>JBAMAX010002279.1:0-12280 GCA_037043745.1 Chymomyza amoena | reverse complement strand
TTTCTTCGAAAAATGTCATAAAAAGTCTGCCGGTAGGAGGCACGTATGTGTCAGAGGCACTTATCTTCAATGCTGCTAACTTAAAATATTTCATATAAAATTGACTTTCAGTGCCACAAAAAGCGAAATTTGAGGCACTTATCTTGACGATGCAGCTAAGTGTCGAGGCAGCTAAGCAAATTATACTGTATTAACAAAGAAGCAGCAAGCGCTACACAAAACAACTTCTCCTCATCACGTTATCATCCATCCCACAATCTCTGCCCACACAAACATCACCGTAATGCTCCCTAGGTGGAATGGTTATCTGAATTGCTGGCAGGACCTAAAGGCATGATATCAATACACTTAACTGAATGCCCAATGTCCTCTTTCCGACGAATATTAAAGATTTCCAAACGTGAAAGCACTCTTGCATTTGCATCTAAGATAAACGGTTAGACCATCTTCCAAAGTTTGCCAAAATAGTAGACGCTTTTGCGGCATTAATCCTAACAAAGATATTTATTTTATAAATATTCCCTACACATCCCAGAACGTCACAGGAAAAACAGATATAGCGAATCTCTTTTGTCAAGACTGGTCAGGTCAGATGCTTCTAGTGCCAATAATTTAAACAAGTAGTTCTTACTACTCCCTAAAACCAGACAGCTTGGCAGCACTGGCGCTCAGGCCATAAAAACTGATATCTAAAGAATAGAATTTACCGCAGCAGTTAATTCCCTAAAAGGCCATACGCCAGGTCTAGACAGAGTTAACTTTGCCATGATTAAAAATACCGACACTTGCATTAAACTACGAATTAGTGATTTTTATATTTCCATATTACAATATATTATCCCCCATTTGTATAAAAGCTGTATTATAGTTCCAATCCCTAAACCATCATCCAATAAAACAGATTCTTAATTCTCTGAAACAAAATCGTTGCAAAGGGGCTGTGGTGGTTTGTCCGCAATTACAAACTTCTTCTTCTTCCTCGTTTTGTGACGTCTAATAACTCAGTTTTATTACCAAAAAGGCGCGCTTTTAGCTCATCTCGTTGGTTCAACAATTTGATCCGTTCTTCCAGATAATAATTTACAATGTCAAGCTCAGCTATTCGTAATTTTAGACGAAGATTTTCCTGAGTTAGTATTTCATTTTCTTTTTTCAATTCCTTGTACTTAAGCTCGTCTTTAGGATCATTGTCTAATGTTGAAAACGAACTCACATATTCAGCAGAGAACTTTTGTAGACTATTCGAACGATTAGTGTTAATTTTGTTGGCATCTGAAGAGGGTTCGTCGGGAAGTGTTTTTGCGTTATTGGTTTCCTTACAATCCAGCTGGTAAATTGTGGCCTGTTCTGTTTTTGATTTTAAATCGGGCTCGCTTAGGCTACATTTGACTTGTTTTTGAGCCATAGAAGCCGTAGACGGTATATCGCTCAACGATTTTGATTTCATGCTTACAATCTGATATGAATATACGTTTCCAAAACTTTTCATATCAAAAATGACAAGATTTTCGTAAAACTAACGATTGAAATATATAAACCTGCTTTAATGTTGATTTTAGTTGAGTTCCATTCTGTTCTAATTGTAGAATGAGTTAACCACTTACCTAAAATTTTTATTCCTACACTCTAAAGTTTGGAGTATTCCTTCCACTATCGGTGACCACATCGATACACTTAGTAACAAATTTCACCATTATTATAGCTTACGAGTTTTCACTATCAAGAAAACAAATATAGAATCCCAACTTCACACGGATAACTTGGAAACCAGATGAACAGTGACCAACAAAGTTTAACTAGCTAGTAAAAGTATACTTCATATTCAAACCGCATGCGATCTTAGCAATCATGTCAGACCCAAACTTGTGGCAAATTTTTAGTTATGGATTTAACGTATTCCCCATCATTTCCGATCTAGTTTAGGTGAGATCACACTCAAAATCCGGGGAAAATCAACCATTGATTAAAAATAAATCAGCTTGGCATGTTTTACCTACGAAGCCAATTTCAACTAACTCAATGGATATCTAAAAATTTATATATAGGATGGGCCATCTGTTGGTGTGTTTGTTAATTGCATTTAATCCGTATATCTTCCAATAAAATTGGGCAAATACCAAGCACAAGTTTAAAATTATTCATTTATGTAGAAAAAAGTCGGGCGCGGGTGACTTTGTGATACCCTATACCACTAGCTGGCAATAAAATCCGATATATGGGTATATCGACTACTCTAGTCACCCTAATCATACTTTATGTAACTTTGGATGGTCTCCGATGACTCCTTTTATATGTTACATACATTTTCGGCTTGCACAAACTTAATATACCCTTTGTACCATACGGTACAGGGTATAAAAATGGTGAAAAAAAGATGTAGATAAAGATGAAATTGGTTGAAGTTAAAGTTAATAAATAGCTATAAAAAAACAGATCATAATCATTAAGATTGCTTCCAAAGTAACTCAAATAATAGAAACAAATTTCATTATTCACAATAACCCAAAAAACAAACCACAATTTACTTATTTTTTGTTTCTACAATCAAAGGTGAAAATATAACGATAAAAAAGGAGATGATGTAGATGATTATGATGTAAATGAATTCTAACAATGTGAAATAAATTCTTCTATTTAATTACCCCAATGGGATTAAACCAAAGATGACGTTAAAAAAAACCTATAAAAATAGAGATGATGAAAATAAAAATGTCTAAAGTATCCACGAAATGAATTCAATGGTTAGATGACAGAAAAAATGTAGCGAGCAATTAAAAAATTTAAAGGAACGAATCAGCGTAGTATTCGCACTTGCGGTTACGTATATAAAAAGATCTCTCCAAGAAGTTATATCTAAAGTAACAAAAAAATTGCCAGAGCTCAGAAAGAACGAATGGGTAACATCGTGCAGTTATCGTCCCTACTTAATCGAAGATCTGACCAATATGACAAATCAGCCAGTAAAGAATTAGAGCCAGACATTAGGAACCTGCCTAGCACCTATTTGATCTTCATTGTGAGTAGGCCTTGTCCTTTTCTTCCAATTTTAGTACCAAGTTTGCCTGGCTTCTTACTTCATTATTATATTATATGTTGTTGTAAGAAGTCATAAGTAAAAAAAGTTCAAGAGCTAAAATATAAAATATTTATATAAATAAGATGTCGAAGCGTAATCCAGGTGAGTAACCAACAAAAACAACTCAATGATTATCGATGACCTTGACCATCCTACATTTGCTCAAAAAGATTCTCGTGCGAAGAAGCCGGCAGCTTTTAATAAAGAAAACGTGGAGAAAATAAACTGCCGTGAGCGCACAGCCCTCCAAAGAAAGGTTAAGATGGATTCTCCAACATTCTTTCGCATTATTTTTAGTCCTGTAGAGATGCCGGCATTACAGACCGCTGAGTTGGAACCGGCAGGCCCCAAGGGACGTCTTTTAAATTTTCTTCTTCATGGAGTAGACATGAACTCTGATTTTCTTGAAATGGTTAATAACATTGATATTATGACGGGGAACAAAATGGTCGTAAAGAACAAATGGCTCGCAAGGAACGTCGAGCTGGTGGTGAAAGTCAAAAACGCCATGATAAAGGATGCAATGATGAAAGATGCAACGATAAAGGACGCTCTGCTCCGAGTTCCTCCACTGCCAGCGACCGCGACTTGTTTAACCGGATTATACTTAATATAATTTTTATATTCATAGCTTTAGCTTCTTTTCTATACTTTAAATAAAATAGCATAGTAACTTCATAATTTATACTATAATGCATTTTAATATGACGCGGCCGACTTTGGGATACCCTTTACCACTAGCTTGCAATAAAATCCGGTTCCTTCATAACAATCCAAAAACAGAAGAAGTTTTAAGTCAACATTTTTTTTTTTTACCGATTGTTCCTATAGGAGCCAAATGATATAGTCAACCGATTGCGTTTAAAATTGTACACAGTGCCTTAATACCCTAAAAAACATCTGAATGCCGAATTTAGTTCAAATATCTTTACAAACAAACGAAACACATCGAATTTTGTATACAAAACGTATTTTTGTGATTGATGAATAACATCAAAAATTTCTTGTAACAATTTTTTTGGAATCTATGGATGCTATATAATAAAGTCGACCTATTTTAAGAAACCTGTGCAAAGAGCTTGAGGCCTCTAAAAAGCTTTTGAGTGCTTAATTTAGTAACGATACCTTTTATAAACAAACAAATTATTCCACATTTGTTCTACGATTTTCATAATCAACCACAAATTTTTTTTGCAATCTTTCAACCATTACAAAACGTGAAAAAACGTGCATTTTTTTTTTTAAATTTACGTTCGAAATACAATTTTTTTTGTCAAATCTTGTTTCTTAAAATTTCTTATAATTTCATATGAACGCATAAATAGCTTCCAAGCCCTAAATTTGACAAAAATATGTCTTAAGCAAAGTCAATGTGTAATTTAACTATCTAAAATTTAGCAAAATCTTGTCATAAGCTTAGCCCACCTGCAACAGCTTAAATATAACAGTCATTACTCTTCCTGCCCTAATTTATATTTTGTTCGTATCCCTATTCCCTCTCACTGGAAAAATGAGCATGCGATGGAAAGATCCCGTTATGGATCTTCGCTATTTCCTGCATTTTGTGCCAAAAAATTTGTTTTTTTTGCGTCATCAGCTTAGCACAGTCAAATTCATTTTAGTATATCTTAAGTACTAGATGAGGTAGGTCCTTCATTTTCCTCACCTCAAGTAGACAATTAGCTTTAAAATAACCAAGGAAATCACTATCTACTGAAGAGAAATCAAAGATTGAAGCTTATAGGGATTGTGGCTTGTCAATAATAGAAATCTCAAAAAAAATTGGAAGAACTCGAAAAGTGATACGCTAGTGACGGAATACGGTAAAAGGGCTAAAGGAGGTTATAATAGAAAGCTTTCTGATGCGGACAGCAATCTGACAGCAATTAAAATAGAAGCTTCTAACTCTTACGGCTTAGATAGTATCTCGCAGATAAGAGCAAATATTGGCATTGATGTAAGTTTATTTACTATACAGAGAGTGGTAAAAAATGCTCCTCACTTAAGGAGACAAAAACTAAAGAATAAACCGCCTCTTAATTAGGATCGCAAGGAAACGCGATTGCATTTTGCACAAGTGCATATGACCTGGAAGCATGATTGCCGCTATGTTGTTTTCAGATGAAAAAAAATGTAATTTGGAAGGCGCATTATGTTTAATTTCACGATCTAAGAAAGGAGGAACACATTTTGGATCGCCTACATAGTCGAGTTGGAGGAGTAATGGTGTGGGGTACCCTTTTTAGGGGGAAAAAAATAGAAAATGGTGTGGAGAGCTACCTCCTATTATGGTGCTTGAGAGTTCCAATTTTTGACAACAAACATGACTGCTATAACTTAGGAGGGTATACTAAAAACCGCTTTTCCTCGTTTAAAAAATATTTTTGGTGATTTCCCATGGTACTTCAGCCCGTGTGATTAAGTTGTGGATAATGAGTCAAAATGTCAATTTATTATCGTGGCCGCCGTACTTACCCGACATCAATATAATAGGAAAAGTTTGGGAGAAGGATGGTTCGAAAAATGTATGGATCCGGAAAACAATATTCTAACAAAACTGAACTTATTGAAGCCATAAAACGTGCTTGGTCAGAAATTTCTTTAAATTTTATTGAAAATTTCTACAATTCACTTCCTAATAAAATATTTGAAGTTAGTCTCAACAAGGAAGGCTCAACTTATTAATAAATTAACCTAATTATGAAATAATTAAGTTTTTAAATCACCTAATGAGTTTAAAATCATTAGGAAAATGAAAATAAAGTGGGGTGGGGTAAATTTTAGTCTTCATTTTCGATTTTACTACAGGAATGACTAAACCTACTTATTTTGTAGGTTTGTAGGCTAGTGTAATTTGACTACATTGAAAATCTGTTGAAAAAAAAGAAAATTCAATTTCAATGTAAACTGAAAAACAACAACGTATTTTTGCATAGTCAATAGTAATTAATAATGGATCCATTACAATAAAGTAATCAAAAAAGAGAAAATCATTCGGATCAAAACGATTACTTTTAGATGAAAAACTCTTTCCGTCTACCGTCTAAGTAGAAGAAAAAATATGGCCAATAGTACTCCCCAGAAACGACAAAATTGTTCTCGATCCCCGGTCAAAATCTACTTGAAAAAACTTAATTGAGAAGTCTTTGACCAGACATTGCCTCTTACACTTGGTGGCACATGATCTGCCTAGAGCTGCGCTCTGATTCGAGTTAGGTATAGATTCGTAAGATTACAAGTTCTTTCGACGTAGTATTGGAATGCTGCCAGAATGTTGGGGAAAGAATTTCTTATAGATAATGGGTAAAACTTATGTTCATAAGGTGGTTATATAAGTTACTTTACTTAGATAGATAAATTAACACGATTGTTTTGAATCTTCTTTAAATAGGAAAGTTCAACTACGTTGCAAATATATTATAAAAACTTACCTTATTTAAGCTCTAAGGCAATAAATATTATTTTTGTCGTATGTAAGACAGATAATTATTTTATTTATTACACATTTATTAAATTTTTTTTAAATTTGTAGCACAGAAAAAAAATGTCGGAAAAAGAAAGCACTTTATTATTATATATATATTGATAGCAATATGAAGTGCCATCTTTTTGGAAGTTTTCACAAGATTTCGGCAATTCCATCTTTTTGGAAGATTTCACAAGATTTCGGTAATTGCTTCTTTTATTAATTATTTTTTTTAATTTTTGGTTATTGGTTAACTTACTATTATTTATTATAAATTATTATTATTTGGAATTTTTTTATTATTTACTATATTTTATTATAATAAATTTATTAACATTAACCTTTTGCACTCGGTTGTCGCGAAATTGTTTTAGAGACGAGTAAATACGCCACCAACAAATTTCGAACAAAACCTCTGAGTCAAAATTCAATACGGCATTCAATGCGCTACACTAACAAGGAGGAATTTCGGGCCTATATCAGAGTAATCTTGAATATGGGTACCATGGTTTTGCCAAATTTGCAAGATTACTGGTCAACTAGTGTGTTCACTAGAGAAAGATTACAGCAATTGTTCTGGAAAACCATAGATCAGCAAAGAAGAGATATAAGAACTAGGATTCAAAGGGTCAGTAATTTTTGAGAATACCTAAATGCAAAACTCGCGGAATATTTTATACCATTGCAAAATATATGTATCGATGAATCTATTTTCAAATTCAAAGACAAAATAAGTTTTATAACATACAATCCCAATCCGCCCATGTCCCATTTGAAGTTTGTCAAGCGCTTAGTCAAGACGATCGATCAAGACAATCCACCTCAAATCAAAAAGCTAGGCTTGACAATTGAGGAGACTTCACATCTTGTGGAAGGGCAAAAAAGGGATTGTGTAGTTTGTTCCAATTCAGGCAATAGCAAGGCAGAGACGGGAAACTGTGGAATTTTGTGATACTTGTCCCGATAAACCTCGAATGCATATGGGCGATTGCTTTGAAAAATATCACACTTTGAGAAGTTTTAGGCCTTAAGTTTCTTCTTTTAGTCTTTTATATAAGCTACAATTAGCCTTATTACAATACAGGGTGGTCCATCTAGTGTTTGGAATTTGAACTAACGATTATTTGACTTTTAAGACGTCAAATATCGTTCATATATAGGTAACTATTTAGTAAAATCATTGACATTTACGAAATGGGACGCTATACGCTTGAAGAACGTTGGGAAATATTAAAAACTTATTTCCAAAGTGGTGAGTCTTGAGTTTGGCCGAAGATGGCGAATTTTATCGAAAAATCATCTTTTCGGACGAAGCTCATTTCCACCTCGGTGGTTATATTAATAAGCAAAATTGTCGCATCTGGGGCAAGCGTTTCACGAGACGCCAATGCACCCACAACGAGTGACTGTTTGGTGCGGAATTTGGTCTGGTGGCGTCATCGGCTCATTTTTCTTCGAAAATGAAGAAGGAGCCGCCGAAACCATCAATGGCGTGGGCTACCGCGCAATATTGACCGACTGGTTCTTCGAACAAATGAAAGATGAAGCTTTGGACGATATTTAGATTCAACAAGACGGCGCCCCGTGCCACACAGCGAACGCCACAATCAATCTTCTGCGCACAATCTTCAGAAATCGCTTAATCAGCCGAAATGGGGTTGTGAATTGGCCACCAAAATGCTGCGATTTGACAGATTTGGACTATTATCTTTGGCGTGCGGTAAAAGATGCTATGCCAACAATCCGCAAACAATAGATGAGCTGAAGGACGAGATTGGAGCCACTATTGCCAGGATAAGGCCCAAAATAATCGAAAATGTGCTCAAAAATTGGACCGATCGAGTGGCATACTGCCAAGCCAGCCGTAGTGGTTGTTCATTTGACCAAAATTATTTTTGATAAATAAATGTCATGAACCAACCTTTCAAATAAAACTTTGAACATTGAAAAATATTCAACCGTTTTGTTTTTATAGCAAAATTAAATTCCAAATTTTATATGGACCACCCTGTATATGTAAAAAAAATGGCGGACGTAAAGTCGGGCGCGGACGACTTTAGGATACCCTGTACCACTAGCTTGTAATAAAGTCCGATTTCTTCACCAAAAACCAAAAACAGAAGAATTTTTAAGCAAAAATTTTTTTTTTGACCGATCGTTCCTATGGGAGCTATATGATATAGTCAACCAATTTCAATAAAATTTGACACAGTGCTTAAATACCTTAAAAAAGATATGAATGCCAAATTTATTTCAAATGTCTTTACAAACAAACAAAACACATCGAATTTTGTATAAAAAACGTGTTTTTGGACCGATTGGTCCTATGGGAGCTATATGATCTAGTCAAACGATTTGGATTAAATTTGGTACAGTGCTTAGGAACTATAAAATACTCACGAATGTCAAATTTTGTTCCCAATATCTTAACAAACAAACGAAACACAACAAATTTTGTTAAAAAATCGATTTTTTGGAAGATCGGACCTATGGGAGCTATATTGTATAGTCAACCGATTTTGTTCAAATTTGGCACATTGCTTAAGTGGTCTAAAAAATTTCCAAACGCCAAATCTGGTTACGATATCTATATTAAAAAACGAAATATAGCGAATTTTTCTTTAAAAAAATTATTTTGGCCGATCGGTCCTATGGTAGCTATATAATATAGTCAATTGATTTTGATCAAATTTGGTACAGCGGCTGGGAACTATAAAAAACTTTTGAATACCAAATTTGGTTACGATATTTCCATAAACAAAGGAATTATTTATCTAAAACTTTAATTCTTTTTCGAGGTCGTCTGAAACACCCCTATGGGAGCTATATAATCTAACCCCGATATCAAAAAAATAAAATAAGCTTGTCTCCTATGGAATAATATGGGATCTAATGCGAAAGTTTGGTTACTCTAGCACTTACCAACTCTGAGATCTAGGCGTTTAAACGAACGGACGGACGGGCGGACAAACTGTCGGACGGACGAACAGACGGGCGGACGGACGGACAGGCGGACATGGCTATATCGACTTGTCTATGTACCCCCATCATATTTTAGGTTGGAGTGTTTCCGACGACTCCTTCTGTATGTTACATACATTTTCGGCTTGCACAAAGTTAATATACTCTTTGTACCATAGGGTACTGGGTATAAAAAGCCAGTGACGTCATAGAGTCGACTAAGTAGAGCGCAGCTGCGCTTGCGTAACCTCTTTTAGTTGTATCATGTATAATTTTCTGATAAGGCATACAAAATAAATCAAATTTTTTTAAAATTGTGCTTATAATTCACAACATGTTTACACATGTTTCTAATCATATGAATTCGATTCGAGCACATTAGAATATGAACAGCAGGGTGTAGAACCCAGAAAATTAAGGTATCCCTGGGTCTACACCAAAAATGGCCAACTTAGCTGCTTGGCAGAAAAATTTAGATATGCCTACCAAGCAGCTATAATGGTTAAGTAAAAAAAAAAAAAAAAAAAAAAAAAGGAACGCTTAGTTCCCGTGCAATTTTCGTAAATAAAATTGTACAATTGTACATAAAACAAAAAATAAAAATAATAAAAAAAAAAATAAAAAAAATGAACGCTGGGCACTCACACTGTGCAAATTGTTTCTTTAATTATAAAAAGAACTATTAAGTTACCTATTTATATTTTGACTGATGAGGGGGATGCAGTAGAGAATGCCAAGGTGTTTTTAGAGCTTCCCACAAAGAGTAAGAGATTTTAAGCAGTTAAGGGAACTAATCTAAAGGTTCACAATTGTCTAACAATGCTTCGTGAGCGCAATGAGTACTTTACTTTTGAAAGTATGAAATGGATCTGTATGAGAATCTCATCAGTAAAATTTTTATTAAGTCTACCAAAGATTCACGATTTTGAAAAAATAGCTACAAATATTTCACCAAAATCCCATTTACCTAACTTTCTGTACGGCATGATCTCCTCCAGGATGGTAATGCCCTTTTTATTATTATCAACTGTAGTAGACTTTGAATTATCAGTTTAACAAAAGAAAGTTGTAGTAGACTGTGAATTATTATTTAAACAAAAGAAAGTTTGAGCACAAAATTAATATTTTAAGGCTGCCAGTTTTAGTAAAGTTAAAAAACAGAAAAATTTACAATGGAAACTTTGACGGAAGAAAAAATTGCCGAGTATAGAGAGGCATTCTCTCTCTTCGATAAGGATGGCGGCGGCACAATTGATGCCGAAGAGCTTGGCACTGTCATGCGCACTCTGGGCCATACGCCCACTGATTCGGAGGTCGCTGCCCTTGTCAAAGAGGTTGATGTCGATGAAGACGGCGTAATTGACTTTAACGAGTTCTGTGCAATGATGTCAAAGCAAACAATTGAAGGCGACAGCGAGGAACATCTGCGCGAAGCATTTAGAATCTTTGATAGGGACGGCGATGGGTTCATATCACCAGAAGAACTAATGGCTGTGATGAACGGTCTTGGTGAAGAACTAACTGATAAAGAGGTAGAAGAAATGATTGGTGAGGCTGATACAGATGGCGATGGGCTGGTTAGCTACAAGGAATTCGTAGCTGTTATCAAGCAAAAGTAGAAATACAATATGTTCCAGTAATACAAATACAATATGTTCAAAATAAATAAATGTAGAGTTTAACCAAGTTAGCGCTTTTATCCATTCTCGCTTGTATACGGTTATATTTTTAAAACTTCTTTGATTTGAGCCTAATTTTCAATCGCGGAGATTTTAAGACTGCCTCTTTTTTAAACCAACCCTTGGCCCTAGAGCTTTCATTATTTAGAGCTTAGGCAACACCGAAGCAAAATTGGTTTTATGCTGCCGGATACAAGAGACCATTGTTTATAGTTTGTGCCGCCCAGAGAATATGTCCGGGCCCCTATCAATTTGTCTTAATTCATGAAAATTCGTATAATTGTGATAAAGTGTGAGATAAACATAAAAAAAAGTAAAGAAAGGATTTCTGAGAGCATTGAAGCTTTGATAATATCATAATAATAACATTCAATATGGTTAAACAAAAATTTATGTTTCTGAGCTCTGGTAGAATGATAATCTTATTTATAAAACTCTCGTGTCACAATGTTAGTTACCATACTCCTCCGAAACGGCTGGACCGATTCTCAAGGAATTTTCTGTGCCTATTGGGTAGGTCTAAGAATCGGCCAACATCTATTTTTCATTCCCCTAAGTGGTAAGGATTGTCCACCCTAACTTTTTTATACCCTGTACCGTATGGTACCAAGGGTATATTAAGTTTGTGCAAGCCGAAAATGTATGTAACATATAGAAGGTGACGTCGGAGACACCCCAAAGTTACCTAAAATATGATCAGGGTGAATAGAGAAGTCGATATACCCATGTCCGTCTGTCCGTCCGTCCGTGTGAACGCCTAGATCTTAGAGATGGTAGAGAGCTAGATTTACCAAACTTTCACATTAGATCCCATATTATTCCATAGGAGGCAAGTTTATTTTATTTTTTTGATATCGGGGATAAATTATATAGCTCCCATGGGGGTGTTTGAGACGACCTCGACAAAAAAACGCGTTTTAGATGAATAATTCGTTTGTTTATAAAGATATCGTAACCAAATTTGGTATTCGAAAGTTTTTTATAGTTCTCAATCACTGAACCAAATTTGATCGAAATCGGTTGACTATATCATATAGCCCCATAGGACCGATCGGCCAAAATAACTTTTTTAAAGAAAAAATTCGATATATTTCGTTT
>JBAMAX010002278.1:0-83105 GCA_037043745.1 Chymomyza amoena | reverse complement strand
ATCCAGAAATCAGAGCAAGTTTCTCTTTGGCTCTAGAGTCATCGAGAGCGTAATTAAAAATAATATGTGCTTTGGGGTCCAACATTTTTAATTGAGATTGGTGGTTGTCCAGGATTTTTATTTTATTTCTTCAGCTTTTTCTGATAAACACTAAGTACCTCGATTTATGGGGTTTTTTCAGATTATGTCACGACTTCGTATTCAGCGTTCGATGTCTGAAAACCAAAAATTTTAGATTGATAGTTCGTTTATTTATGAAGAGAAAGAATTTTCGTGACACTTAGCGACAGTTCACTAGACTATCATCCTAGATGTTGTAGGTTCCAGCCCCACGTTAAGCATGGTCCTGCCATTTCCACAATTCCTATTTCCCTAATTTTTCCTGTCTATTCAATATTCTCCTCCCAGGACAGATCTTGGCCTAAGTGAGTTTGGACACTATGTTCCAACTGCCGCCTTAACCTACCTACCCACCTACTAATTTTGATGTTTGAATGTTTTTTAGAGCTTCTCAACACTGCACGGATTTTGAACCAAATCGGTTGACTATATCATATAGTATTCATAGCATCTATTAGTCAAACAAATAAGAGCATAACTTTGTGGATTACAAAAATATAGAAAACAAATTTTGCCCTCGAATTTTGCCTTTTAGAATTTCCCAGCACTGTACCAAATTGGATCAAAATAGTTAACTGTATTATTAATTAAGGCAGCGGAAGGCCCACCGTGTGTCTGTTGGGCTTTCATCGTCCCCTGATGGCGACGTTACTGAACCAATATCTTATCATTCTATCGTGAATTCTCTAAGAATCAAGTTAAGAGCATTCAATAAAAATATTTTTGCAAAGTTACGAAAGAGATGAGGGTTTTGTAATAGAACGCAGGGCGGGAGGCGTGAGTTCAGTGTTAAAATCTTATCTAAAGCAAATGTGCATTACAGACAACTTCAATAAATTGGCAGAGCTTCAAAAATTTCAAATCGAAAAAAGATTTCCTTTATATCATATTCCAACTAAGAATGGGTTAAGAATTATTACATAAAGCTATCGTACAACCCGCGTAAGAATTTTACGTATAATTAGGCAATTACTGCGATAATCTTTATAACAATGGGACTGCTGGTGTTTAAGAACCATTGACCATCATTTATTTATGGTTTTGCTACTGATAGGGCCTTGTCAAAAGAAAAATATATATGGTTTGGTTTCCCCTAAGTTTTATACAGTTCAAAATGCGCACGTCTCGGGTGTACTTCGCGTTGCTGCTTGGAGGTCTTTGTTTGACGGCCTTGGCTGCACCAACTCAGCGGCTTACCGAACCCGATCCTGAACTCAGCGGAGGTTTCTTTGAGGGCGATATGGAGGTGGACTTTACGCGCAATGGAGTGCTGAATACGACGCGACATTGGCCCAAGGGCATTGTTTACTACAAGATTGAGGAGAACATGTTTGGTTAGTTTCAGATTTATACTAAATGTATAACTAATAGCTCAAAAATCTGTACCCTAGATGATCACCATATACGCTATATAAAATGGGGCATGCAGTATATCGAGCTGGCCTCCTGCATACGTTTCCATGAAGCAGATGACCAGGCAGTGGCCTATGTGCGCATTACCTCGGAGTCAACTGGTTGCAGCTCCACGGTGGGCTACACTGGCGGCTTGCAGCGAGTCAATCTGCAGCTGTATCCTTTGGATAGCGGTTGCTTTCGTCTGGGCACTATACAGCATGAACTGCTGCACAGCTTGGGCTTCCATCATCAACAAAGCGCTCCAGATCGCGATGAGTATGTGCACATAGCCGAGGAGAATATTCAAGAGGGCAAGGAACATAATTTCAGTAAATATGCGGCAACGGATGTGGGTGACTATGATGCGGACTATGACTACGGCAGCGTTATGCATTATAGTTCCCTGGCATTCTCTAAGAATGGTGAAGAAACGATTGTGCCACTGCAGCCCAGCGACAAGGTTATGGGTCAGCGTCTGTCTATGAGTCCAACAGATGTTATACGTCTGAATACGATGTACAAGTGTCCAATTCAAATTTAATAGACCACAATAACACTCTTGGCCTATCGTTAATTTGAGTTGATTTAACCATAATCTAATCTTATCGTTTAATTGTGAATTCTCTTACAAGAAAGTCAAGAGATTAAAGAGAGAAGTCGCTGTTAAGTAGACCGCATACGGGCTCACCTTTTTTTGAGAAGCCTATTAAAGTAATCTAGTGACGTCATGCGCTATGTGCATTTTGCTGCATGCATGTCTGATTGGTGCTTCTGTTTTGAGGAGATTAGATTAGAGCTAGAAAGCTTTTAAGCTTTTAGCTAAAATTATCAGAGCTTTTCTAACAAAATGAATCGAACCTTAGCCAGTAAGCAATCGACGGCGATTAAAGCTCTAAAGCTTTTAAAGTAATAGATATTTCTACAAAAAAATTCGTTATAATTAGCTTAATATGCAATAAATCGATAACAGCTTCTGGCACAATATTTGCTAGTAATCGGCTTTTTGTTTTCACTAAAAAATCGATTCGATAGCGGAGACTATAAGAGTTAAATATACGAAACTTTATCAGTTGTTTTCATGAAGTTTGTTGAATCATGTTTTCCACCATTCACACACAGCAGATTTTCCTACTTTTTGTTACACCTTTTAATATTTTCATCTGAATACGAATAAATATAACAAAAGTTATAGTCAAAAATGTACGAGTTTCACATTCGCTTGACTTTTTTGCTCCCTGATTCAAAAAACATTTAATTTACAATTTTATTTACAAATTTTAAAATAAAAAAAATGGCGTACGTAAAGTCGGGCGCGGACGACTTTAGGATACCCTGTACCACTAGCTTTTAATAAAGTTCGATTTCTTCACAAAAACCAAAAACAGAAGAATTTTTAAGCAAAAATTTTTTTTTGACCGATCGTTCCTATAGGAGCTATATGATATAGTCGACCGATTTCAATAAAATTTGACACAGTGCTTAAATACCTTAAAAAAGATCTGAATGCCTAATTTAGTTAAAATATCTTTTCAAACAAACAAAACACATCGAATTTTGTATAAAAAACGTGTTTTTGGACTGATTGGTCCTATGGGAGCTATATGATTTAGTCAAACGATTTGGATTAAATTTAGTACAGTGCTTAGGAACTATAAAATACTCACGAATGTCAAATTTGGTCCCAATATCTTAACAAACAAACGAAACACAACAAATTTAGTTAAAAAATCGATGTTTTGGAAGATCGGACCTATGGGAGCTATATGATATAGTCAACCGATTTTGTTCAAATTTGGCACATTGCTTAAGTGGTCTAAAAAATTTCCAAACGCCAAATCTGGTTAGGATATCTTTATTAAAAAACGAAATATAGCGAATTTTTCTTTAAAAAAGTTATTTTGGCCGATCGGTCCTATGGGAGCTATATATAACCGATTTTGATCAAGTGCTTGGGAACTATAAAAAACTTTTGAATACCAAATTACGATATCTTGATGAACAAACGAATTATCCATCTAAAACTTTTTTTTTTATTGATGTCGTCTCAAAGACCCATATGGGAGCTATATAATTTATCCCCGATATCAAAAAAATAAAATAAACTTGTCTCCTATGGTATAATATGTGATCTAATGTGAAAGTGTGGTTACTCTACCTCTTACCATGTCTGAGATCTAGGCGTTCATACGGACAGACAGACAAACGGACAGACTATATCATACTAAAGTATGATATTTCCTTTCAACGAAATATTTATAAAGCAATGTTTAAAAAACACCAACAACTCTATAGTTATACCTAGGCAAATACTGTCAATTCACAATGTCTAAATCGATTTGTTAAATATTAAAAAATTTTCGACCAGTTAACATTTACAAAAATAAGTGAAAATAAATTCATATATGATACGACTCCGAGTACCATGGCAGCTGATAATACAAAATTTGCCAAAAATCTAAATACCTTTGGCACCAATGTATACGAACAATTGGTTAAATTGAATCCTAAAAAGAATATTATATTTTCTCCGATATCCATACAAACCTGCGCTGCTATGGTGCGCATGGGCGCTGAGAAAGCCACTGCCGAGGAGTTGGATCGTGGTCTTCAACTAAACTCAAAAAATGTATCCGAAATTGCAAACAGTTTTGCACCCATATTGGCTGCATATAAGGACTCCAAAATATTGATAATAGCCAATAAAGTCTACGTAATGAAAGGCTCTAAAATTAAGCAAAGCTTTGACAACCTACTGACCAACAAGTTCCAATCAAAGCCGGAAGAAATTAACTTTAGTTCCAACGAAGCGGCAAGCAAAACTATAAATAAATGGGTGGAATCCAAGACAAATAATTTAATTAAGGATCTTACTTCGCCAGGCGATTTTGATGACCGTACACGTCTAGTATTGATCAATGCTGTACATTTAAAGGTCGAGTGGGAAAACACATTTAGTTCGAAGGAAACAAGTGATGAGGATTTCTTTTTGAATGATGCCGATAAGATAAAGATGCCCATGATGTATAGGGAGACTCATTTTGCTTATGCAGAATTGCCAGAATTGGATGCCAAGGCCTTGTCCATGCCTTATAAGGACAGCGATTTGGCCATGCTGATCATATTGCCCAATAAGAAGACCGGACTGCAGCTGCTAGAGAGCAAGCTAAAAAGCATTTCTTTGTTGGATATTACAAAGAAATTGTCTGGAGAAATGGTCAAAGTAAAGCTCCCAAAATTCAGAGCGGAATTCAAACAAGACCTAAAAGACGTTTTTAAACAGGTACTGGGATTTGGAAGTTATCGGTTATGTTTAAATGTTTATGGTACATTTTTTTTCTTTGTAGCTGGGCATGAACCGTCTATTTACGGATGAAGCTGAATTTGGTCAAATTTTGGAAAGGGGAGAACGTCTATTAGTTTCAAATATCATACACACGGCTTTTATTGATGTGTGTGAGTGGGGTACGGAGGCAGCTGCAGCTACCGGTGAGTATGATTAAGGAATGGCTTTGTTGGGCACTGGCAAAAAATTTTGCAAATACTGAAATAAGTGGAGAAAATGGGGTCGATGTACGTAAAATTTTTTTTTAACGAATTGACGTGCAACTTGTTTAAGAAAAACATTTTGCAAAGTTTTTGACAGTCCCATTAACTCGGAAATTGGATGATTTGTTAAAAGTTAGATTCCACTTTTTGGGTTAGCTAGACATAAAAAAAAACTTATTTCAATATTGAGCTTCCAAGAACCAGTTTGGCCTTTACTGGATGTATATGGTACAATATCAACAAATTTTCATAAAATATGAGTAGTTTAACTCAATATTAGAATAATTTAAAAACAATACAAAAAAAAGGAATAATTTTTGACCCGCTTTTGGCAGCATAGTGCAAAGCTAGCGGAGGCCACATATAATTTATTGCAATGCAATGATCTTTGTTGGTTTTATTGAACTTTTATATTCCAATTTTTATTTTTGTATACTCAAGTTCGGTTCCGACTCAAAAACTTTAGGGTGACACCTAATTACTCACAAAATCACAATTTAGGCGCAGATAATTCCCAGCACGATATTTCAAAAATGCCAGGCAATTAAAAAATAAACTTTTAATTTCTATGCAGGGGCTTATATAACGCCAACTGAAGACGTTCCTTCTCCCAAGGAATTTTACGCCAACAAGCCCTTCTACTATATCATATATAATAATTATGGCAGTCTGTTTATGGGAAAGTTAGCATCTGCTGGAGCATCAGTTGGAGGATCAAGTGGAAAATCTGCTCCAGCCGAAAATACTAAAAAATCAAGTGGAAGATCTGCCCCAGCCGCAAATACTAAAAAATCAAGTGGAAGATCTAAAAAAGGGGCTGCAATGTAAAAAAATAATTTTCGATAAACTTAACTAAACCACCAAACCAAGCGTTTAAAGGAACTGTGTCATTTCACTAAATGAGGCTTATTTAGAAACTAAAATTTGTAATATAATAATTTTTTTGATCGAAACTTACAAATTTTCGGTTTCACAATGAAATAATTTCAACTACGAATAATAAAAAACTATGGCGCAAATAAAAACTGAAAAAATTATATCAAAATTTACAAAATTTTAAATGAAAAGCTCAAATGGATCAAATTTCAAGTAAAGCAAATTTCTAATCTGAATAAATACCATCAAGTTCAAGCTCGAAAAGCTTACTAAGTCAGCATAGATTATGCTGATGTCAATATATTAAAATAAGATATTAAAGAAATTAGAATTAAAATTAAATTAAATTTAAAATTAATTAATAATTTAAAATTTTTTACTACAAACTATTGAATATCCCATAATCATCATTTATTATAAAAATACTCGTAGCTGTTAAGTGAAAATAATAATTAGTTTTTATGAGGAAGTAAATGTGGGATACTAACGATGACACTATCGATAGTATGGATAGTTAAATATTTTGGATACTATCCATGGTTTTGTTCGATATATCGATAGCATACTTTTGTATGTAAAAAACTTTTATGGACAATTAACGGACAAAAAATTGGTATCATGTCAAACAGACTATCGAAGTCTAAACTATCGTATGGTGGAACTATCGTATGGTGGAACTATCGATAGTATCTACTACAAGAGATGGACAAATATTTTCTTAGCAGTTGAAGTTTGTTGAATCATATCGATATCTTACCCCGTTCCCCTCTGGTGGATTTTCGCGGTTTTAGTCACACCGTTTAATATTTTCATCTAAAATTGAACAGAGCGATGTGTATAAAAAATGAACAAACTCGGACAAATACTACTGCCCCTTGCGTATAAGCGGCGTCTTAATATGACTCTATGTAATTATGGTAACAAGTGACCTACAATCGCCTCTGGGAATTAGATTCATGTGGCTCTAATGAACAAATCCACTTCCAAATCACCCCATATACTTTAGTTTATTTAACGTAACTTTCGATTTACATCAAAATCGAAGCAAATTCGTAACGAAACTTAAAAACAAAATGCTCCAATTGAAAAATTCTTAGAAGGAAATGCACGGACTCTTTTCGAAAAAAAGTTACAGGGTATGAAACTGTCGAGCACCGCCTTGACTGTACTAAACTTTTTAGATATAGCTTTTGTCTTTTTAAAGAATCAGAAATAGCTTTGAAAGCGATGGGAATCTTTTTGTAAAGAAAAATGAAAACAAAATCTTTTACCAAAATGTGCAACATCGTTTTTAAAGGTTTTAGAAAACAGGATTTTATCTAGGTTTTGACAACTGACAGAAAAACCTTACAGCAATTTGTGCCGGAGCTCTGAATGATTATACGAATTTTAAGTTCTATATTGCAACAAAACATTTTTTTAGTTTTACAAGGTTCTTATTCTTCACAGCTTAAGTCATTGTAAGCTTACATATATAACATTGTAAGCTTATATACTAATCCGATTTTCCATAGATAATTTATGTACTCAACACCTTATGCAAACATCTGAAGAGAATAAAACCCTAAGCTTTTTAAGTAATAATTTTATGTTTACTTTTAAAAAATTATTTTTTATAAAGAATAATAAAGAAACAATAAGTTAAAATTTTTATTTTTTCTTTATATTTTATTTCCATATATTATTTATTTATTAGTATCTATATACCAGTGTTAGACTGGTTTTTTTTTTTAAAAACACCATGCATTATATTAAATTAACTTATATATATATATGGTATTTTCCAAAAGAAAAAAATGGCGTACGTAAAGTCGGGCGCGAACGACTTTGGGATACCCTGTACCACCAGCTTGCAAAAAAATCCGGTTCCTTTACAAAAAACCAAAATCAGACGAATTTTTAAGCAAAAAATTTTTTTTTGACCGATCGTTTCTATGGGAGCTATATGATATAGTCAACCGATGTCGATCAAATTTGTTACAGTGCTTAGGTACTATAAATAATTTTCGGATGCCAAATTTGGATATCTTTATGAACAAACAAATTATACATCTAAAACTTTTATTTTTTTGAAGAGGTCGTCTCAAACAACCATATGGGAGCTATATAATTTATTCCGGATATCAAAAAAATAAAATAAACTTGTCTTCTATGGAATAATAATGGATCTAATGTGAAAGTTTGGTTACTCTAGCTCTTACCATCTCTGAGATGTAGGCGTTCAAACGGACAGACAGACGGACAGACGGACATGGGTATATCGACTTCTCTATTCACCCTGATTATATAGGCCATAAATTCATTTTGGAAAATTACCTTTACTCAATTCAAGGTACAAAATGTGTAAAAATAATACGAAATTTAGAAACAATTTACTTTCGCTCAATATGGCCACCTTTTGCCTTCACTATGGCCTTGAGACGGTCCAAAAATGAATCGCAAGCTGCCCGAATGTGACTTGCAGGTATTTTGGCCCACTCGTGGACAATGGGTTTTTTCAGCGCCTCGAGACTGTTGTATCTTTTAGTTCGGACCTTGCTCTCCAAAATGGCCCAAAGAGAATAATCCATCGGATTCGCGTCTGGTGAATTCGAGAGCCATTGTGTGGAAGTTATGAAGTTCGGAACGTTTTTTTCAGCCATTCTTGGTTCACTCGAGCTTTGTGAGACGGTGCCGAGTCCTGTTGAAACGTCCATGGTCTGCCACCGAAATGTTTGTCTGCCCACGGCTTCAAAGCAACCTCCAGAATACTTTCCCGATAATATTGCGCATTGACCTTGACGCCAGGCTCGATGAAAACGATTGGAGAGCGCCCATCTGCGGTTACAGCGGCCCAAACCATTATCTGTGGCGGGTGCTGCCTCCTGGTGGCCAATCGATGACTCAAATTCTCGTATGAACGGTCCCTCAAGTAAACCCTATCGTTTTGAGAGTTTACGAATTGCTCAATTGTAAAAATTTTCTCGTCAGAAAACACAATGTTCGGCAATTGACCGCTTTCGGCCAAGCGAAGCAATTCCTTCGCTCTCTCAAGTCTGACTTGTTGCTGCTTCGGAGTGAGATCATGTACCTTTTGGATCTTGTAAGGCTTGACCTTGAGATCATTTTTCAGTATGCGACGGATGCTACGGTCAGATATTTTCAGTTCTTTCGCCATTTGATTGGCACTTCGTCGGGGATTTCGCTCAAGTCGCTTCCTTACTTTTTGAACCATCTCACGTGACGTTGCAGTCTTTTGATGACCACCTCCATGACGTTTTGCGATGCTACCAGTATCATTGTAACGAGTTATGGTGCGATAAACGAAAACTTTATTTACTTTAAGGTGTTCGAGCTCACGAACAATCGCTGGTTGTGATTTTCCAGCTAAATATAATGCAACTACACTTTACGTTTGAAATCCATTACTGATTTTTTTTCGCGTTTACTCACGGCAAAATGCTTTCGTGCGCTTGTAAACAATACTCTAAACTGTCATTTAGCTAACTTACAGACAGCTGATGCCCGTGCGTCAGCTGCGCGAGCGGTCTGAATTTGGTTACACTTCGAGTGCCGGACCCTGTTAGTTAACTTTGGGGTGTCTCCGACGTCTCCTTCTATATGTTACATACATTTTCGGCTTGCACAAACTTAATATAGCCTTTGTACCATACGGTACAGGGTATAAAAATAAAATAAAAAAAAGTTTAGAAATATTTAAAAAAAAAATTTTTTTTTTTTAATTTTACATTTTATTTATCATGGAAAAAAAATCGTGACAATATTTTATTTGTTAAGAATATATATATTCTTGTTTAAAAAAGTCACAAATAAAAAACCCTATTTTCAGTTATTGATTACTCGATAAATAATCGGTATTTTGCAATACAATTCTTACTCGATTTTAATAGAATTTGCAGCCAACTATTTTTTTCTCCGTACAGGGTTTGAAATAAGAAGCAAGCAATTTTGTACTTGGTGACAGAATTGGGAGTACGCGCTAGATCAATGTTTGAAGAGGTGCTCGTGAACAAGGCGCTTTGTTCTACTGTAACAGATAATTTTAACAGGTGAATACTCTCAAAATTCTTAACAATGCTGGAACTTCGCCATTGTTTTAATGAGCAAAAACTACATTGGCTTGCAATAAAATTAATATTGGCCAAAAAAAAAAAAATATTAATGGAATCCCAGTGTTAAACCAACGAGCTTAATGCTCGACTTAATGCACCGGGCATACAGTGAAAACTAATCTTAGCTTAGAATAAAATAGGAGCCGAATAGCGGCTACCCTTAGCAACAAATGAGATAAGCTGCATTGAGATGAAGAGAAAGGCATTAAACTAATTGCAATAATTTCTCTTATTGTAGCTACGCAGAGCGATTTATATATTTATGACTTAACATAGGCGGGTAGTTAATTTGGCTGCTTGGCTTCGGCCAAAACCGAACACTCAGAATAATAAATTTTATTAATCTTTATTGTTCACCTATTAATAAACTACTCTAGTGAGATCCTATATAAAGAAAGGTTTCAGCTGAATCCGTCACAGTCTAAAATGCAGAAACTTTTGATACACTTTGCCTTATTTAGCGCTCTGGGATTAGGTGCTTTGACAGCACCAGTCCAAACCGATGTAGAAACAAATCCCGAGCTGATAGGTGGCCATTTCGAGGGTGACATGATAATGACTTATACGCGCAATGGATTGCTGAATCCGGCTAGACTATGGCCAAATAAAACTATCTATTACAAGACGGATGGCAGCTTCGGTAGGACTTCAAATATTCAAAATAATATACCTAATCTATTAATTGCTTCCTATAGATGATTGGTAAGAGCTTTACATTCGGCACGCCATGGATACTATAGAGTTGATTTCTTGTGTACGTTTTAAGAAGGCAGATGAGCAAACCTTTTACTATGTAAATATTACATCCGCCTCAGCCGGCTGTAATAGTAATGTGGGCTACTTGGCAAGGTACAAACTCTGAACCTTCAGCTGTTTCCATTGGGAGTCAGTTGCTTTAGGTTGGGATCCATTCACACTGAGCTCTTACATACGATTGGATTTTATCATCAACAGAGTACTCCAGAACGGGATGAGTTTGTACGAATTATTGAAGAGAATATTATACCGGGCAGGGAGCACAATTTCCGGTTACTTGATGCCAATTTAGTGGGAAACTACAATGTTCCTTACGATTATTTCAGTATTATGCATTATGACGGAAAAGCTTTTTCGAAAAACGGCGAACCTACCATTGTGCCAATACGTCCAACCAATGCCCCTAAACAATTGGGTCAACGTGTAGCACTGAGATTTTCAGATATCCTTCGTCTAAATAGAATGTACAACTGTACAAAACTATTAAGTAATGAAGGCTTACACCAGAAAGATTTGTTCTATTGATTTGGATTTAAGATAATTTTGACGATAAATAGTAATAAAAATAATAAATAAAAACGAATAATAACACAGAATTTGAATGAATAAATTCTTCAGCTTGCTGAATAACACTCAAGTGTTCCATGATAACCTCTTAAAATAAAAAAATCTAAATGATTTTAGGACTTCAACGATGTTTTTCATAAATTCATTCTAAGATCCTATACCTCGTTTTCGGATTCAGCTATCCTAACATGGTCTGACTTCCTAATCGAAAAATACATTTTTTTTTCCAGACCAGATGTTTTTTTATACCTATTTTCTTTTGGGGTCGCTGAAATAATTACCTTTTTTTTGGTCAAAAGCCAAGAGATGTGATATGACGCGGACTATGTAACTTTGGATTATGCTTCCAGAAATCATATTTAATTATACACTGTCTTTGATAATTTGGTTGATTAGTCTTTTAAAAACAGTGAGACATCTTTTGGATTGGAAAATTGTTTCTTAAGAAAGATGCCCAGCTCGAGACATTTGAAATGTAACAAGAATAGCCCAAAATATAAGCCTTTCAATATCTTGTCCAGTTTCCCTGCAGGAGAAATTTAGCTAACCCGCACACTATGTAAGCTCAAAATATGGCATCGATATACATTGTATCAAATCTTCAGCAGATATAGCCCCAATATTTTAGTACCTTTCATTAATATAAAGTCATCGAACTTGATAAGAAAATCTATGAGCCTAATGAGCAAAACGTTGGTTTGTTTTCCAAATGCGACTGCCCGGCGCTTCTTAGAAGACGAACCCAGTTTCTGGGTCCAGCCATTCTTTGAGGATCTTAGTAGTCTAGCCAAATCTCATAGCGTATCTGGCTGCTTTCGTCAAATCCTCAGAATGGTTTTGCAACTTGAGTGACTTAGGCGATTAGGGATGTGCAGTTTTTGATCCTTCTCCACAATCCCTCCCTTTCTTTAAGTCCTTTCCGCACCTCCTTTAATTAGGCAACACAATGGACCTCATGTTCTATGGGTGATTTCAGTCACTTTCTAAGCAAGTTTGTGTAATCGGAAAAAATTAATTATGATGATTAATATTGGGTATTACCTCTAACATACATAAATCGCAGGTAAATCATAAAAATCAAAGACCTTGTCCTAAAAAAAAGCTGCAATTCGCATATATACTGATTTGTTTTAAAATGGCACATGTGCGATAATTTATAGAATAAAACTTTAAAAAGTTGAGAGTGTGCGATAATCTTAACAGCAATGGGATTGAGCTAGATTATTAAATTTAGACCATTTACGCTGCAAATAAGAGATTAAAAAGAAAAGAGGCTCACCTCTTATCATTAGCTAAACAAAGTAATCTAGTGACGTCATACGCTAGGTGCAGTTTGTTGCATGCATGTCTGATTGGTGCTTGAGTTTTGAGGGGAGTAGATTAGAGCTAGAAAGCTTTTAAGCTTATAGCTGACATTATCAGAGCTTTTCTAACAAAAAGAATCGAACCGTAGCCATTAAGCAATCGACGGCGATTAAAGCTCTAAAGCTTATATAGTAATAGATGTTTCTACAAAATAAACTTGTTTCAATTAGCTGAACATGTAATAAATCGATAACAGCTTTCTTGTATGATATTTGCTAGTAATCGGCTTTTTTGTTTTCACCAAAAAATCGATTCGATAGCGGAGACTATAAGAGTTTCAAATACGTAACTTTATTATTTTTTTTCCTGAAGTTTATTGAATCTTATTTTCCACCATCCACATACAGCAGATTTTCATAGTTTTTGTTACACCTTTTAATATTTCCATCTGAAATCGAATAAATATAGCAAAAACTGTAGTCGACAATGTAAAACTTTCACCTCCCCTTGCCTAAAAACTACATTTAAATCCGTAATTATGTGCGCTCCTTGGTTCAAAAGATATTTAAATTCAATTTTTAAAATAAAAATTACACCAAACCTTTTATTTTTGATTTTTATGTTGATATAAAGATTAAAAAAAATCTTTTTAAAAGAATACAATATTTTTTTAAATTTAAAATTTGATATGTCATGGAATAAAATTCTCAATATCTTAATGGCTTCTTAAAGAAAAGTCTACAAATGAAAAACTTAATTTTTAGCTATCGATAACTCGATAAATAATCGGAATTTTTCTATAAAATTCTCACTCGATTTAAATAGCATTTGCGGCATATTATTTCTTTCTCCGTACAGGACTTAAAATATGAAGCAAGCAATTTTGTTGGATTGGGTGTACGTGCCAGATCAAAGTTTGAAGAGTTGCTCGTCATAAAGCTGCTTTGTTCCACTTGTACAGATAATTTTAACAGTTGAATACCCCCAAAATCTTACCATTCTGCAAATTCTTCATTGTTTCAGTTAGCACGTGGGCTTCTAATAACAAAAATTAGACCAAAACAAAGTTGAAAGCCATTATTATTAATCTTTATGGTTGACCTATTAATAATTAACCTTAGTAAGATCCTATATAAAGATGGGTTCTAGCTGAATCCGTCACAGTCTAAAATGCATAAGCTTTTGATACACTTTGCTTTATTTGGCGCTCTGGGATTAGGTGCTTTGACAGCACCAGTCCAAACCGAGATCGAAACGAATCCTGAGCTGATTGGTGGCCATTTCGAGGGTGACATGATTGTGAGCTTTACGCGCAATGGAATGCTGAATCCGGCTAGACGTTGGCCAAATAATATTGTCTTTTACAAGACGGATGGCAGCTTTGGTAGGACTTCAAGCTTTCAAAATAATATTCACAATCTAATAAATGCTTCTTATAGATGTCGAGCAAGAGTCCGCCATTCGGCAAGCCATGAATTCGATAGAATTAATTTCCTGTATACGTTTTAAGAAGGCAAATAAGAAAACCTTATACTATGTAAATATTACGTCCGCCTCAGCCGGTTGCTCCTCAAATGTTGGCTACCTAAAAAAAGTGCAAACTCTGAACCTTGAGCGGTTTACACCAGGTGTCGGATGCTTTAGGCCCGGCACCATTCAGCATGAGCTCTTGCACACGATTGGATTTTATCATCAACAGAGTACTCCAGAACGGGATGGTTTTGTGAGCATTATTCTAGAGAATATTATACCGGGCAGGGAGCACAATTTCCGGAAAATCGATGCCAATTTAGCGGGAAATTACAACGTTCCTTACGATTATGGCAGTATTATGCATTATGGGGCAAAAGCTTTTTCGCAAAACGGTGAACCTACCATTGTGCCAATACTTCCCACCGATGCCCAGTTGGGTCAACGTGCAGCAATGACGTATTCAGATATCCTTCGTCTAAATAGAATGTACAATTGCACAAGTTTACTGCCATTACTAAATAATGAAGGCTAATACCAGAAAGTTATGTTCCATTGATATGGATTTGAGAAAATTTTGATAAAAAAATTTAATTTGAATAAAAAAAAATATATAAAATAAATCAATTTAAAACATAATGTATTTATATTATATCATAATGAAAAAATTTAGAGAATTTTTGGGCAAATTATTTTTTTGAAAGACGAAAATGTGAATAGAGAAGATGACTCCAAAAACTTCTTAAAGATACATAAAGTATGTTCCGGTTGGCTAGAAAAGTCAATAAAGACATGTCTGTCTGTTCGTCTTTTCTGGGGTTTCGAGATGAAACAATAATTTTCGGACTACGTCCCTTATTAAGTCACTGGAAGATTATACAGTGGTTCAATACACTCTATGTATAGCACCTAAAATAAACAAAAATTTTAAGGGGATTTAAATCTTTTTTTTTTACAAAATATTGCATCCAAAGTTTGACATTTCCAGGCACTGAGAAATATCGCAGCCAAATTTGAGCAAATGCCGCATTTTATCAAATTCGGTCCCATGGAATAGGTCAAAAAACGTTTTATGAATGTTTAATGATAATACATTCTGAAATCAAAAAAATTCTTTTTAGAAATTCCGCCTTTTTGAGTATTCAGCGATCCCACCATGGTCTGACTTTATATCCTAAAAGCTGATGTTATTTTTTTCAAGTTAAGAAAAGTCGTAGAGTATTCGCGTTCCATGTTGTGATATCGCTGGATAGACCTTTCACCCACACAGTTGGTCTCCTATATTGTATAAAAGCGATCCGGCGGCCTAAATGAGCCTCGAGAGGCTTCTTGGACTCTATTCTGAGAGCTGAGATAACCTTGTTCTGCCTAGTCCAGGGTGGTAACCGAAAATGTGTTCCACCGTTTCTCGCTCCTCCTCATCAACGCAGATTCTGCAAAAATTATGATAAGAAGCGTGAAGTCAGGTTACGCGGAATCTCTCCAGCCAGTGTCCGGTAATAGCTCGGATTACGGTCGAGCATTGATCTCTATTAAGACAGTAAAGTTCCTTTGTTCTTTTTCTGCAAAAAGTCGTCGAAGTTTGGCTTGATTAGGGTAATCAATTTGGCGTCGAAAAGTTTACCTTAAGCTAAATCAAACAGTTGACATATATTCATAATGGATTTATATATCCTAGAGGGATAACAAAAAAATTTCTACTTTTTCATGTTTTAGCTCAATTTTTATAACTTTTGTCAGCATTTTATTCATTTTCCTCCGTACAGGGTATAAAAATATAAGGCCAAAACTTCATAGCGTTCAAACTGTGTAGAGGCTGTACTTCCCTAGAGGGTTTGGTGTACGTGCTAGATTAATGTCTGAAGAGTTGCTCGTGCGCAAGCTGCTTTGTCCACTTTACCAGATAATTTTAACAGTTGAATACCCCCAAAATTGTTACCATACTGCAAACTCGCTATTGTTATCAAGAACTACATTGGCTTGCAATAAAAAAAATTTTGACGAAAAAAGTTGAAAAGCTCAGATTGTAATAAAATAATAATAATAAAATAAAAATAAATTCTATTAATCTTTATGGTTCAACCATTAATAAATATCTCAGGGAGATCCTATATAAAGAAAGGTTCCAGTTAAATCCGTCACAGTCTAAAATGCAGAAACTTTTGATACTTTTTGCCTTATTTGGCGCTCTGGGACTAAGTGCTTTGACAGCACCAGTCTAAACCGATGTAGAAACGAATCCTGAGCTGATTGGTGGTCATTTTGAGGGTGACATGATTATGACTTATACGCGCAATGGATTGCTGAATCCGGCTAGACTATGGCCAAATAAAACTATCTATTACAAGACGGATGGCAGCTTCGGTAGGACTTCAAACTTTCAAAATATTATACATAATCTAATAATTGCTTCCTATAGATGATTGGCATGAGTTTTACATTCGGCACGCCATGGATACTATAGAGTTGATTTCCTGTGTACGTTTTAAGAAGGCAGATGAGCAAACCTTATACTATGTAAATATTACGTCCGCCTCAGCCGGCTGTAATAGTAATGTGGGCTACTTAGGCAATGTACAAACTCTGAACCTTCAGCTGTTTCCATTAGGAGTCAGTTGCTTTAGGTTGGGATCCATTCAGCACGAGCTCTTACATACGATTGGACTTTATCATCAACAAAGCACTCCAGAACGGGATGAGTATGTACGAATTATTGAAGAGAATATTATACCGGGCAGGGAGCACAATTTCCGGTTACTTGATGCCAATTTAGTGGGAAATTACAATGTTCCTTACGATTATTTCAGTATTATGCATTATGACGGAAAAGCTTTTTCGAAAAACGGTGAACCTACCATTGTGCCAATACGTCCAACCAATGCCCCTAACCAATTGGGTCAACGTGTAGCAATGAGATTTTCAGATATCCTTCGTCTAAATAGAATGTACAACTGTACAAAACTATTAAATAATGAAGGCTTACATCAGAAAGATTTGTTTCATGGATTTGGACTGGAAAATATATAATACTATAATCTAAATAAATCGTTTAAAAAGCATAATGCATTTCTATTGTATCAACATGAAAAACTTAAGGGAATTTCGAACAAAGATTTTATTAAATTTTTCCAATTCGAAGACCTTCTAAATATATCTAAAGTATGCTCGGGGTGTCTAGATAAGTCGATAAAGGCATATGTGTCTGTTCATCCGTAGAAAAGTTTCGAGTCTTAGAGTTCCAAGACAATATGAGAACTCTCGAACTAGATCCTTTATATTGTCACGCGAAACAATGTTTTATTTGTCTCTCTTTCTAATAAAGAAAAGATGAAGCCGAAGACCCCAAAATATGTTTGAGGTGACTAAACAAATCGATATAGACAAGTCGGTCTGTCCATCAGTTAAAACGTCTATAGCTCCGAGATAATATGTGAATTTTCAAACTAGGTCCTTCATTTTGTCACCGGATACAATGTTTTATTTCTTTCTGTGTACTTTATAGACCACCTCTAAAAAAAAAAAAATAATAATTTTAATGCAAAATTGGAATTCCGAAGTTTTATAGAGCTCCCAAGTAATGTAAGCAATTTTAAAATTTTGATCTATTTCTATGTGCCATTTTGTTTTTTTTTATAAATATATTTTTTATTTTTTTTAGAAATAGTCATTAAAAGACATTCAATAAAAAATGTTCAACATTTTGATTTTGATTGAACAATCTCTTAATATGGTTCAGAAAGTCCCAACACGCAAGGTAACTGAGATACCCTTTGAAATAAAAATAAATAAAACTTGATTGAGGGATTGTGACGATGTTTTTTATAGGTACATTCTGAAATCAAGATACCCCTATATCGGAATTCCGCCTTTTTTAGATTATTCCAAAAATCGAACGTGTTTTTTTTTTGCCTCGTTTTCGTATTCAGCGATCCTAACATGGTCTGGCTTCCTAACCTAAGAATTATTTTGGGCTTGCAACGATGTTTTTCATAAATGCATTCTGAAAACAAATAAGCCAGATTTCGGAATTTCGCCTTTTTGTTACCTAGTTTTCTAATACGGCAATCATAACATAGACTGACTTCCCAACCCAAAAATAATTTTTTTTTTTAAAAGACCCAAATTTATATTTCAACCTGTGTAAACTAAAATGTGGGCTATGTGACGCTGCCATAACTTTGGAGTATACTTCCAGGAATCATATATAATTATTCGTTGTCTTTCTAATTTTTTTTTTCCTTCAGAAAGACCCTCAGCTCGGGACATTTGAACTGTAATGTAACAAAAGCCAAAAGATAAGCTTTTCAAAATCTTTTCCAGTTTCCCTATGGGAGAATTTTAGCTTGCCCCCGCCCAATGTAAGCTATTCTATGTGGTATCGATATATTCTTTGTAATCAACACAACTCTATGGTATCAAATCTGCTATTTTCTATCTAAATTAATCACTAATTTAGGTAAACGTTTTTTTTTTTTGGGATCTCTTACAAAAGTTACTGGGCACTACGACCAGAAGATCTATTGTACCATACCCATTATTAGGACAAAAGACCATCTGCCTACCTTATGAAGAGCATCCTTTCTTTCGTTGGGATACGACGTAGCTGGAAGGGATTAATTCGAACAGCTTCCAAATGTGTGGCTCTGTCCCACACTATTGCCGAACAATCACACAAGATGTGATTGATCGTCTCGTCTTCAAAACAAAACCTATACTCTGAAGAGTCTGGTAGACCAATTTTGGCTAAATCTAATTACTATATTTTGGTCATCGTCCGACTAAAATTTGTTGCTCCTTAGACGTTACAGAAATCGTACGATTAGTATCGATATTAACTTCAATTCGTAAGTACATAAATAAATCGATAGTATTGCCAAACCTCTGAATATCAGTTTTCAGAAGCCCCATGAATATTTGTGGTTTTCGAAAGTTTAAGAAACTTTGCTTTAAAACTGTGCAACTAACTCAGAATCTTGTTTGAAGATAAATTATATATTTATATGGTCAGGACTACGCGAGTTTAAAGCAAATCTACTATGGCTTAGGACTAATTTGGAGCAGGGGATTTACGCTATCACAATGCTCAATGACCACCACATCACCATACTTGGGCGGCGGTGTTTCAGGTCGAGCTGCCATTTGCTCTACGTCCGTATAGAAGCGTGCCGTGGCCGAGCCTATGCTATCCGGTGAGTTTGGTGTCGTGGGGCTGTTGCCGGATTCGCTTTGGCGATTGCTGAACAGATTGTTGCGGCTTAGGCTGCGTATCAACGTAGCCGCATTCTGATTAAGCGTACGGTAGTATTGCTGCCGTGCAGGACGTCCGAATAGACGCGAGACAAAGTTATCCTGAGGCCCATAGGGCTGACGTACCACCAGGGCGCGTGAGTTGACCTGACTGTGTCGCTGTGGATTGGAGCGACGTGGCATGCGTATGCGGGAGGGTGGCGAAGGTGGTGGATGTGCTGTAGTCGTTGTTAAGGGTTCAGTGGCTACGGCCTGCAGTTCATTTTCCGGATCATGGGCTGCTATGGCGATAAGCAGTTGAGTAAAGTGGCATTAAATGGTTGCCCAGGGCTTAAACTCACCTAAATCCTCCTCCTCTTGTGCTGCGCTGCTGTCGTTACTGCTGCTGCTGCTGCTCTTGCGACGCATCTCACAGCAGCTCTTCAGGCACAATGCAAAGGATATGATGAAAATGACCATGCAAATGCCAGTGGCAGCACCTATCGCAAAGGCCAGCTGTACATCATCCTCATCATAGCTGTGTGTGCGTTCACCATAATCCGGCTGTTCATTGCCCAGCAGCGTATGACTAACGCGCTCCAAACAGCTGTGATAACGCAAGCACAGCTGTTCCTTAGAGCCTTCACAAAGGTCATGTGAAGGCAGCAGTGGTGTGCCCTCCGGCTGCTCCTCGCTGGAGTCGTCGGGCAGCTCACGCCAAACGGCCAGCACAGATTGTGGCGCTTGTGTGGCCACGTTGTCGGACTGCTCAATGCGCTCAAATTTGGGCAACTGCTGCTGCTCCAAATCCACCTCAGCGCTGTGATCCTCCAGCTCAAATGGACAATCACTCATGCTAACGCTCATGCCGCGCTGCTGCAGCGCAGTTGCCATTTTGGACAAGGCGCGATCGCAGTTGAGCGGATTCTCGTCCAGCACAAGCTTGGCCAGCAAACGTGGCGCATAAAAAGCATTGGCACTTATAGTAATGAGCATATTCTGCGCCAGATTCAGCTCACGCAGCTGTGGCAGAGCACTCAGCAGCTCCATGCTAACCTGATTGATCTGCGAGTTGCGCAGATTGAGTATACGCAGGGAACTGCTGCGCAGCAGAGGCTGTTTGTCCAATGAGGCCAGCTTATTACCCTCTAGATTGACATAGTGCAGTCGAGGATTGCCCTCCAGCAAGTGCTCATCCACATACTCCAGGCGATTATAGGAAAGATCTAACGCCTGCAAATGGCGTAAGGTGGCAAACGCATCCGAATGAAAGTTGCGTATGGCATTGTGGGCCAATGTGAGATTGATCAGATGCACATTAGTCTGGAAAGTGTATTAGATAAGATTAAGTTGACCAAGGGGGAGGTGGGTATGACGCCTGCTATTTACCTTAAAACAGTCCTCATCAATATTGGTGATATCATTGTAGCTTAAGTCTAAGATCTCCACCGATTTGGGCATTTCTATATTAGCGCTTATCAAGCGTTGGGCGCTGGAAAATGAATCAAGTGTAGGTATATATATACTATAAGTAATTGACTCAATCCACACCCTGCTCACCTGCAAATAGCTCTATTACGCTGTTCGTGCAAATCACAGCTGCAGACAGTGGGACAGAGTAGCTGCGTCTTGCTGCGGCACACCTGGAGCACCACACAAAGCAGCAGTCCCACATAGAGCAGCATCTGTTTGAGTCCTAGCCACATCTTGGGTTTTATAACGCATTGTAATGCCATTTTTTTCTACAAATTATTGCTCATTTTTACTTTCACTCCGGTTATGCTTTCCGATTTGATAGATACGAAGTGCAGTGTTAAACTGAGTTTATAATTTGGAAGGTGCTATGAGTAAGTGGAACTCCACCCAGCGCTACAGTCATTTTGATGGGGTCTATTGCATCCTAACTAGCAGGCTGATATATGTAGTCTTTGAGTTACTAAAAGACCTTAACACTTTACTGCAGCGCAGCACTTCCAGTGCGATAAGATTAGTTGGTCGTTTTATCTTATCGGAGGTTGAATTTTTGTGGGAGCGCAGGTGAGCAAGGTGGAGCATGTGTGAGAACAGGTTTTTATTTTTTCGGCTCTTTTGGAATGCTTTGTTTGGTTGCTTTGAAAGTTTTTCCAAAACAGTGGAAACGTCACTTAAAAAGGGTGTCAATTTTGGCAGAATTTACAGGGTGTCCCAAACCAACATGTGATAAGCTTTCCAGAGAATTTTTGTAATTATCGTTGAGAACAAAGCGGAAGTGTTTCCAAATGTCATACAGAATCATAAAAAGCATAGTTGGCTGAGTGAGAGAGCTGTATTAGAAGGCACTAGCGAAGAAGTCACTGAAATGAATTGGCCCATTCAAAATCAAGTACCTGGCCAATTCGTAATATTTGACAACCAAAACTTTGCAATGGAACTAGAATTGCAGTGAAACGATTATTGAACAATGTCATCGAAGCTACAATTTAGAAAGGAAAATTTAACGATGAAGACGATTTGATTCCCAGAATCCCGACGATTCCGCTTGATTTGCCGTTCAATTTCAAACGATTGCATTTCCCAACTCGCTATTACAATAAACAAGGTCAAACGATGGAGATTTGTAGTTTAAATTGAGAAGGAAGAACCCGTATTTTCACATGGTCAATTATATGTTTCTTGCTCCCGTGAGAGCAAATTGGAAAAATATTACCATTACTTTAAGATAAAATATCTACATCTTTTGTTTATAAACTATATAAAAAGCAAAACTGCAATGTATAAAAATCGACAAGCAAAGCTTGAAAGTTGCATCTTAACACACTCGCTGCTTTAATAAGTTGCGAATTGTAAGCCAAAAAAAAGTAAAATGGTATATTTTCGCTTAGACCAATAGCCTGCTTAAAGCATTTGTAAATTATAAGCCTCAGCACAATAAATACACATTTTATCTTTTATTTTGAATTTATGTAGCTCTTCGTTTTAAGGTATACAAAATAACAATAACATAACCGCATGTTTTGTTCCAAGCCAAATTAAAACAATTTGTCAAAATAGGTTTTTATACCCTGTACCGTATGGTACAAAGGGTATATTAAGTTTGTGCAAGCCGAAAATGTATGTAACATATAGAAGGAGACGTCGGAGACACCCCAAAGTTACCTAAAATATGATCAGGGTGAATAGAGAAGTCGATAAACCCATGTCCGTCTGTACGTCCGTCGACCGTCTGTCCGTTTGAACGCCTAGATCTCAGAGATGGTAAGAGCTAGAGTACCGAAGCTTTTACATTAGATCCCATATTATTCCATAGGAGACAAGTTTATTTTATTTTTTGATATCGGGGATAAATTATATAGCTCCCATAGGGGTGTTTGAGACGACTTCGACAAAAAAAAAAGGTTTTGGATGGATTATTCGTTTGTTTATGAAGATATCGTAACCAAATTTGGTATCCAAAAGTTTTTTATGGTACCAAGCACTGTACCCAATTTCATCTGTATGATATAGCTCCCATAAGACCGATCGGCCAAAATAACTTTTTTAAATAAAAATTCGCTATATTTAGTTTTTTAATAAAGATATCGTGACACACTTGGGCAATGTGCCAAATTTGAACAAAGTCGGTTGACTATTTCATATAGCTCCCATAGGTCCAATCTTCCAAAAAATCGATTTTTTAACAAAATTTGTTGTGTTTCGTTTGTTTGTTAAGATATTGGGACCAAATTTGATATTCGTGACTTTTTTATAGTTCCTAAGCCTGTACTAAATTTAATCCAAATCGGTTGACTAGATCATAAGCTCCCATAGGATCAATCGGTCCAAAAACTCGTTTTTTATACAAAATTCGATGTGTTTCGTTTGTTTGTAAAGATATTTAAACTAAATTCAGCATTCAGATATTTTTCAAGGTATTTAAGCACTGTGTCAAATTTTATTGAAATCGGTTGACTATATCATATAGCTCCCATAGGAACGATTGGTCAAATAAAAAATTTTGTCTAAAAATTCTTCTTTTTTTGTTTTTTTGTGAAGGAACAGGATTTTATTGCAAGCTAGTGGTACAGGGTATCCTAAAGTCGTCCGCGCCCGACTTTACGTACGCCATTTTTGGACCTATGCCTTTTAAAATGAAATAATTTTTAATTATTTTTAAATTCTATACAGACCAATTTTAAGTTGAATTGGTATTGATATATATTCTAATTATTTTCATTATACCCTATAGAATACATATGGTACAAATGGTATATTGAGTTCGGGCAAGCCGAAAATGTATGTAGCATACAAAAGAAGTCGTCGGAACTCCCCAAAGTTACGAACTGCACGATTAGGTTGACAAGAGAAGTCTAGATACTCATGTCCGACTCTCCCTTTGTCTGCCGTCCGTATGACCGCCTAGATCTCAGAGTTGGTAACAGCTATAGGTACCAAATTTTCAGATTAGATGTCTTATAATTCCAGGGGAGACAAGTTTATTTTACGTTTTTGATATCGGGGTCAGCTCCCGTAGGGCGTTTCGGAGTACCTCGAAAAAATTCAAAACTTTTAGATGGATAATTCGTACCCAATTTAGCAGTCAATAATTTCCTTTAGTTCCCAGGCACATTACCAAATTTTATCAAAATTGGGTGCCAATATTATATAGCTAGGCTAAAAAATCGTTTTTTGTACAAAATTCGTATACAAATCTGGTATTTAGAAGTTTTGTAGAGTACTCAAGCACTGTATAAAATTTGATTAAAATCGGTTGGCTGGATCATACAGCTCCCACGAAAGATCGGTCAAAAAAACATTTTTGCGTCAAAATTCGTCTGTTTTTGGTTGTTTATTAGGCATTGTAACTTAAATTTAATTTAGTTAATTTATCACCTCAATAAATGTTTTTTCTCTATTTCGGTAGCAAATTAAGATTCTAAACTATTTACACTAAAAATTAAATAAACTGACTTAAATGTTTGTTAAATTATTTTTCAACTTTTTCAAAAATCTTTGCCTACAGAATAAATCTGCCGTTTTCATGAAACTAAATGGCAAAATAAATTCTCTCCAATTTTTTTTTTAGTAGATTTTGTTCGTAGTGCAACGCATGGAGTTCTTTGTAGGGGAAATGAAACTCTTCCATCCGCTGGCAAGCAATGTTCGCTCTGACAAAAACTTCAAATCCGGCCAGTCTCAACAACTTGATCGTTAACCAAGTGGCGACTGTGACTGTGTTAGGAGCGAACGAGGATGACAAGGACTCGAGGCTACTTAACAGCACAGCTTGCGCTTCCGTTTGCGGCTTTGGGCCATGCTGGCCAAGATGTAATGGCCGCAAATCCACTTGCTGCGGTTCCTACTGGCCAAAACGTTATTTTTCTCAACGTTCTGGCTTAACTCTTCGTACAGAGTGCGAGTTGTTTCCGTAGTCGGTTTGTTGACTTAAATTTATGGTACCGGACTTGGACGCAACTGATGTGGCGGCTGGTTTTACGTAGACGCGGAGTTTGTCTTGGATTGAGATTTGACATGAAGGCAAAAGACTCAACATCCGCCGTTTGTTTGCGATGAATCGCCTGGATGAATGGAGTATGCTTGGAATAGCTTGTAGGTTTTAGAAAAATGACTTTGTTGTTGATGTATATGGCGGTCTGAGATAATACTAGCACATATTTCCAAAAACTGGTGCAGTGCTTATTCGCAGATTAACAATACGATTTTCGACTATATGATAGATAATAACATAAGTTCGCTGCAGGATCCTTGAACTCTGAGTCTTTTGGCCTACAATGTGGAGTCACAGTTCCTTGCAACCACACTCTAAGTTTGTCGCCTAACAATTAAACTCTTTAGATTGGAATTCGTGGAACGAAAGCTTATCTTAAAAAGCATTCGTGGATTATTGGGGGTTAGAGTGCCAAGTTGTTTTGACGTATACTGATTGTTACCATATCAACAATCAGGGCTGTCAAAGTTGGCTTTTTTAAAGGGGGCATTCTATCTAGGTTCGGAGTTTTCTCAGGGACTCGGTGTACCTACTATTATAATAAATTACCTACTAATATAATAATTCAAGCTAAAAGTGCAATAGAGGGGCCTTAACATTTTCGCTCCGGGCTCGAAATTTCTCTCTACTGGCCGTACGGAAATCCCACAAATTATAATTGTTTTTGAAGCAATTGGTTGAAAGCTTTAAATTTCGAAACGGAAACAAAGAGTTCTTTTCTGTGTAAGTTAAACTAAGTCTGGTTCTGGCTTACCCGTCGCAGAGTACAATAAATTGTCAAGAACAAGCATTCGACGGGTTCTTCAGCTCAGTAATTATACACAACTGTCAAATAACCGAATTTTCTGAGAAAACTGCGGGCCCGGGCCCTTCTTCCCGGGAAGAATCTTTCCTTTCCTTCCCTCACGTCGGGTCTATCCGGCGACTTTTTGGCAATAGGCTTAAAATATCTTATCACAGAATTCTTACTCCTTGCTTGGGACTAAAATTTACTCTTTTTTTGAACTGGATATATGTCGAAGAGTATCCACTCTAAACGGGTATGTTCCGAATTATGAGATGGCCCACCCTATGATAATCCTTAAGCTTCAGAGCTGCCTAAGTAATTTCTTTTTAAATCTTAAGACTTAAATAAAGAAATGTTCTGGAATTAATAATAAATTAAATTTTCAAGCATAGTAGTCAATTGAAATATTCAGTTATTATCAGTTATAATATCGATAATTAATCGGAATTTTGCCAAAAAATATAAAAATTGGATATGTGAACTTATGTTAAAATTAGTAAAATTGAATAGAACGATTCAGAAAGTAAATAAGTATGCAAATAATAGTCACAAAAGTGGTTATGTGAGCCTAATGAAAACTAAATGTTGACTTTTTCATAAAACCATCGTTCCTCTGCCTAACTACGCAGGCAATTTTTCAGTCCTCTTTAAAAATGGACATTGATTGCGGAATATATTAGAAGTAAGCAATGTACGAAACTGGGATACCCAATATTCTTTAAACCAACATAGGAGCGATAGCTCAATATCCTTGGCTTCAGGAGCAATTGAGCTATGTTCGCTGGTCCATCCGACTGAACTCGTATAAACATAGACCTTAAAGAGAATAGCATGCACAATATTTTTATATGGATAGAACACTTGGAAAGATATTGGCACCCTTATTATATTCCTACCAACTTGAACTTCATTTTGACTTTCCCCATGTTTAAAGTCAAAATTTAAGTCCTAAATTATTTTCTTTGGAAAAGATACCGATTCGATATTTTCATTTGGTTAGGGTAGCAGTTGGACCTCGGCGTCCCAACTTACTAAGGCTAAGACCCTTCCCCCACGCAGGAGATCTCCTGTATGATCTAAAAGTCACAGCCAGCCGGCTCACGGAATGAAGCCCGAATGTCTTTTTGGACTCTGTTCTGAAAGCTGTGCTAAATGATTTAAAAAATATGTCTCTATGTCTTCGGATCCCCAGATAAGGTTAATTGAAAACTGCTCAGTCGTCTTGGACACAGACGAGCAACAGTTATTTATTAATTTCATGTACGACGTCAACGAGGGGAGGGACTTTTTGACTGTCCGAGTAGATACAGATGGTCTTGTTACCAACTTGTAACTTTTTGATTGTTGTTCGAGCCTCCCGTGCTGCCATAATCTCCGCCTGAAAGACACTGGAGTAACCCGAGAGTCGTAAAGTTCCTCAATGCCGTATTCCACTCTTCCCTGATTGGACTGTGGGCTTTGAAGTTGGTTATACATTGTCCCTGTGTCTTTCGTCAACAAGTGCCAAAGGATTAGATGCGGGATATTCTGGCTCATCAGGTTATCAAACACGGAACTATGGCACTACACTAGTGAAATTCCTATCTGTAACCAGATAAGAGCACGCAAGTGGCGTTGGATTGGCCATGGTCTGAGAAAGGACCGAAGCAGCGTCGTCAGGATGGCCTTGGAATGGAATCCCCAAGGAAGCAGTCGAGTGAGAGGGCCAAAGGCAACCTGGCGTCGTACAACACTCAACGAATTGTCCCAACGCAACATCAGCTGAGACACAGCAAAAAAAACTGCGCCAAACAGAATCCGGTGGAAAGTTCTAAAAAATACATTGTCCCTGAGGGTTACAGTACCGTGCATACCCCCTTGAGAATCTGTGAGTGACCGAAGTCTAGATCATTATATATTTTGGCATCCCCTTATTCGAAGAGCTGACAAAATGGCATATTGTTTAGTGGCCCCTTGGCTTCGATAGTCATCTGCGCAGTCCGTTGGATCTTAAACCGCCTATTTAGGTTGCTTTTCTTGTCCAGTGATCCTATATTTAAATATTGGAACATTTCGTGTACAATACTTGGATTTTCGAAAAATTGACGAAACAACACCAACTTTTCTAGTATCTTGGGGCGTTAAAATTCTCTTGTCACTAAAGTTGTATTTAAAATAAAAAAAAAACACCTCACCACTAGTTTCAAGATAATTTCCTGCTAAACATTCTAAACTGCCTTATTATGCTTGCGAATAACATTTTGCTCTATAAATTTTTCAGCTCACAAAAAGGCACAAAAAAATTACGAGTATCTCCTACCACATTGAGAAAAATAGTCAACTTTTATGTGCATTTCAAATCACAAACTTTTATATTCAAACTTTATTAAAATTGTAGTTGATGTTACATAGAATTTTGTGACTCCTTCTGTTCCTTCGGCTCCTTCTCACTGCGCCCACACCCGATCACTCGCTGTGTCCTTCCGCTATGTGACTCCTTTTTAGCGTTGTCATTGCTTTGATTTCGCCTCTTTTTTTGGTGAAGTTACAATTCCGATTTTTAGCTTTGCTGGCAAAATGGCAACTGCGCCTCCTCTCTCCACCCCCAAAACCCCTCTCTACCGCTGCTCACTTACTTCCAGCTGGCCAACTTCCTTTTGTTTGTTTTTGCTGCACATTTGCATTATTGTTTTGACTGCTGGCGGTTTTGGCAGCCATTTTTTTTTTTTTTTGTTTTTTTTTCGCAACTTCTTCGGTTGGATGTCCTTATGGCTTGGATGCTTTTTGCAGCTTTTGCTGCTGGCGCACTAATGACCGACATTGCTTCCTAATTACAAAAGTTTTCCATGCACTGCACTATATTATGTGTCTCCAAGTGTGTGTGAGTGAGTGTGTGCGGGTGTGTGTTGGTGTGCCGATGTGTGTGTGTGTGTGATTGTTAGGGTATTGTCTGTCTGAGACCAAAAACTTTGTACTTGCATTTTATTTTATTTCTTTAATTTAATACTTTGGCTTTTAAAATGAAGCTTTTCATTTAGTTTGTTGTACCCCCCTCAACCCTAACTTACAACTCCATTAACATAGCGGGGTGGCTCACATGAAAAAACTCCTTTAGCCAGTGGCGTAGAAGGAGTTTTGTTATAGGGAACAAAGGAAATATTTTAGAATATATCCTGAACTAAAAAAAAGTGGGAGCTCCAAAACCCTGTTATAAACAACACTGAGGTGGAGTATTCAGACCAGGTCAAATATCTAGGTGTAGTCCTAGACAAACCACTCAACTGGAACTCCCATTTAGATCAAATGCTCTCCAAAGCTACTTGAGCCATGTGGCCCTGTAGAAAATTCTTTGACAGCACATGGGGCTTCAGTCCTCATATCATAGAATGGATGTACCGTATGATGGTACGGCCTATCGTTACATATGCAGCCTTTGTGTGGTGGCCCAAGACGCAGCAAAATATGGCCATCAATCAATGCAGCAAGTTTCAAAGACTCAGCATGCATTTCTCTCTCGGGAGCGATGCGTATTTGTCCGACAGCTGTCATGGAGTCAGTCCTTGGACTTATACCACTGCACATTTTCATCAAAAAGTCAGTCATGCAGAGTCTACTACGTATCCAGATCACATCTGGACTCTAAGCAAGTGACACTAGATCAGATCTTATGATCGCTGGAACTTTCATAACAAGAAATTTAGATCTCTTCTCCCAAGTCGGGAGACTTGGGCTGATGGCAGCCCTATGGAAACCCCAGATGGCAACAATGGTTCACGGATGGGTCCAAAACTGAGCAGTGTGTAGGTATTAGAATCGTTGGACCCAACACCAGAATCTCTACCGCAATGGGCATCGGGCCCAGCGGAAATTCATGACATAAAGACCTGCGTCCTTAGTATCCTTCTCAAGGGAACTAGGGGAGAAAACATCTGCATATATTCAGATAGCCAAGCTGCTATTAAGGCATTATCATCCTGGAGTATCTCCTCCAGTGTGGTTAAAAAATGCCATAACTACCTCCAAACCCTGTCCTCACGAAACAAAGTGGTGTTATGTTGCTATGTTGGGTACATGGAACTCAGGAGTGGATGGTAGCACGATCGTTGACTGACTACATCTCCTACACCGTTTTGTGGAATTGGTTTGTCCACAATCAAAGCCATGATAAACAAATGGGCTGCAAGAGAGCATAGGTAGAGATACTGGTTCTTCTTACCGTGGCTTCGTCAATCAAAAGTGCTTGTTAAACCTCTGGATACGATCAAGACTAAAGGTCGTGGCAGAGAGGACTTAAAACTCCTGGTACTCGGACTCTTCAGAGCGAAGACTCTGTCTAGAAGACAATGAAACCACAGAGAATATGTGACTGCCCAGCGCTGGTATGGGACAAAGCCTGTCCCATGGGAAAGGAACGGATTAGTCCCTTCCATCTTAAGTCAATTCCAACAAAATACCTGCTATTCATACGGAAAGCCGAAAGTCTTTTGCTTTAATTTATGGGTATGGTACAATAGATCTTTTGGTCGCAGTGCCCAACTCTTGGTGAAGAACCCTTTTGGGGGAAAAAAAAAGAATATATCTTGAACTTAAAAAATAGTAGTAGAAACTAGTTGGGGCCAAAATAATTTAAACGGACTACTTTCTAAATTTACCCCGAAAATTTGAACTAACATTTCAAGTAAATATTTACCACGGTGTCATCCAGTCGAACGATATTACAATTCCATTTTTTTCTTTATTTCAGATTTCCGTTTTTGGATCGATAGGTAAGTTTACCAAATTACCAGATTTAATTGTTTTTTTAGATTGTCTGAATTTTTAAACTCTCGATACTTCAAAGTTATTTTCTACTCTTTAGTTCGGCAAATAATAATATGATTTTTTTTTATTCTTAAGACAAAATTTTGTTTTTAATTCTGATAATCCTATTTAGGACATTAGAAAAAAGTTACTAAATAATTGTATTGTCATCAGTCCTTGATCCTCGTGGAAATGTTCAAGATGATCAGACTTCTTCAAATTGGCGAAAATTACACTGAAAGATTTCGATAAATGGGTATATACATACGTACAGGTTAAGCTAATAATAAAAAATATATATATATTTACGAGGTGTGTTCAAAAATTATCGCAGATTTTTGAAATTTCGCGGGTTACGTATATTCGAATTTGGATTTTTTTGTGGCGTTATGTTGGTACTCATGTCTCTGACTTAATTGTTGACAGCTGCTTTGCTTGCACGTGCTTTGGGTCGTCTTCGATTTTTTTTTTCCTCCTTTCGTGGGCCTCTTCAGTTTAGGGAACAAGAAAAATTCACAGGTGGCCAGATCTGGTGGCCTATCATACTGTTATTTTGCTTAAGTTTCGATACTTTTTGTTGTCTATAATTTTTTAAATAATTTTTTTTAAAAGTATTAACTTTCATAATAAAATATCAGAAGGCATATAACCCCTTAACTCCATCCCATCCCATCCATCCCCCTACAACTACACTCCTGCTCCTTACCACATACACATGTTTGAGCAGTTAAAATGCACATAAAAACAGAACAGTTATAGTGGACTCACACACACACACAAACACATACTCATACAAATACTATTACACTCGCTGATAGGCACGCATATGTCAAGTGACACATGTGAAGCACCCTGTGCCTCTTGACCGACCAAGCCTCATATGGTCTGGTCTCACTATAGAGCCAGATAGACGGCCACACTTAATGATAAACAATGCTTGTGGTCAGTTTAACATGCCGCGCTATTACCCAAACACTCACACACACACTGGCACACACTCAGAGACTCACACAAACATGTTGCAGGACATTTGGGCAGCCGGCCAGGAACATAACGAGTGGACAATTTACACGCTCTCCGGCAATAGTGAAAGGAGCAAAGGGAGTCAGGAAGCTTGCGAAAAAAAAAGTAATACGGACAACAAGCAAGAAAAAGCGGCAAAAACAACATGCTTAAAAGAGCAGTAAATGAGAATTTATCCACTTGGACACCAACACGAGAGCAGAAACGGAGGGAGAAAGAGAGTGAGGGGGTAGGGACATAGAGGCACACACACTTACACAGATAGAGACATGAAAGGACACACGCACATCGTAAAGTTTTAATCGGATGTTGTCCAGCTTTACATGACGCCATCTACTGGCTTAGAGTGCAATATCCTGTGGCACGCGATAACATCGCACACACACATACCCACATATGCACAAACATAGAGCAATACTTGGTTTATGCAAGGAACTTGATTGTATTTGGGAAATCACGAATTTTAGGAAAATGAAAGATCACTTATTGTTTGAGTTGTCGTAATTTACATCTGTTGTAGAAGTTTCCTTTATCTCGGCATCCGATATGATGATCGCTACTTGAGCAATGTGGTTTGCAGGATTTCGGATTTAGTTCCATGCCTAAATATCAAGAAATTATCGCAATTATTAAGCTAACTCATCCACCACAAGATGCGAATAGCCTAAGGGCATTTTTTTGGATGCAGCTAATATCTTAACTGTAATTATCCACAACTTTTAGTGCACATCCGATTTTGAGGCGAAGATCTTCCTGACGCACTATTGCACTATTCAATGGTTTTTCAGTGACGTATGCACTTTGAAATTGGATGAGCACTGAAAAATATATACTTTCCTTAACTTCTAAAGTTGTCATCCGAGTTTAAGGCACATATCTTACTGATATTAATATTGCGGTTATCTCTAATAGTTATGACCGGAGCATAGTAATCAATCGAAATATGTTTTTATTTATATAGGAAGGAATGGGCTTTGCAGAAAAACAAAGCTTAATCTCTTCACATAAGGAAGGAGCTCAAAATATCAAGTTTGTCCTCCTTTAGAATTTCTACTATGTACTTGGTAAAAATTTTTTTTTGTGAAAATTCAGGGGGTTGAGAAGGTCATGTTTCCTATTTTTACTCATTTCTAAACTTTTAAACATTGAAAGAATCAAAAATTTTGGCTTTGGAACCCTCGTCTGAGACCCACATTATTCCGCTTATTTGTTTTCAAGTTGGAAATCAGAAACCAACACAAACTTAAAAAAAATGTTCTTTTATCTTTACCTTTCAGGCCAACCAACTTACCTATACTTCTTATTTAAGAAATGACTATATAAATTTAATTCCTAATTTCGTTACGTGATTGTAGTTTTCAAACATTTCACTCTACCCAAAAAAAAACTTTTGATAACCGTGAAAATTTAGTTTAAACAGTATTTGCTAAAGCTTATCTGGTGCCGGGACAATTCTATTTTTGTTTTAAAATATTTGAACGCTTTATTAATTAAAATTAAAAAAAAATAAATAAACAATTAATCAAAATTTCTCAATTTATTTTTTTTTAATGTTATTCCATGGCATTATATTTATGTTTTACTAAAGTTTTGTACAGATAAATACATAAAAAGTTTAGCTTTTAGCCTGAATGAATCTTTAAAAATATTAAATAGAGTTTACAATTACAAAATTTCAGTTCTTTAGGAAAATTAGTAAAAATTTGTTAAAGAAAGTTTTTCAAAAAACATAAAAACTAAAACTATAGATAGATAGTCTAGATATATAATATAGAATTTTACTTAAGAGAACTAACTTTAGGTTTACCGTAAAAGTACCAATCCTGCGAGATTCGGGAGATAGTCCGTTACGTATAATAAAATTATAATTTTTTAAAATAAGTAAAGTCAGCCCTTAACCCGATCATGGAGACTATAGTCGACCCCTACTTATTATTTTAAATTTTCGAAATTTGTATAAGGAATTACAACTAATTAAGATTACATCAAAATTATCCAATAACATTAATTTATTTGATATCTTTTTGAACTATATCTTCATCATTTCTATCAAATAAGTATGACCAAAGATTTAAAAAAACTTTGGCAAGTTTTTAGAAAAACACTAAAAAGACGAAAAAAAATTTATCAATGTTTTGCCTGAGAAGCCACAATCCTTTAAAGAGTTACTATGCTTGGCATAAACTTTAAATCAAACAGCCAGAAAAAAAATATTCTAAGATTATTGCACAGTGTAACGCCTCTAGTCTATGGCTTGGACTTTAATTGGCAAACTTGCTGCTGGCCAATTGTTCAGCGCTTTCAGATATCTTTGTCAGTTGGTATTAAATATTATTAGAAAAATGTTAATACAATAAATCTGATTAGAAAAGATCTGATACAATAAATCGGAGTATAAATAACTTCTATGGTGTGACAGAAACAATGAAATCTTTGAATACTATTTTTAGGTTCTTCATTTTAATGCTTAAAGTCATACCAAAACTTCTTAAAATAAGACCCAGGTTGACAAAAGTAGAGACCTTCCGGTGACTACCGCGTCCAGCTGGAATGTTCTTGAGTTCTCTCGTCAAAGCCTATTATAGCGTTCCTACCGAGATATGATAATGTTCCCTTAGCGCAGAGACTGTCAGGAAAATGTGGGGATGGAACATGGCTATGCCAGTGTTACGATACTGTGATGGATCAGAGACGCCGCCAACAACTATTGAAGTCAACAACAATTGGCCATGGCTGGGCGGACGCGGATTTCAGCCATTCGAGGATGTCCACATACAAGACCGCATTAGCAACCACAAATTCTCTGCGGATACTTTCTTTCTTTTCAAAATAGAACTCTATTCTGCATCGACTTTGAGTTTGCTATGTAGCGCAAAGAATAGACGCCCTGATGCACTTGGAAGCGGACATTCGAGCAGGAATTTAGGTCTACAGGGAAATGTTTTAAGGAGTTCCTATGACCCACTGGGGATGAAAGGAATTGAGAGACAGAGGGAGATATATGAACTTAAGCGTCAAGGCTATGTCCCTAAAAGCCATATTGTTAAAAAAGTTTTGATTTTCATATACTCGAGAAGATGTTGGAGCGATTTCTTATGACACAGGTACAAGAGAAGTTTGCAAAGATTGCGGAAACGAGTGATCAACTCTTTGCTACGGCTTAGAGCCAGCTGCCGGTTTTTCGAATTTTTGCATGGACCCCAAAATACCTGTATTAGATGAATAACGCATCGACAAGATCTTGGCTGAGACAAGGCAGGGTGACGGCGCAGCTTGCAAAGTTTGCGGTGACAAGAGATCTACCTGCTGCTTAAAGCCAACAGCCGTTTTTTCCGCGTTTTTCCGTGGACCCAATTTATCGGTCATAGAGACTCTATCTTTGGAAGTTGTAATGCAATTGATCCTTTTTGCGCAGCATATTAAGATGTGGAATTTCGATGTGAAATTTCCCTCACGATGTCCCTCCAGATGACTCGATGATTGCCCTGTCTTCGTTGTTTTACATACTCATTTTTCATATTTCAATCTGATAGCACTATACCAGCTAACTGTTTTTTTGGTCGCCCCCTTATTTGCATTTCATATTGTCGCTCCTTCGGGGTAAACTTTAGTATGGAGCTTTAACTTCCATGTGCAGTATATGACCGGCAATCCGAAGGCGCTGGGACTCAATAAAGCGGAATCAATTCATCGAGCTCTGAGTCCATTCTATTTACGTTGCCATTTAGCATCGGTCCGTAAATTTTCCGTAAAATCTATCTCTCTCTAACTGCTGACAGTCAGCTTTACGAAGAATCCATACCTCGCAGACATATATCAAAACCAGTGGAATGACCGTTTTTTACACCTGCAGTTTTGTATTTCGAGAGATTAGCTTAGATTTAAATAATTTAATGTATGAATAATGATATCTATTTGCCACAATGACTCTTTATTTAATTGCGCATATCATGTCACCAGAGATCGAGAACAAAACTCCTAAGTATTTGTAAGAGGCACCTGATTCAAAGCTAAAGGAACCCATCCTCAGTTCTTGATACTGGCGTGACTTTGAGGATTTCAGCATTTCGACCACATGAGTTTTTTAGTTTGGGTAGATACTGCGAAATTGGCGAAAATTGACAAATTTTATCAGGGTTACAATTCATTGGAAAAGTTTTAGAAATAATTTGAAAACGATTTTTATTATAAATTACATAAATTTATTCTCCCCACTAGTGGCGTATTTGTTTCAATTTAAATATCTTAGAGAGACACCTTTACTTGTTGACCAATAGACATATTTTACTCGTACTGGGACACTCGTTAGAGAGTAATGTATCTATTTCGCATATATCTAGTTTTCTTCCTCACACTTTTCTAGGACAACACTTCAATTTGCGATTATCTCAATGATTGTCCCATATACACACACTTATACTAAGCAATGCACGTGTTTGTGTTTGTATCTGTGTGTGTGTGTGTTTGTTTGTGCGCCATTTTGGACAAGGGAAACGCGTTTGGCTCTTTGCCGTTTGACGGCATGTGGCATGAACTCGAAACTGGATGCCACTGGCCACGCATTGCACAAACAAACACAAAAACAACAAGGACGACACCAAACGCAACAACAACAACAATAACAGCAACAACAACAACTGCGGCAATAGTTTCAGCAACAACAGTTGACAATACTGCTTTGACATTGCCGAACCGCGTGCCCAACAAAGCAAAATGGTCACACTCACACAGATACACACAGCTACACACAGCTAAAGATAGATTCACACAGATACAACAGCACAAAGGCTTAAAAAGCGCTCAACGGCGGCACAAACAACACAAACAAGAGAGAGAGAGCAAAAAAAAAGAGAGAAAGAGAGTTGAGTAGAGTAGAGTAGAAAAGCCAGTGAAATGTGTTTGCTAGTGTGGTCCTGGTCATTTGGTCGAATTGTCTCTGAGCACACTTCGTTGACCAGTAGATTCAACACCATTTCCAGGACTTGGGCCTGTGCCTGGACAGCAACGTCGTTGTCATTGTCCTGACAGGAAATTAAGATGAATGTGGCGAGCAAACTGCAGTTCTCCAATGTAGCTCAGTTTACCATTGCTGTCGCTTCGTTTACTTCTCACTCTCTGCTCCTTTTTTATTTTTGTTTGTTTCTACACCATTTTTGTTGTGGTTGTTGTAGCTCTTCTTCTTCTGGTTGTCTCTTAAAATATTCATAACACAAACTGTTGCCGCTATCGCTGTTGCCGCACTCCCTTCCGGGGAACCTTTGGTGCAACCACAGACACGAACAGCGGTGACGTCTGACTCTGACTCTGTTGCGGTTCTCTTGCTGCACAAAGTTCTGTATTTGAATTAATTGATTTTTATGAATTTCCTTGTTTTTTTTTTTGCGTCAAAGTCACCTTTTTTTTTGTTGCTGCAGAAAAAGTGTGCTGGGATTTTGATAAAGCGCTGTACTTGTTGATATCACAAAAAATTTAATGTTTAAAGTTGAACGAGAGAGAGCAAGAGAATAAAGAAAATTTTGATTTAAATAAACTGCACAAAAGTATGCTATAGTTTTTTTGAATGGCTTTAATAAAGCGCATGGCTCCAGCTGCGCAGTTTGGATTGGGAAATTCATATAAAGCTAAATACAATTAACAAAAATTCCTGTATTTTTTAATATTTACATAACAAAGCATAAAAAAACAAAAAGCCCAATAGTTATATTTTAGTATAAAATACCTTTAATTCTGATTTGTAGGCACAACAATGCAGTTTGTTGAAAAAGTCACTTTTTCATACCCTCTGTTAATAAACTTTGGAAGCAAATAAAGGATCTTTAAAATTTAAAATTTGTTTAAAGCCTTGGTTTTACTAGTCAAAACATTTTTGTATTCGCCTTTGAATTTTAATCTCAATACAGGCTGTATTGATTATCATATGGGGGTTGCGTATACGTCTTGTTGGCCCATTCTTGTGATATAGCTAATACAATAGGCTCTTTTGTAGTTTGCCAGCTCGATTTTTGGCAGTATTATTCACTTTCATGCACTATACGGCCCTATGCTCCACGATGGGAAATTTATTCTAAGAAAAAGAAGACATTTTTATGTTCTCAGCTGAATTAGGCAGCTATTTAAGATGACACCATCACGAAAAAACAAACAACAAGCTTATGCTTTTTTGGCTCCAAGTCAATAAAAGCCGAAAATAGGTACTATGATATAACTTCATTAAATCCTATAAAACATGGTAATTTTGATTCATTAAATAAGTGCAAATTCTTTCATTAATTTAGTCTATCAAAGATAAATGTAAAGGAAAAAATAATTTATTTGGTATGGAACAGAATAACAGGAGCCTTAACCTAATCGAACATTTTTTAGAAAAGCTTATAAAAAATATGTTCGAAAGCATTGATTTCAGTTCCTTAGAACAAAACATTGTGTTCTTCAAAATGTGATGCTCTCTTTGTTGCCCCAGGACGCATGCTGCTTCTAGTTCTTGATAAAAGTCAATCCAAACTGTTATGGTCACATAATAGACAATACTTCAGGACAATAAACCATATTATGCATTATGGTAGTCAATCATTAGGAGCATTCTGAAATTGTATAAGGTGACTATTAAATAAGCTGATTTTTAAAAATTAAGGCTACTAGGATGCTACTAGGATATATTAAAGAAGCTCTGTTGCTACTGGGATGAGCCATCAGCAGCAACTCTCAACTGCAGTCTATCCATCAACTTATTAATATTTTTAAACAGAAGGTATTTATCTGCCGAACTAGGAAAGCAAATAGACGCAAGAAGATTGTCGTATAAAGTTATATTATATATGGCTTACCTAAAATATTTTTTTATAAATAAATAGAAATTCATTGGCGGAAATGTTTAAATGTATAATGTGGAGCTAAAGGGTTTTACAATAAAGAGTTTGGGCTATATTAAATAGCTTTTCGATTGTGTTATTAAATTATAATAAATAGCCGGCCTCCGCTGCGCTACGGCACGCTCGCTTCGCTCGCTCGTCTAAATCTAGAATCTTACCGATTGGAAAACATCGTCTGATTAATCGATGAGTGGATTAATTTCATCATAAAATTTTCAACCACTCGCCATCTTTACATTTTAACCATGTTTGATGGAGATTTGGTAGTTTTCTTCTCGGCATTGTAAGCAGTACTGATATTAATGTTTTCGTGCACTAATAATGTTAACCTATAATGGCGACAGGATGTCTTTTTTTTATTTGTTCACGTTCAATCAAGACAAACCACAGATTGAAAAATATTGCGTAACGCGCCGTCCGCGAAAGCCGCGAAACAGGAGTGTGGAAGGCTTCGCGGCACCATGAAGGTATAGTCGATAAATGAAAAAAATGTTAGGGTATGAAAAATAGATGTTGTCCGATTCTCAGACCTGCCCAATAAGCACACAAAATTTCATGAGAATCGGTCTAGCCGTTTCGGAGAAGTATGTTCACACAAAAACCAATATTCACAATCCCACGAACCAATTCACACAAACTTATCGCAATAGGCTTAAAACTTCCGCATTGACCTCTAACACACGCAAAATTCAGATTCATCGACTCGTTCATGGGAGCACTCATAATACGTAAAACATAAGTTTCTTTTTATATATAAAATTCTAGTTTCACAATGTTAGTTACCATACTCCTCCGAAACGGCTGTACCGATTCTCATGAAATTTTGTGTGCTTCAATAAAATAAAATTTATAACGTTTATAATTTTTGTGTTTCCTTTCGCCAAAAACAATTAACTAAAAAATATTAGTTAATCTGACAATGTACACAATGCCAACCTAAATTAACAAAAAAAATGTTGTATTTGAAAATCAAATTGTCCTTTTTAGTAGTTTCGTCGCAATTAGCGGACAAAATTGTGAATCTAAGCCATTCTCAGATCCCCTTGAACACAGACAAAAAATTTCATCAAAATCGGTCCAGTCGTTTAAGAGAAGTTCAGTGACATACACACTCACAGAAGAATTATATATATAAAGATATGTATATTTTCTTTTATTAATTGTTTAAATCCCTTAACGTAAAGATTTTTTTAAGCTAGTATATGAGCAATGATATTGTTGATCTTTGGTTTTTCAGCTGGAACATTTATATATTTTGATTTACCTAATACGATTTAGTGTTGTAATATAACAATTGGGCTGAAAAGTTCGTAGGCTAACATATAAAAAACATGGCAAAATTCGATTTTTTTATTCAACGTAGTTGCCTTCGTGGGCGATACACCGATTATAACGATCTTCCAACTTTTCGATACCATTGTTATAATACGATATTTCACAATCCTCAAAATGGGCCTTCATTTCAGCGAATACCTCTTCATTGGAGCTAAATCTCTTTCCAGCGATCATTCTCTTGAGGTCTGAAAACAGGAAAAAATCACTGGGGTCCAGATCTGGAGAATACGGTGGTTGCGGAAGCAATTCGAAACTAAATTTATTCAATTTTCCTAGCATTTTCATTGATTTGTGACACGGTGCATTGTTTTGATTTAACAGCAATTTTTTCTTCTTTAAATGAGGTCGTTTTATAGCGATTTCGTCCATCAAACGCTTTAATAACGCTATATAATAGTCGCTGTTTATGTTCTTACCCTTTTCGAGGTAATCGATGAAAATTATACCGTGTGCATCCCAAAATATCGATGCCATGACCTTGCCAGCAGACTGTTGCGACATTCCACGCTTTGGAGTCGGTTCACCGTGTGCAGTCCACTCGGCTGACTGTCGCTTGGGCTCTGGAGTGTAGTGATAGAGCCATGTTTCATCTATTTTGATATATCGACGGAAAAACTCGTTTTTATTACGGTTGAAAATCGCTAAACATTGCTCCGAATCATCAACTCGTTGTTGCTTTTGATTGACTGTGAGTTTTCACATGTCTAAATATTCATGCATGTTGTGTCCAAGACGTTCCTTTGACATCTTTAGATTCTCGGCTATATCGAACAACTTCACTTTACGATCACCCAAAATTATTTTTTGGGCTTTTTTGATGTTTTCGTCCGTAACAGTCTCTTTTGGGCGTCCACTGCGTGCATCGTCTTCGGTCCTCATTTCGCTGCCCTTAAATTTTGAAAACCATTTTTCCATATTTTCCTAGTGCAGAGTCCGAATAAAGTTTATCGAGCCAAACCTTCAACATTTTTTTCCCCCAAAAAGCAATGTTTAATCAACATACGAAATTCGTTTTTTCCATGTTTTTCACAATAACAAAAGTAGCTTCACTTAGAATGGTATAACTCACGAACCAATAGTCCGACAGCTGTCGAATTTATTCACGAATCATTAAAAAGATTGTACTTGCTGAAACTCATATGGATTTAATTCTAGTAACGTCATATATGGGTCAGCCTACGAACTTTTCAGCCCACCTAGTACATTTTAAAGGGCATAGTAAAGACAATGGGAGTAAAAAAAAAAACTTTAACACCAAATTAAAAACTTTTTTTTAGCCTACTCGTGGGACTTTAAGTTTAAATCCTTTATCTTAAAGTCAATCTGCTTCAGTGCTTACTAAATATCGTTTTGGCTCACTCTCTTGTTCTTTAACCTTTCTTGTTCTTTAATCAACATTTATCAAGATATCTTTTTTTTTAAATTATGGACCAAATATATATTTTTTTGTTTTTCTTCTATTATTCCTTTAACTCCTTGAGAAGCATAGAATGCCTCTGTAAAACATTTAAATCGTATCCGGCTTTGTGCCAATTGCTTTACTTCACTCCAGGAACTTCCTGGTTCTTCAGCTTCTTTCAAAACAGTTCAGCGCCATGTTGTTCTGCCTATCCCACTTCATCGGTTGACCTGCGGGCTCCAATCAAGGACCTGACGACAAACTTCATGTGGGGGTTTTCGCACATGCACCCCTATTTGTGTCTAGTCATTATGTGGGATATCTGCTTCATTTTACATCGCTTTTAGTTTTCAGATTTTCAGGATGCGTCGAAGACGCTTGTAGTTTGCCAAGAATAGCTTCAGTTGTTAGGCAAGAATCCCTCCCATAAAGTAGGGTAGAACATTGGATTTGTATATCTGGATTTTCGTGTTTGTCGACAGAAAATTGGAATTCCAAATCTTTCGGAATTGCACGAAAGCAGCTGTAGCTTCAGCCGCTCTGACTTCTATAAGTTATCTTTGCGTCACTGTCTGCGGCTATGGCACTGCTAAGGTAGGAGAAAGAGTCGACTAGCTCGATGCGCTCATTGCGTATTAAAAAGTCTTCATATCTGTTGGCGTTCACTTTCAAAGCCTTTGCTTTTTCCACATTTTCCTTGAGACCACGCTTACCAGCTTCATCGACCAGGTCGTCCAGTTTACCTTGTATATTATTCGAACAGAAAACAAACAGACGTCATCGGCGTGATTAAAATCTTCAAGTTGATCCGTTAACGTTCAAGGAATACCTCTGTGGTTACCATCTAGTATATTGCGTAGGACTTCATCGATGGCGATCAGAAATAGAATCGGTAATAGAAGGTAGCCCCGGCGGATACCAGAGTTCATTGATAAATAAGCATTAGACACTCTCGAAGGCTGTGCAGAAATCGATGAATGTCAGTTGTAGAGACGATGCCATTCCTTGACCAGTTCTACTAATATATATTTTATTAGCGATCTGAAAAAACTTGAACTTTTGTAGGAAAAGTCTTTGATATTTTCGATATCGAAAAAAGTTATACAAAAACGTTGTCCTGCCCAAAATTTTGGAATACTCTTAAAGCGTATAAACATCGTAAGTTTCTTAGCTTATCTAGACAATCATAAGATTTTTGGATTAGTTGACTTTTATGACTTTTTAAAAAGTCGTATGTGCGAACTTAAGTATTCTTAAGAAAGCTCGCATCTCTAATAAATTCATGCCCTACATTTCAACTCCTTTGCGACTACGCTTCTGTCTGCACTTAATATCCAATACCTGGTGTTGAACAATTTTCTACTATTTTCTACTACTACTACTATTCACGATATTCAGAAAAATGCGTATATATCACGAGCCAATACATACAATCACATCGCAATAGGCTTAAAACCTCTGTATTGACAATTTCGAACACACGCAAAAATCATATTTGAAATTCATTGACGCGTTCATGAGAACACCCGTAACAATTCGTCCAGCCGTTTCAGAGTTATGCGACGACATAAACGTATTTCATTTTTATATTTATAGATTGGAGCAAATAATAATTAACAAAAACTTGTAATGAATTCTCAAAAGTCCTTCCACCTTTGCTTGGATTTGAAGAGTTATAAAGCTTGCATTCCCACTTTAATTGTCATTGATAAAATCAGGATATCACTGACTATTTGCAAATAAATACATTTATTTATTGAAACTCCAAAAAATATTTCTCTTTAATTGGTACAATGTTTCTGGCACCTATTTTGATACTCATAAATATATTTATTAGATTTATTTGCCGCCTAAGGAGGTTAAAAATGTGAAATACGAGAAAGCTACTTGTAAAATCTAAAAATTAAAAAATATATGTAATTAAATAAAAAAAAGGAGGCGAAGTTAACTTACCTTTACGGCGGAACTCAAGTTGACTGGAAAGAAACTCATGCCGGTAAGAAAAAAAGGACGCGAATTCATCTGTATGGCCAGTGTGACCGTCTTCATAAGCAAAATATTTTCATGCGTATTAGGCGAACGATAAACAATCTGCTCCCAGCCGCTGCAGTAATACATAAGATCCAGTTCATTGGTCTGAAAAAATGTTGCTGAAATGAGTAGATGCCTATTAGTATTTTTTGGAGCTCACGGTTTTGTAAAGCACTGCACCCAACATGCCAAATGTCAGAAGTTCCAAAAATTTGGCTATAGCCCAAACCATGTATACGATGTTTGCCATGGGATTCTGTGTGTGCGTCATAATTAGTCACAAATAGAACATGGGTCAGTGAGCAGTTACCCACCGTATAGGATTTAAAACCCATGACGCAAAGCAGCACGGAGCTCAGTCCAAACATGATAAAGATGCGAAAGGTGAAGTGTGCCTCGAGCTGTGCACCAAAATGATTCAGTTCCACATTGCGTTGCAGCACTTTGGTCATAACTCGACGGTATTGTGATGCCATGCGGGTGGCATGTCCTTGCGCCAGAATTTCCGCAGCAGCCTTTTGTAGCTGCTTCTGCAGGATGAGATAACACGCATCCAGATGCATCATCAGTTCACCCAGCACGTTTAATTCGCCAAAGATCATGGTATCGATAATTAAGCCTACCCAGGCGTTCAGGCCCAGCAGTGGTATATAGTAAGGTAAATAGAAATTATCAAAAGGATAATGCTGTTTATAGAGCATAACCCGTTGATGATTTAGCAGACTATGAAACAAGCTGACAAAGAAGTTAAAGTAGGTCAACAAATAAACAATGCAGTTGAATCTTGTGGGCAACATATTACGCTGTATGTTTCGATAGATCTCCGGATCATCGGACTCTTGGACGTAGATACCTGCGTAGAAACGTTGTAGCAAACGCTTGAACTCGGTCTTGTGTACAGCCAAATGAAAGACGCGTATCTGCAGCTCCAAGAGTATTAGATATGTGGGCATTCCTTCCAGCATTTGATCCAAATCATGTCTTTGCACTATTAAATAGGCCATGTCTACCTCATGATGCTCGCAGAAGGCCAAAAATCCTAAGAAGATGATAAAACGCTCCAACCAGATTGTGGCAGTACTCGCATTATCCTCCAGTGGCCAGGCAATGTGATTGAGTGCTCTATATATTCTCAAAGGCCAGGATAGAGTCACCAGCTCTCCATTGGCCAGACGTGGTTGATAACGACGCATCTCTTTGTCCTGACTGCTTGTGGCATGCCCCAAACTTGCTCTATTTATACGAATTCCAGCATTTAATTTGCTGTAGAATTTTTAATGTAATTTTAATTGAATTTATATACAAAATTAAATACACAGCAATTATATATTTATTAATGTATGCATTCATTGACAGATTTTAATTGCTTTGGATATCTATTAATCATTTTAAATACGATTCAACACATGGAAATTGTCAGACGAATCTATTATTAATAAGCTCTCTGAGCTCGAAGTTATAAATATTTTTATTGTAAGTTTTTTAATTTATGTCTTTTTTTTTTTGGGTGGGACTTTTATAGAATTAAATACTTTGAAGCAAATACGGTTTAAAGACAATTTTAATTGAATTGAAGGACATTTAATCTTCAATATTTAACTAAAAGCATTTAAAGCTGTGGGCTTTACTTTAGTTTTATTAAAACAAATTTCCTTAAATGAAAAATGAAATCAAAAACTGCATACAATGTGACTTCCTCCGTTTTCATTAATTGGTTTCGCTTACAGATGGAAATCGAATTATTAATTTTGGTTAAAGATATTTTTAATTGAACTGAAGGAAATGTAATCTTCAATATTTAATTAAAAGCAATTAAATCTATAGGTTTTGATTTGGTCTTAAATAAAAAATATTTCTTGAGTGAACAAGCAAATTATATAATCCGCTTCTATTTGGTAGGACAGTAGTCCTTCACAATGTGACTTTATTCTTTTTTATTAATTGGTTTCAATTACAGATGGAAATCATAATATTAATTGTCCATTGATGTAGGCATGAAACTATTTAGGTTAGGTTAGGGCGGCAGTTGGGACCGACATCCCAACTCACTTAGGCCAAGGATAGGCCCTTTGTGATACCGCTAGTGAGCCAATTCACCACATTTTCCATGCCCTCCTTATCTTGAAGGAGGATGCTGGTAGTTCCTTTCCTAGCCAGTTCATCCGCAATGCAATTTCCCTCAAAGTCCCTCAAAGACTAGAGACTTAATAGCCGCTTGGCTGTCCGAATATATACATATATTCTTATCTTGGACTTGTAGGTTTTTTATTGTAGTTAAAGCCTCCCGGATGGCTGTGACCTCTGCCTGAAAGACACTGCAGAGGTCCGGGAGCCTAAAAGCAATTCTAATGCCGAAATCCTCGACGTTGACCCCTCCCCCTACACGGTCGTCTAGCTTGTTATTTTTGTTATTGTTATTGTTGTTGTTTGTATTGTTCATAATTTTGGTCCCACGAGTAGTCGGGAAGGGGTGAGTCACCCGCGGCATAGCCCGGTTACCGCGGGAAGCCATTTATAAAAACTGGAGGTCGGCAGGTATCCAGAGTTCGCAAAGTACCCCCTCAGCCATTCATCCCTCGGCCTTTGCTGTTCCACCTTGGATTTGGGGTATTTTTATAGAGTTTTCTTCTCTCGCCCGAACTACTATTCGTCAGCACCAATGGCAGAGACATGACCTTACCATGGGCCTGCTTCCAGCCGCCCTCACGTGGAGAGTGTAGTCGCACTTCCAGAAGTGTGTCACAATTACGGCGCGTACCAAAGTCTAGGGTTACACGTGATTCCCCTTGTGACACCAACAGGCTGAATATTTAGTAAAATTGAAACGTTTTTGATTGGGCTCATTCTGAATAAAATAATTATTTATCAATGAACCCAAGTAAAGAGGTTTGGTATGTCTTACTCTTAAGGCTTGTGAGATCTATGGGTTCAGAGTAAGTTTTGCATAAAAAGAAAGCTTAATTTCTAAAACCCGGTTTTTAATGTTTTAATTCAAGACACCGTCGTTCGGATAAGGCTATAAGCTGTAGGACTCTTCGAATAGTTATTAATAGAAATCGCCCTGCTCCAACCAGGAGTGACTAAAAAAATAATCAGTCAGGGAAATTATTATTATTTTGTTATAAGAAAGTTTATTTACAAACAGGTTTCCCTCGAATCGAATATTTTGAAAGCTAAGGCTGATTCAATGTTAGACCCTAAAATTTTAAGCTGTCTAATCAAGGCTTATTGGCCTCTTGATGTTTTAATAAATAATTCCCTGTTAGACCCCTTGGAGGAGGGGCATAGGGGATCTCTATTAATAACTGTTCGAGCAGAACAGGGACCTACAGTTTATAGCCGAATCCGAACGGCGGTGTCTTTAATTAATAGAGACTTTCATGGCAAATAGCGTCTTTGAGCTAGCGATGCCAGTGCTAGGCAAATGCACCAGTGCTACTGCGGGGAATCGAACCACCGACCTTCGGTTTTAGAGGCGAGTACGCCACCGACGGCCCTTGATGTTTTAACCTATCCAAAATGTTCGCATCAAGATGAAGGTTAGCTTTTTCCGCTATTCATACATTATGTGGCCATGACAACTCGTTATCGGGTTACGGCCGACCTCAACAGCTCTCGTCAGGTGCCTCTGCTTTGCGCGCGCCTTCTCCAATTAGAAATACCAAGGGAGGATTGGTTCTCCTCTACTTGATCTTTCGATCGTAGTCGTCGGCTTTCGCTTCGAATACCTATCTCGCTGGAGCAACTTCAACGGAACTGTTGTACGTAAGATCCAGCGCAGACGTGGTATTGCGATTCGCCGGACAACATCTACGTCATCGTAGAGCTCCTAAAGATCGTGGTTCATCCTTATGCGAAAGTCGTCCTAAAAAAGAAGGGGAACAGAAGATTTTACGAAGAATTTTTCTTCCAAACACCCTCTGCGCGGATGCATCTGTCCGCCATACAACACATGCTTCTGTGCGGTATGAGATCACGGGCAAGACGAGTGTCTTGTAGAGTGTTAGTTCTGTTCGTCGAGAGATGTCTCTGCTACACATCTGCTTACAGAGACCATAGTTACACATATTGGCAAGTGTGATTCTTCCTTTTATGTTCAGGCTGATATAATTTTCGGTGTTTACTGCGGTGCTAAGGTACGTAAATTCCTTAACCACTTCAAAAGTATAACGGTCCGCTACAACATGGTAGCCTGTCGCCGTGCGTCCCTGGTCGTAGACAGAATATACTTTATCTTGTCCTCGTTTACCGCTAGACCCCCTTCAGCGGACACTTGTTCAATTGCGGAAAATGCAGCAGTAATATCTCGCTTACAACGCCCAATTATGTCGATATTATCAGCGTATGGAAGAAGCTGGACACTCTTGTAAAAAATAGTTCCATTGCGATGCAGTCTGTAGTACTCCTTCCATCAAAAGTTGAAGAGGTCGTATGATAAGAGGGTCGCCTTGTCTGAAACCTCGAACGGTATTGAAAGGTTCGGGGAGGTCCATTCCTACCTTGACAGAGCTGTTGGTGCCGCTCAATGACATTCTGCAAAGAATCAGCTTCGCGAGAATACCGAACTGAGACATGGTGGTGTACAGGCGATTCCTTATTGGGCTATCGAAAGCAACTTTGTAATCGATAAGAGATGTTGGGTATCGATCTGTTTTTCGTGGGTCTTTCCCAGGATTTAGCGTAGAGTGAAGACCTGGTCTGCAGTGGACTTACCAGGTCTGAAGCCGCACTGATAGGGTCCGATCAGTGTGTTGGCATACGGCTTTAGTCTTTCACATAATATGCTTGATAGTACCTTGTATGACATGGCAATAAGACCCATTCCCAGGTAGTTGGCGCATATATTCGGCTCAGCCTTCTTCAGTATAGGACAAAGGACAGTGAGCTATCAATCGACGGGCGATTTTAATTGAACCAATTTATTGATCCAATGGACAATATCATTATGCATCTTCAGTTCAGTATGTAAGCAAACATTCCTTATTAGATTTGACTTAGGCTGCAATGATTTTTATAATAGTGTAACGTCTAAAACAACTTATGTATGCTGTTTTGACCTAAAACAAAATTCCGCATCTAACTTACTTCAAGCCCTGTTTCAACAGCAGTAGCTTCAAAGCTGTCACTATCAGCCAATTTGATGACAAGTTGTAAAACCCAAAAGCAGCACCCAAGCACATAATCTACTTGTAGTCCTGGTCCTGTTCCCAACTGACACATTTCTGACTACTTAATTTCCTAGATTGACTTTCATGGTAGCTAAATTGAAACAAACTTTTTAATGAGCTCTCCCATGCGTGCGATGGCTCAATTAAGTTATTAGCTAACTAAGCATAGTAAAGTTAAAACTTTAACATTAACATTAACGTTAATGTTGCCTCGTTTCAAACAAAATAATGGTAGATAAAAATTTTTGAGTACAGCTTAGCCCTTATCCAAGCCTTGTTAGTTGGTTAATGGGCCGTACGCAAAAGCATTCAAAAGATGGGAAATTATGTTATTATACAATTTCTTAGTATTTTTGTCTTAGTTCTTATAGTTAATAATTTTGGAGTAAATAAAAGCCTAAAATAGCATAGTTGAGTAATTAAGTGTGACCATATATATTATTTAGCCAATCAATTTTAATAAATTTTGAAAAGATAGATTTTTTTAATGCTGAAATATTTTGCGTATACTTAACGCATTGATGTGAGAAAAGTAAAGTAGGAAAAGGCGCCTTGTAGGATCTAAAAAGGAATAGTTATAAAAGAGATTAGATATTCTATGTATATAAGAAGATTTTGGCATAGTACCTTTATAACCGTTGTAATGCTCACTTGGAAATACTTTAGACCAGTTATGTAAAATGGTTTGGCATTAACCTCTATGGCTATGACCAAAACCTTCATCAAGCGTATATTCTCCACAGTATTTCTGGAGTAGTAAATGATTTGTTCCCAATTGCATTCGTAGTACATGCTGCTCAATTTATCGGTCTATAAAAGGGGAATTGAAAATGGAGTCGAAATATTAGAGAATACTTGAGTTGAACTCACTGTATAAGCCAGCTTCGAACCGAGTTGACCAAATGCCATAAGTTCTACAGTTTTGGATGTAAACCAAAGGCCATAGGTATAGTTGGCCATAGGATTCTAGAAGTAAATAAACGGCATTAAATAAAAATTTGGATGTGCAGTATTTTGGAACAGTTAATAGAAGTAGAGTACCATATACACAAAAAGTAAATAATTCAGATATAAAAATATTGACCTACCGAGAAACGAGTTTGAGAATAGCTTTTTTAAAAAGCTAGCATTAATTCATTTAATAGACTCACGAAATTTATAGTGGGTCTAGGTGTACAGCATTTTCATAAAAAGTTATATTTTATTTGCCGAAAAAGCGGCGATCCCTAGGAGTACTCTTCGGACAATTCAAAGTAGCATTTTTTAAAAAAACCCAAAGGTCTATCTTAAATTTCGAGCCTGCAGATTTTTAAAAATAGGTTTTTAGGTAAAAATAGTTATTGGGAAAAAGCCTTTTTCTAAAAATCTGAAAGCTCGAAATTCAAGTTAGACCTATAGTTTCTTTGATAAACTTTCTTAGAATTGTCCGAGGAATACTCCTAGGTGGCACCGTGAATCCGCAAAAAAAAATGTCCAACCCTTTATCGTTGAAATAATAATCAAATCTTTATGAATTTTACACTACACATTTACATTAAAAGGGTTTGAAGGTGCTTCAACCGTAGCGTTTACATCGTAAGCTAGTCCATTAAGGTCAGATTTTTTCGGTAAGAGTCTACCCAATTCAATGTTCCGAAATCCCCAGCAATTTTTTTTTAATTTTTTTGTTTTAAAAATATTTGCAAATTTAGTTTTTCTGCGCAAGGTTCAGGGTATCCTTTTTAGAGTAGAATTAGCTTTTAGTTTTAAAAATACAATTTTTTGAAAAACTAATTATTGTAAATATGCAGAAACTCAAAAAGTAAGTATAATAAAAATTTTTGATAGTAAAACTTAATCCAGGAAATACTTAAGATTTGTATATGAAGCAATGCTTCGACATGCGATATACTGCATTAAAAAGTTTCACTTATAAAGCTCACAAAATCTGGATCTTAACGATTACTCTACCGCTAAATAGTGAAAATTATTAGACAGCTTTTAGGGGAGATATCTGAAATTGATCGATAAGATTGGTTTTAACGATATAGCGTTTACAGCTAGAAGCGCCCATTTGGGTGGTGAAATTTTATAAGGTTTTCTATGATTTTGCTTTCATCTAAATAATGATTTAAAAAATTAAAAGGTAACACTGGTCTTTGTTCCACTCAAGTTTGGTATGATTTTCAAAGTTTTTTTGACCGTCCAAGTTTAGTTTCAATTCAAGTTAAATTGTCGTTATTACGATGTTAGAAAAAACAGATGCTTTGATACCTAAGAAAATAGTTTAAGTTTTGTCAAAAATCAACAAGGTTTTTTTTTTTAATCTTTATATATATAATTCTTCTGTGAGTGTGTATGTCACTGAACTTCTCTAAACGACTGGACCGATTTTGATGAAATTTTTTGTCTGTGTTCAAAGGGATCTGAGAATGGTTTAGATTCACAATTCACAATTCACGAAACGGCTAGACCGATTCTCATGAAATTTTGTGTGCTTATTGGGCAGGTCTGAGAATCGGCCAACATCTATTTTTCATACCCCTAAGAGATAAGGGTTGCCACTTCTAACATTTTTTTTTCATTTATCGACTATACCTTCATGTGTGTTCACGGGCGCGAAGTTAGCCGCGAAGCCTTCCACTACTCCTGTTTCGCGGCTTTCGCGGACGGCGCTTTACGCAATATTTTTCAATCTGTGGTTTGTCTTGACTGAACGTGAAAATAAAAAAAGACATCCTGTCGCCATTATAGGTTAACATTATTATTATCTCCATCAAACATGGTTAAAATGTAAAGATGGCGAGTGGTTGAAAATTTTATGATGAAATTAATCCACTCATCGATCAATCGGACAATGTTTTCCAATCGGAAAGATTCCAGACGAGCGAGCGAAGCGAGCGTGCCGGAGCGCAGCGGAGGCCGTCTAGTTGTATATAATACTTCAAGTAAATTATGTATAATAAAAAAAAATGTTATACCAAAATAAAATTTTTTTTACGCTTACTAAATTCCAGGTGGATCTAACTATATTTAACGTTTTTTTACTATCTTATAGGATAATATTTAAAAAATTTAAAATTCCTAAATCCAAATATAAAAAGTATATACAAATTTTCAAAATTCAATAATTTACACATCAAAAATTTCAAAATGCTAAAATTAAAAAAACTTAAAAATTCACAAATTCTCTAATTCCAAAATACCGAAATTCTAAAGTTGAAAATATAAAAAAACGTAAAAATTTTGAAAGTTAAAAAATTGTAAAACTAAAAATATTCAAAAATAAAAATTTCTCAAGGATATTTTTAATTACGCATATTAGTAATTTGAGGACAAAAATTATTTCGTTGAAAGTCATTTATGTATATTAAAAATTGTATATAAAATAATGATATATTATATAAAAATGTAACTAAATAAAAAATAAATTTAAAGTATATATTTTATAAAAAGACTGCTGGCACATAACAATAGTAATACAAAAAAAAAATGTATTATAACACTTAAAGTAAATTATGTATTATAAACAAAAATATTACAAAAAAAGCAAATCCAAAAAAATTTTAAAAAATAAAAAAGACGAATTAAAGGAATTCGAATTATGAACTGATTCTGTTTTTATACCATCAGTGTGTGGAAAACCCGTGTAAAAACCTGATTAAAAAAAGACATGAAGTATATCCTATAAAAATAAATTAGAAAGGAATATTCGCAAGCAAAAAATTTCTAAAAGGTTATATTAAAACAATATTTTTCTTGAAAATATCAATCAAATTTAAAATTTTAAAAAAGTGGTAAATCGAAAAATTGTAATTCAAATTTGTTTTTTCTAGACTGGGTTTTCTGAGAAAATTGTAAAAAAAACCGGGTACCAACGCATATAGAGGCAGCATTACCATTTCGTTACGTGACAATTTCTCTTTTATTTCACTCTAAGTTCTGTGGAAGATCTTTGTTTAAAAAAAACTTTTAAAAAATTTGAATTTCTTATAAAATGCACCTTAAGTCAAAAAATTTTTTTTTACCACGAAAATGACTAAAACGAGTTGAAGATGTCTAAAATTTTTTACATTTGCAAGCTATTGTAATATACAATCTGAGCTATCCGTATGTTACTTTTTAAAATTTTCGGTAGTATACTCGATACTCTTCGATTTTTTTTCTTTTATTTTACTCTAAGTTCTCTTGACATTCGTTCTAAAAGAAATATAATTTTTCATAAAAATTTACTTTTTGCCGAACTTTGATTTTTTTTTTCTAATTTTTATGATTTAATAAAAATTGTTAAAATAATAATCATCGTGATTTACTAAGTCAAGTAAAGGAGAATTAGAAGTCGAATACCTTATTTCTTAAAATCGTGGTTTCTTTAATTTTTCACTGAGGTCACATCCTTCGTATGCTTAAAACATTATCTGAACCTTGCGACAATATAGACAATCAGTTTTTTTAATATTAAATAAAAAAATTTTTTTTTGGAAATCGAAAGTCAAAGCGAAAAGAGAACTCTCTCGACTTCTGAGATCTACATATTCATTGAACTAGCGTACAGACGAATATGTCTCTAACGACATACGAATTCAAGCTAATAATTTTTGTAAAATTAACCCATGCTCTCCTCGCCTTCTTTACCCTGTCACATACCAGAATATAGCACAAATTTAATAATAACCTCCTTGACCGTATAAGGATACAAAATACCACTACCATCTCACCCACCGTATATGTCTTAAAACTGAGTGCACACAACAGTAACGCCGCACAGGAGAATATAAGAAACACATCTGGATTATAGTGCTCCTCCAGAATATTCGAAAAATTATGCAGTTCCACATTTTTTCGCAGCGCCTTGGTCAAAACATGACGCATCTGTTCGGCCATATTTTGACGATCCCGTGCTTTTAATATCTGCTTACTGGCCAATTGTATATTTCGGTTTAGCATCAGATAACGCGCCTTCAGATGCATCATCATCTCGCCCATTAGATTGGTTTCTCCAAAGATTAGCGTATCTATAACGAGTGCTACCCAAATGTTACTGACTAGCAGTGGTATATAGATCCACATGGGCTTAAAGTCGAAGGGATATATCATGGCAAATAACAGCTCCTTGCGTTGATAGATGATGCACAAAATGGGTATGGTAAAAAATCCAAATGCAGCGCTCAGATATAAAAACGATGTCGCTCGACAGTAACGCATTTGACGTTCGATTTGATCAAAGAGCTCGGGTTCACTTTCCCGAGGCACATAGATGTGGGTGAAAAAGTGCTTCATAATCCCAAAGATGCGTTTCCGAGTCCACCAAATATAAATAAAGCGCAAATGTGCCTCAAAAAGCACGACATAGGTGGGAATACCCGTCAATAGTTGGTCTATGTTCTGCCATTCCGAAACCAGATAACGCAGTTCTGCATCATGATGCTGCAAAAAAACCACAAATCCTATAAAGGAGATTAATAGATCCAGGCGTAGAGACCAGACGCCGCTATCCGGATCCATGGGCCAAACCAAATGATTATGGCGTAGCAGTTTAAGCGGCAAGGAGAGAGGCACCACTTTGCCATTGCCCTGAAGCGGCACGTAACGCGGCATTCTATAGAGTAAATAAATGACTGATATTATGGAACTGCTTACCCGCTTATATATAGATGATTCCTTCGAGCAATTGATGGCTCCCAAATGACACAGTTGACATTGGCATGTGCCGGAAAACTTTTAAATGACTTGTCCCCAGCGTATAATGATACAATTAAGTTATTAGCTGAATTTATGATGAAAATTTCAAAGTTAAATTGTCCTAAGTTTGTTTATTTACTTTATAGAGTCGGAATGGCAAACAGATACAAAAGTTACATGTATATTAATTAAGAACTGCAAAGAAAATTATAATTTTACTGTTGTATAATGTTAAGGAATATTTTACAGGTGCACGAATGAGTCAAAGACTAAAAATGGCGTACTTAAAGTCGGGCGCGGACGACTTTGGGATACCCTGCACCTCAAGCTTGCATCAACATCAAACATTAAAGACATTTGATTGCCAAATTAGGTTCCTTCATTAAAAACCAAAAACAGAAAAATATAGTCAACCGATTTCGATCAAATTTGACATAGTGCTTTAGTACCTTGAAAAAATCTGATTGCCGAATTTACTTCAAATATCTTTACAAACAAAAGAAACACAACGAATTTTGAATCAAAAACTTTTTTTTTTGACCGATTGGTCCTATGGGAGTTATATGATATAGTAAACCGATTTTAATCAACTTCGGTACAGTGCTTGGGAACTATAAAAAACTTTCGAATTCCAAATTTGGTTACGATATCTTCATAAAGTAGGAGATACTGGTTCTCCCTTCCGGGGCTTCGTCAAGCAAAAGTGCTGGTCAAACCTCTGGATGCAATCAAGACAAAAGGTCTTGGCAGAGCGGACCTAAGGCTCCTGGTAGCTTACCTATCTGGCCACCATACTGTTAGATATCATCTACAGAAAATTGGCCTATCGGACTCTACAGAGTGCAGGCTCTGTCTAGAAAACGATGAAACCACCAGGAATATTCTCTGTGACTGCCCAGCGCTGGTATGGGACAGAGCCTGTCGCATGGGTAAGGAAAGGATTAGTTCCTTCCATCTTAAGTCAACACCAACAAAAGACCTACAGCTATTCATGAGGAAAGCGGAAAGTATTTTGTTTTAACCATAGGGTATGGTACAAAAGACCTTTTGGTCGCAGTGCACACCATCTCTGTGAGGTACCCTTTTCGGAAAAAAAAAATCTTCATAAACTAACGAATTATCCATCTAAATCTATTGGATTTTTTCGAGGTCGTCATACGCCACCCTATGGGAACTATATAATTTAACCCCGATATTTAAAAATAGAATAAACTTGTCTGCTATGGAATAATATGGGATCTAATGTAAAAGTTTGGTTACTCTATCTCTTACCATCTCTGATGTCTAGGCGTTCAAACGGAAAGACGGACATGTGCATATCGACTTCTCTAGTCACCCTGATCATATTTTAGGTAACTTTGGGGTGTCTCCGACAACTCCTTCTGTATGCTACATACATTTTTGTCTAACACAAACTTAATATACCCTTTGTACCAGACGGTACAGGGTATAACAATTTAAAATAACAATTAAAATGCAAATGGGTGGGTAATTGCTTTTCAAGAAATCCTACTTTTTAAAAATCAAACTATATCGTATCATATTTGATGCACCAGAATAGAGTCTCACATCAGAATGGTTCTTAGCTTATCGGTAAATCGAAAATCCTTAAAATATGTGTCGAAATTAATCAAAAATAACAAGAAACCTTATGTGCATTTTAAGTCCTGAACCTGGAAATAACCAGGGCCGCTATGTCTTAAAATATGAGAAATTCTATTGAGAGAAAATTTTTTTTGGATTTAGCCAAATATATATATATTTTTTTTTTGCAAATTCTCCTAAAGAAGTAACTCTACATTTGTTTTAGAATTGTATAATTGTTAAAAAAAAATTGTTTTCTAGTCTTATCTGTCTTTAAAAAATCTAAATCGAAGCGAACCATTTTTTTTATCAAGTGTCCGAAAGAGATGATTTTACATTTTTTTTAGAACTTGTTAAAAAAAACTTCTTTGCTAGTTTTAGCTGTCCTTTAAAAATAAGTAAATGTTCAAATATTTCAAATACTACTCGCGATGAAAAAAAATTATATATCCTTTAAACGTAAAATATTTATCCACTAAAAAAAAAAACAATAAATCAACAAAAATAAGTCTCTTTAAGCTTAAAGATATTTATTATTACATATCCAATATAGAAATTTATAATTTCTAATAATAAAAAAATAAATCTCGTGCATCTATTTTACAAACTTCCGAATACTTATAGAGTTATCGTTAGCGTATTATAAAGATATATAAAATAATTGCCTTTTAAAAAAATAATAATATTTGAATATTTTTTTAAGAAAAGATAAAATTTTTAAAATTTGCATAAATGGTCTTAAAACTGATTAAAAAGAAATTTTATTTTAATTTTTAAAATCGATAAAAAAGCTTTAATTAAGACTCTTCTTTGAAAAAAATGAACTTCTAAAGGAACAAAAAATTGGAATAATTTTTTACTTGAGTGAATGAGAAGCGAGAAATAGAAAACCTGATTCGATAATACATTTTTTTAATATCTTAAAAATTGTTTGAACTTTAATGTAGAAATTTCTTAACAAAAATATATTGATAATAAAAAAATTAATATCTCTTTAGAGATTTTTTTTAGTTTTTAAAGTTGATAACTGAATGGTTAATTCAACTTAATTTTGATTGCTTTTAATTTGGCATATAGAAGTGTAAGATCTTTACATTAAAAAATTAAAGAGTTACAGAGTTTCAGCTAAGGTTATTTAGACAAGAACACTATAAATAAAATTAAAATTTGTCCAATTAATTTGAGGAAAAATTAAAAAAAAATTCTATAACTTTGTATTAAGGTATTTTTTATTTTATTTTTTAAAGTGTGTTTTATATTCCAGAACGACCATTTTTTTAGTACCTCTTTTTCGAGTTGTTAAAAACGATCCACGACTAAAATGTAGTAAATTTGAACTTGACATATGTCGAAGAGCATTCACTTTGGAAGTGCAAGTATTTAACAACCAAACCAACAGATGGACCACCCTTTACAATTGATCATTTTGGCACATATGTTGAAAACTTCATATACGGGGTCTGGCACTCGAAGTGTAACCAATTAAAAAGGCCATAAATTCATTTTGGAAAATTACCTTTACTCAATTCAAGGTACAAAATGTGTAAAAATAATACGAAATTTAGAAACAATTTACTTTCGCTCAATATGGCCACCTTTTGCCTTCACTATTGCCTTGAGACGGTCCAAAAATGAATCGCAAGCTGCCCGAATGTGACTTGCAGGTATTTTGGCCCACTCGTGGACAATGGCTTTTTTCAGCGCCTCGAGACTGTTGTATCTTTTAGTTCGGACCTTGCTCTCCAAAATGGCCCAAAGAGAATAATCCATCGGATTCCCGTCTGAGTGAATTCGAGGGCCATTGTGTGGACGTTATGAAGTTCGGAACGTTGTTTTTCAGCCATTCTTGGTTCACTCGAGCTTTGTGAGACGGTGCCGAGTCCTGTTGAAACGTCCATGGTCTGCCACCGAAATGTTTGTCTGCCCACGGCTTCAAAGCAACCTCCAGAATACTTTCCCGATAATATTGCGCATTAACCTTGACGCCAGGCTCGATGAAAACGATTGGAGAGCGCCCATCTGCGGTTACAGCGGCCCAAACCATTATCTGTGGCGGGTGCTGCCTCCTGGTGGCCAATCGATGACTTAAATTCTCGTATGAACGGTGCCTCAAGTAAACCCTATCGTTTTGAGAGTTACGAATTGCTCAATTATAAAAATTTTCTCGTCAGAAAACACAATGTTCGGCAATTGACCGCTTTCGGCCAAGCGAAGCAACTCCTTCGCTCTCTCAAGTCTGACTTGTTGCTGCTTCGGTGTGAGATCATGTGCCTTTTGGATCTTGTAAGGCTTGACCTTGAGATCATTTTTCAGTATGCGACGGATGCTACGGTCAGATATTTTCAGTTCTTTCGCCATTTGATTGGCACTTCGTCGGGGATTTCGCTCAAGTCGCTTCTTCACTTTTTGAACCATCTCACGTGACGTTGCAGTCTTTTGATGACCACCTCCATGACGTTTTGCGATGCTACCAGTATCATTGTAACGAGTTATGGTGCGATAAACGAAAACTTTATTTACTTTAAGGTGTTCGAGCTCACGAACAATCGCTGGTTGTGATTTTCCAGCTAAATATAATGCAACTACACTTTACGTTTGAAATCCATTACTGATTTTTTTTTCGCGATTACTCACGGCAAAATGCTTTCGTGCGCTTGTAAACAATACTCTAAACTGTCATTTAGCTAACTTACAGACAGCTGATACCCGTGCGTCAGCTGCGCGAGCGGTCTGAATTTGGTTACACTCATTATTTGACTTGTTTTTTAAAATTTTGAATCAATATAAATCTCAACAAAAAAAGGCCCGAAACAGCGTAAAATTAAAAAAAAAAATAAACTCTATATATAATGATCAATCAACTGCAATTCACCCGAGAGAAGTTAGAACTATAGCCTTCTCTAGGCTCTAAAACTTGCAAGTAAGAAGTATTTTATACACAAAAAGAGATGGGACGTAGGAATAATTGTTTTCAACAATTATGTTTTCTGCGATATTGAGGGGAGATCCTTCCAATACATACTTATAGAGTAGGTCACTCTTGTCACTCTTTGGCGGTCATGCTCCTTGTTACGAAACTAGAAGAGCCCCAGGCAATTTAGTATATCTCTGGAACTGGACTTACGGAGGATCTCTAGGGCTGGTAAGGAGCTTTATAGAGGTTCATTATGTAGTTTTCCACAAACATTTATTAGGCAATATTTATATTTGGCAGGGACAGCTAAGATCAAATGTAGGAGAAAACTCGTTATTATTAAAGAAAATTTTATTAGATATATCCTTGTAGGCACATTTATGTATTGGCAATCTATCTAAATTTTATTACAATTATTTTGTTTAAATTTCATGTGGTATTGTACTTTTGTTAATTCTTAAAAACCAAAAAGACTTTTGAATCTAGTTCTCATTACTCTTCTCAATGTTCCGGTTAAACTAGGGTCTTTTGTATGGTTAGAATATACGAGGGTAGATTGATAAGTTTCCGGCCTGACCAAAAAAAAAAACGTTTTTAAGAATTTTTTGACGTGACAACGTCTTAAATTAGGTTTGTATGGGAGGCACCATTGAAAAAGTCTAACGATAACCGTAACGATAAGTCTAGCGATAAATAATCGTAACGATAAGTGGCATTTTTATTTTTGGTTTGCGCTCTGCTCTTATCTATAAACGAACCAGCGACTTTTTGTGAATCGCAGCAACAAGCAACTCACAGCGTCAGCCGCACCGCTTAGCGCTCAGCACCAAACTGGCACTGCTCAGCTCAAAGCGGTGGCTATTTTTAGTTTTGAGTGAGCGCAACTGATTAACCCCAGCGGCGCATAGCCTCTGCGGTCTGCCGAAATACTGCATTACCTCCGCAGAAAACGTAATTTATTACAAGCGCTGCGTTTCGTTTGAGGGATTGTAAGCGGAGGCAAATAGAAAAGCAGTGATCTGCCGAAAATCTGCATTACAACTGCGGAAAAAGTAATGCACAAATAGAAACTCGCACTGCGCTACCTTAGCAACACAAAATTTTGTTATTTTGTTTGCATGCTAACAAGCATAGTTCGGCCTTTCTTCTGTCAAACCATTCGTTTATACCTTTTTATTTATTATCTACTGCCGAGAAAATTTTATTTTATTAAGAGATACGAAAACGTAAAGTCTGACAACTCGTTTCATAATTTCATGAAATATACGTATAATCTTGATTGCGTATCAAACGTTTCTAAGTCAACTACGTTAAAAGAAACAACCATCGACTTGACTTTCGCAAGACACATTACAGCAGAAACACTTCCTTTCATTTCCTATTTCTCCTATCATCGTCCTATCCTCAACAAAATCACTCAAATAGGAATTATTATTGTGCAATTTAATAATATTCATATCAATAAATATTCTACCGAGAAAAAGACGTTGTCACGTAAAATCTTCGCCCGTAAAACCGACTTTACAGGCAACAGTTTTTTTTTTATTTCTCAACATAATCTCCTCCAAGGCTGATACATTTCTCATAGCGGTGTTCTAGTCTAGTAATGCCATCTCTATAGACTGATTCGTCAAGCTCCTCAAAATACCCATTTACAGCTTCGATTACTTCTTCATTGTCCGCAAATCTCTTACCGCCAAGCCATTTTTTGAGGTTAGAAAACAGATAATAGTCACTCGGGGCTAGGTCTGGAGAGTAGGGAGGGTGCGGCATCAATTCAAACTTCAGATCGTTGATTTTAGCCATCGCAACGATTGACTTGTGCGCTAGTGCGTTATCGTGATGAAAAATTCTTTTCTTCGCCAGATGAGGTCGTTTAATTTTCACCTCGTGGCTCAAACGTTGCAATAAGTCTGCGTAGTATTGACCAGTGATAGTTTTACCCGTTTCAAGGTAATCAATGTATATAATACCTCTCGCATCCCAAAAAACACTAGCCATAACCTTGTTCGCTGAAAAATTGTTTTTGCCTTCTTTGGAGTTGGTTCCCTGGTCCAATCCACTGTTTAGACTGTTCTTTGGTTTCAGGAGTGTAGTGGTGGACCCAAGTTTCGTCAACGGTTATGAATCGACGCAAAAATTCGCTTGGATTACGCTTATACAACGTCAAATTGCCGGTAGAAATGTTTTTTCGAATCAATTTTTGGTCGACCATTTTCAAGAAAAACACAGAGGCGTCTTGTTCAGTGTGCTCTCAAATCTAAACTAACATGGCGATCGGGCTGAAACTATAGCTACAAGCTATCTAAGGATGGTACTATAGAACGCCACCTCAAGGTAGGCCTAGTGGCGCCATCTCTTGGTCAGGCCGGAAACTTATCAATCCACCCTCGTATAAAAACAACAAAAAAAAATGATTTAAATTTATAAGCACAATCCGCAGATTTTAATTGAAATAGTTGTACAAATTTTTATGAATTTTTTTTAAATAAATGTGGCTTTAACTTTAGGTCGTAACTTTTATTGCAAGTTCCAGTTAATTTCGATACGGCTTCATCTAAAATCGAAGAGTAGTATATTTTCATTGTCTGATACAATCTTTTTAATTTTTTGTTTCTTATTAAATATATTTCCTTGCACATATCTTAACAATTAATTAATTTACCAATTGCTTCGCCTTACATTAACAATCTTCAAATATTCTAGCTATTATTTACTACCATTAGCTAACCATCAGTCCTTTTAACCCACATAGATAGATTTCAACTACTTAATAGCTCTCTTCGTTTAAATGCATTGAGGTTTCCCTTTTGGTTTCGATCCGAAACATTTGTATAATCATCAATAGCCAATTACTACACGATATAAATGACAAATTAAATATTTCATAATTTTTTAATGAACCATAATTTACAATTTGTTTGTGCACGCAGATGACGATCTCAGCCTCGATGATGAGGCTGATGGTTGATTGTGTGCCTGGGGAGTAGCGTACAGACAGGAATCAGGAAACAGGATGCGCTAGACATACAAATGATAGCATATTAAAAGTCAATTATTGGTAAATTAATTTTAATTAAATTAAATTGATACGAACAACAAAAAAAAAAGAAGAAAAAAATGTTGCACATACGCATCGTTGCCTGCCTGCGAAGCGACAGAGCAAAGCAGAGCGCCCCAAAAGTATGCAATAAAATATTCATGATTTCTGGTTTTGCTCGGTCGCAAACTTTGAAACTTAATAAAAGTTTTTGCTTTTGTGCATTGTGCAACACTGCAATGAAATTAGAATATCGTTTACGCAAAAAACCAGAGACATAGACACACACATACACTTACAGATATATATTTGTATTACATTTTTGCTGCTGATGCTGATCAGCGGCCATTAAGAGCGCGCCTTAAAGTATGCAATAAATCTTGAACTTCTTCTCTATGTGCACTGGGCTTTGCTCTGATGCCTTTGGGTCGCACTGCACGCTTCAATTTCAATTTCCTGCAGCACGAACGTTTTTGAAAATGAATCCATTAAAGTTTTGCCATGAAATGCACAAAACTTTTCACATAAAAACCATTGCATCTCTCGTTTGCTCCCAAGCTGCACTCACTACTCAGTTCGCATAATTTTATCAATCTTGCAGCGCGGGGGCGTTAGTTCGAGGGCGGGCTTTGGGAGGGGGCGTGGACGGCTTCGACAATGCGGCAAGCTCCTTTGTTAATTAGACACGGCTCAGCTGGGTTCAACTTGCGCTAGCAACTTGGTTCGCTTCGATTTGGTCTCCTCCTCCTGCAACGCATTTGCCAATTTGCACTTCATTAGAGCGACGCAGTTTTTGAACTGGTTGCTCTTGGCTCTCGTCGTCTATCTATATAGCTATATTTAATGGATTTTTATGTGTTGCCATGATTAGTTGCCATATAACTTTTGTATAAGTTCGCGGAAAATGTTTTTCACAATCACAACTTCGAGTTTTCTAAATGTGTTCCTTCGATGTTAGCAAAACGTAAGCGAACGAATTAGAGATGTGAGGGCTACAAAATATATAAAATTTTGTACTATATTTGTAAAACACGAAATAATTAAGCAATGTAAATATTTATTTTTAAAATTTTTGTTGAAATTACGTCATTTAAATTATAAGAATTAAATAAATAATTTATAATAGTGAAAGATAAGAGAAATAATGGCGAAATAAATAATTAAAAAATTCTTTGTTGAGTTATACAAAACAAATCTTTCATATACACTACTCTATAAAATATTAAAAAATTTGTTTACAAAATATTAACGTCCTTTGAAAAAAATAAAAAATATTAACATTATATTTTCTAAGCTCTTTTGCACCAAATATATTTAAATCATATTCACAAAGACGGAACAAAAATATGTGTATAAGAATAATAGTATTTAATAAATTAAAAAAAAAAGTATATTAATTATATGAAATTTTTAAGAAAAAGTGTTGCTTAAAAATAAATTTATAATTTAGTGAGTGCTATTGACAAATTAGTTTAAAAAAATTAATTTAAAAATATTCAGTAATTTTTTCACTTTCAAATATAAAGTGATATAAAGGGCAGAAAACGATTCAGCTTAGGTAATAAAAAAAAATTTTATGTCTAGTTCAAAAACCTGCTTAATTTTGGGTAAAAAAAATGTATCATTAGAAGGACAAATTAAGATACATTATATATATACATATATATATATATGTATATAAGTTCCTCTAACTCCGGGTGGAGCGTAGAGCCAAACCATCCATTATATACTAAGACATAAATATTTGTATTCTCCTCAATTATAAAATGTTAAAAAAAATTTATATATTTAGTCGGGAAAATAATTGAAATCTTTATTCAGATTCATAAGGTCAAACTCTCCACTGTCTTCCAAATAAACCAAGCAAATCCAAATCAAGCAGTATAGGAAACTTACCATATTTTTAGATGTAGATAAAACGTCAATACTTTGATTTTACATTTCAATTAGATTGAATGCCATAGACTGCCAGATCTATTTTTTTCCGGGAGAGTGAAGAGAAGATGTTTCAACCATCTTTGGTCAATTTTGTCTCAATTACTGAATTTTAAGAATACTCGTTAATATGTCCTTGAATCAAAATTTTTTGGCGTCAAGTTTCATTTAATGATTAAAAATAGGCATTTTTTTTTTTTTCTTGTAAAATGGTTTGATATATTATACATTCGATATATATATATCGTATACTCGTAATTTTCGTTTATCCATTACGAATACTACGAGTATACCAAGAAAAATCGAAATATATCGAATGTATTATATATGGTGTTGCGATGTAAAACCTAATGATAGCGTGAGAATCTTATTTTGTCTCTTGAAACCATGCAGAATTTTTGATAGTATCTCAACCCGAAGTTTTATAAAACGTGCCCGCTTTAAATCCCGTCACGTTTCGAAATGTACGTTAATTTGTGTTTATCTATGCCGATCCAATCTTTAACCGCAAACGTATTGAGGAATGGGCAGATATATGGTATCGCACCACTGTCCAAAGACGAGGTTACAGTCTGAAACTTGGACGAACCTATTGATATGCACAAAAAAATTCACTTGATTAGACAAATCTGATTAAAGAAAATTTTTGGTAGGGATTTCAAATTTCATTCATAGTTTGTTTTTGGACTTACCTGAGATATTTGCTGTCTTCTGGACCCGTGACAGTATAAAGTGTCTTAAAATAACTTAATCAACGATTTCTAAGTACACAAAAATATCTAGCTAAGTGAAGCAGTATTAAACCAATCTATCAAAATAAGTAAGAAGTTCCTTACAAAGAACTCGCCGAAAAAATAAGCAGAGATATGTATACCGTATTAAAATAATTGTAGCATTAATTAAAACCCATTTTAAACTCTTTTCGTTGACTTTACATTTAAATTTTTTTTCTTTTTTTAATCTGCCAAGCCCCGGTTTTGAGTTCAAAGCTTCCGGATTTCAGTACTTTTTTCAGAAAATGTTCCGGTTTAGCTCAAAATTGAGTTGGTCACACTATTTGTACTTATCGTAAATTTTCTAAATTTTGTGGGAATGTCTTAAAATGTACTAGTGAGCCCGGCAGACGTTGTCCTGCCCAAACTTTTTGAATACTCTTAAAGTGAATAAATATCGTAAGATTCTCTAGTTAGTTTATCTGGAAAAATGTAAGATTTTTAGTTTAGTTTGCAGCTCGATTCAAGCTTGCACCATTATTCGATCGAATGTCGCGCTTCACGGGTCTGTCTTAACCGAATTCTTTCACGTTCATTGCGATCTTCACGTTTCTGTGCAGTGCGATTATTGGTAATTAATTTGAGTCATTTTTTCATCTGCTAAGAATTGTTTTTATCAATATATTTTTTTATAAGCAGTCTTATCTCTCAGTAGAATATTTTAATTTATAACTACCGGAAATTTTTAAAATTTTTGTAGGAGTGTCTTAAAATGTTTTTGGATGAACAGATATTAATAGAATTTTGCCTGTAATTTCGAAAATTTACAAAGTCTGAGCTAAATCCCGTATCCTTTAAGAGTATAGGGAATTTTTATAATCCAGTTCGGCATACACTGCGTACCTTCAGTTTCGCACAACCCTATCAATGGGCTAAATTTTCAATTTTTTTCTTTTAAAAAAGGTTCAAAATTTTTTGATATTTTAAAAAATAAAATTTTAGTGTGTCATATAATATTTTTTATTTGTTGAAGGCTTTTATAGAATTTTACGCTTGTTAGTAATATATTTATAATTATGGAAAAATATAATGTTTCCAAACATTCTTTCTGAGAACCACTTGATGTATCATAACGATGGCTAACAAAGCAATGGATGCCATTAATTGGCTCTTCTCAAAATATTGTTTGTAGATTATAATTAAAATTATACCACTTATCATACTTATTAGCAAAATATGCATTTGGGTGTCTATCCAAGATTTAAGAAACCTGACCCGTGTATGGATACACTGCGTTAGAAAATATTTAAAAAAAGAGGAATAATTTCCGACTGTACTAAGTAAGGTTCGATTGTACAGGCAGCTCAGATAGTGACGGAGATTACTCAAAGACCATGAGGTCCATTGTTTTGTCTTATTGGAAGAAGGGGTCGAAAGGATTTAAAGAGAGTGAGGGATAGTTTAGGTCGATCAAAAATTGAACATCCTTATTCGCGTAAGTCTCTTGTGAACTATTTTTCTAGACTCGTCGCCATTTTTATTCGATTTTCAATAGCAGATAGAGAGTACATTGCGACAGCGTTCAATTCGCATTGTGTTTTATGTTCGGTATGGAGTCAAAACGAGTTCCCCAGATAGCAATTTTAGTTTTGAAAAGAGGAAAAGTCTCACAGGGTTAGATCTGGACTGCACGGCGCCTGGTCGATGGTATTTATCGAGTGTTTTGCCTTAAATGAGTTCACAATCTTAGCTCGATGAAATGGCGCGTTATCGTCGTGCAAAATCCATGAATACGAATACACGCAAACGCCTCAAAACAGTCACATAATACTCCTTATTGACCGTTTCTGCCTCTGGAACATATTCATGATGCACCACACCACGAATATCGAAGAACATCGAATTCCTTTCTTGCCACACTGTATGAGGTGTGTTCAAAAAGTAATGTGACTTTTCAAATTTCGCGGGCAACGTATTTTCGATCTGAGTAAAAAAGGCTTACTAGTGGTACAACTCTTCAAGATGGCTGGGAAGATGCAATGACGAGCCTCGCTCTGGACGCCCAAGCACGTCAACAACTAATGAAAACGTTCAAGGAGTAAAGAAATTTGTTTTGGAAAATCGTCGAATCACTATCAGAGAAGTTGCTGAGGATCTCGGAATATCGCTTGGCTCGTGCCATAAAATTTTTCTAACGTTTTGGGCATGAGACGTGTGTCAGCAAAGTTTGTTCCAAATTGCTAAATTTTGACCAAAAGAACCGTCGCATGAGCATCGCTCAAGAGCCGTTGAATGACGTCACGTCGACCCAGTTTTACTCTAGGGCCATAACTGGTGACGTATATCATGGGCATATGGTTATGATATCGAAACCAAAGCCCAATCGTCCCAATGGAAGCGGCCAGAAGAGCCAAGACCGAAAAAAATCGCCGAGCACGCAAAACACTTATAACATTTACGCCTCTCACAACCAAACAAAAAATGCCAATTTACTTGAAATTTGATACAGATGTTCGGGAAGAGTGTACCAACACAACAAAACAAAAAAAATCGATAATCGAAAATACGTTGCCCGCGAAATTGCTAAAGTTTCCTTACTTTTTGAACACACCTCGTATATTGACGCGGCCGTTTATGCTCTAATTTAAAGCATACTTCATTAGTTCGCAGATGCTTCTTCAGATTCCTTTGTACCCTAGGGGCAGGGTTAAAGTAAACAAATATCTTTTATATTATAATGTTATAACTTAACGAAAATTATTTTAAGTCAACAGCTGCTGTTAACGATTTTCCAAGAATTGTCGTGAATTCCAGGAAATATTTGCACATCTCTAATAAATTTCAAAACATATACGCCATTTAGTTGCAAAATATTTGCTAGTTTAATAACAATGTTTAATTAGAACCAGCATTGCCATCTCACACATCGCCCAGCCCCTTGCCCAGACATTAATGGTTGCCAGCCAGCCAGCCCAAAAATTACTCATGCGCCCCATGGCCCGTATGAACTTTTAATGCCAACCGCAGAAAAATTTTATATTTATGTTTGTGTTGCCAACTGAAGTTGAAAACGAACACACGCAGATACTAACACACACCCTCACAAATTTAAGCACAGAAGGGAAGCAAATGTAGCTAAAGTTGTAGCTTGTAATTATCATTAGCGATATTGTGTCTAAAGTTTTTGACGCCAAGTATTAAGCAACTCTATACATGTGTGAGTGTGTGTAAGCACTTGAGTTGGTATGTGTGCGTATCTGTGTGCTCATTTATGTTAAGCCATTTGTTTATTTTGACTTTTTATATGACGCCCGTTTCTAATCTTGGCCAAAAGCGCAGCTAACTTCGGTTGCATTTAACTCTTGGCATTTTGATTTGATTGCAACAACCCAGCATCCCAGATAAGGTCACACTTTAAGTTGCAAGCAAAGTTGCAGCAGTTGCAGAGTTGCATAGTTGCAGTTGAAGCTGGCATTAAATCAAATTTAGAGCAGCAAATAAACGCAACCGCTGCTGCTGCATAGTCGAAGTTGTTGCCACATGGAAGAAAAACTTTTAATTACTCGCACATTTTTTTTGTCGCCTGCGTGCAAAACTTGGCCAAAAGCATGTGGCGGCTGCAACAGAGCGGGGTGGGGCGGTGGTGGCAAGTGGGTTAAATACTATTTGCATTTTGCTTGCATTTTGGCTTTGCATTAAATTGCGTGTCATGCAATACATTTGGCATTGCTTGGTGGCAACGTGGCGCATACTTAATTAATTTTAAATGCACTTTTAATAGTTTCTGCTCCTGCAAAAGTTAGGTCACAAGTTTTCAACAAATTTTGCGCTCTCTATAAAATGACTAACTGTGCGAGAAAGGTCCTGCCTCATACGTGACTATGCCGGAGCCATTACATAGTAACTAAGCCGGGGCCGTAGTTCGCGTATTTAACTTTCACTCAATGTAAAGAGGTTAAGGAGCAAGGTGGTTGGTTCCATAAAGCTCCTTTTGGCAGAGACAGCTAAAAAGCAAAGAGCAGCCAGCTCCATTCATATGTGATTGCATTTGTCAGACGACAGACAAATGAACAAAAAGTACGAAGGACCGACATTTAGTCAGACAGTATAACCGACTCATGCACACACATTAAGCACTAAAACTGCGTAAGAGCAAGACAGCTAGACGCCGCCGCGTTCTGTGTGTGTAATTATGTCTGAGATTATGCCCAGAGTCATGACGTCGCGTCGTCGTCGTCGTCGTCATCCTCATCAGCGTCTTTGTACAAGAGTCGTCGTCGTTGGTGCGGTGCGTCTTTAATATCTTTCAGCTTCTTTGTAATTTTAATACTCTCTAGTTTAGTTTAAAGGATGCTGCGAGTTTGTTTGAAAGTTTAGGATGTAGGATCTTTTAATTTAAGATCAAATTCGGTATTGAAAAGCTCTTAAATTCTAATGAATCTTTAGATACCTGCCTCTTCTTCGTTGAAAGCCAATAAATAAAAGGGCTGCATATGACGCATCAAAAAACATGACATAGCCCACTAAGTCGCTGAATATTGGTTCGCTTTACCAAGTTAATATAGCCGTATAGCTCATACAGCTCATAGTTCCATTGAGCACGTTAATTGTCGGAACCGAAGATGATGCGATGCATCTTTCTCTTGAGCACTCCAAGAGCAGCTGTTTCGGTACAGGCCTCGACGCCACATGACAGTACTGAAAGGATGTGTATCCCATAGAGTATAAGCATTTTCTGATAAGAGAGGTACTGTTTATTTACCCACTGAGACCAAAGTAGCACCTCCAGCTAGACTTACTTTTATCTTGATTTCCAGGTTGCTATTATTAATTAATAATATATGCATTCTAAAAAAAACCCAAGGTTGGTAGGTTAAGGCGACAGTTGGGATCAGCATCCCAACTTACTTAGGACAATAACAGACCTTTTGTGATACCCATAATATGAGTAAGTGATAAGGTTATAGAATAAACAGTTGAAATTAGGGAAATAGGAAAAGTGGAAAATACAGGATCATGATTAACGTGGGATTCGAACCCACAATAGTCAAGTGCAATGTCGCTAGGCTTCGAGGCCCTTAAATAACCCTAAGTACTTAAGAAAATAGAATATCGAATTTAATTCATAAGATCCTTTCAAGCCTCTAACATATCACCCAGGGACAGTGCGGTTCATTTTAATATCTACAAAGCAAGACAAAGAAAAAAATAATAATACTGTGGAGGAGGAAGTGAGCTTGGAGTTGGGTGGTGGTGTCTGAATGATGAATTAATCAATCACCTTGCTAAGCTAATTTAGGAATTTAATAAAACTGGTACCAGTTCCGCTACGGACATATGTGCAAGGCAGGCAAATTTTCCAGAAAAGTTTTATGATGTAGGGTGTTTCCTAAGAAGAGCAGGGCAGTTATATAGCATTCTTATCTCGTCAGCTACTATCCATGTCGTTATGGAGAACTTACAGTCTTGCTGCTCGTGCTGAAAATATATAGATTTTTCGATGGTTTTTATAGAAAAACATAGATGTATGTTAAGAGATGTATTTTAATCCACATTTGTCCAAAATTCAATAAACATGTTACAATTGAAATAATAAGGCTGTGATATTTAGAACTAAAAAAGGGACGTGTACGTATGTTGCATTATCTGTTTGGAGTATATCGATGCTTAAATTAAGAATATAAGAAATGAATATTCTGTTGCGATCAGAATTTTCATCTCGCTATTGAAAAAGACGAAATTTCTGGTCGGAATAGAACTTCGATACATCGATTTTTTTTTGATCGTTTATTAGCGTAATTCCATAAAAAGCTTATAATTGACAAACAAAATAAATATTATCTAAAAAAAATAGCACACACTGCCACGACGTTTTTCCAGCATAGCTTTGGAGTACTAGGCCTATGTTGAAGTGCCCTGTAACAGCTCCTTTCCCAATAAACTTCGATGTATCATCGAATCAGCATTTTCCCAGTTAAAAGCCTCAAAATCGTCAAAGTTTTTTTAAGCATTGGTCTCGGGTATTTGGGCTATATTGAACAGCTACTTCGATATCATTGATACATAGATTTTTTTCAGTTCAGGGCCTCTAATCAATAATGTTATTGCAGCAATCCTTTTGGGTATTAAGCCCATGTTTTAGTGCCCTGTAACATCTCCAACCCCTATAAACTTCGATTTATCGATACATCGGCGCTGTCCACTTCAGAGCCTCTGATCAACATTGCTTTCGGATATTAGGTTTATATTAAATTGCCCTGCAATAGCTCCTGCTTCTAAAAAATTCGATTTATCATCGATATATCGATGTTTTTCAGTCCAAAACCTCTAATCAACGCACTGCTCTGGGGTACTTGGCCTATGTTAAATTGCCCTTAAACAGATACTACCCCTTTCTATAAACTTCGATATATCAATTCATAGATGTTTACGAGTTAAAAGCATCAAAATCATCGTTCCTTTTTCCAGCACTGCTCTCCAGTATTAGCTTGTGTTAAAAGGCCCCGTAATAGCTCCTATCCCTATAAACTACGATTTAACATCGATACATCGAAGTTTTTCATATAAAAGCCATAATCATCTATGTTCTTAACATAAAAGGATCAAAATCGTCGTGTTGTTCCAGAATTGCTCTCCGGTATTAGGCCTATGTTAAAGTGTCCTGTAACAACTCCTCTCGTGTTAAAATGTGATATATCGATACATCGATATTATCCGTTATGGATTTTAATTAGGACTGAGTGCTCTGGAGATGTGATATTTTGAGCCTTGTCTCCCTCGTTCCGTCTTGCTTGTGGTTAACCCTGTAAATTTCAACATGATACCTTAGAAATTTCCTTATATAAACGTGATATATGTATATTTTAATCGAAGTCGTATAATATCTCTGGAATTCAAGAACGCAGCATACGATTTGCTTCACGATCCTACGTATGTGAAAAAATTGTGGAAAGTCAAAACTTTTTTCGGGATGTCAAAACTTTCCAAAGAACAAATTTTGTCATTTTGTGTATAATCTTTTGGGAGATTGAACTTTTTTTCGACTGCAGCTTCTTGAAACTACAGTAATTTTCACTTTGTCTGTAGATATCATATACCAGCGTACAGAGTACTTCCATACATTTGGTTCTATTGAGATGATACAAAGATACAAAGTTTGGTTCTCGAGATATTTTAAGAAAAAAAAAAAGTAATATTTGTGTTTCTCAAACCAAAATTACTCTAGGTACCTACCTACCTAGGTAAGGGGGCTGATGTGAATCCGCGAATCTGTCTTTAACCTTTATCCTGGGATAATCATGCTAGAAGGTTTTCCATCCTGTTGCGACGATGTAGTGCTAGTTCATCTACTAAGAGCCTCACAGGAGCAGACGAAGTGCTCTACTGATTTAATTTCTTCCTCGTCTTTGCAGCTTCTGCAAAAGTCGTGGGTCGGAACATTCATTCTTAAAATTACTACAAAAAGACTTGACATATAGGTTCACTCAAAGAAACTAAAATTTGTAAGCTAGTGTTATCGCTAAGAGAATATTCACAATTTTAACTATTTTTGTGGACGACGAAATTTTCGCGATCATTTTAGAAAAAATTGTGAAATAAAATGTGATTTTTTTTATAGCATTTATTGAGTGAGATGTTGAAGTGAGTAAGAACTGAGTCCGGTCAGTGGGAATCAGATGGCATGACATAGACGGATTCCCAACACCAATCTGGAAGTAGCCAGAAGAGATTTGACATAACGCTCCCTCTATAGAAAAATTCCTAAATATTATCCGGTATAAGAAAACCATTACTATGCTAGTTCTTTTATTTTTGTAAATTGTCTGGTAAACACATAAAAAAAATCTTAGAAGAAGATTTCAAAGATTTAATTTTTTCTCTCAATTTCCCTACGATTTATGCAATAACATTTCCTAATTTTGTAGTTCTAGTCGTGATAGGTATAATGTTTTCTAAAGAGCATCTTAACTTCAGCGTAATTTTTTATGACTTAGTTTCTTAACGTCCGTGTCGTAAATGTCAAAAGTTTCTGCGGTTTGTCGGTAAGTCTGCCTGAGTGTGTGTTAGTATATGTATATATGAGTTTAAGTATGTGTATCAGTGTGTGTGCGTAGAAGTGTTGATGTGTTGGTATTTGCTTTTGCTTTTCGCTGCTTTAAGTTAACTTAAGATATTTTTGTACCCGCTCTCGCTCTCTCCCGCTCTCTCCCGCTCTCTCTCTCTCGTTTGGCTTGCTTAAGTATTCTCATTTCCCTTTGGCTGCCTTTGCTCTCCAGCTTTTCTCTCTCTAGCTGCCGTTGGTTTTTGGCTTTGGCTTGGCTCGTAAAGTCGCAGGATGTTATTATCCTAAAAACTTTACCCCTGAGGGCAATACAAACAAAGGCGTAGCACACACACACATACACACATAAATATATGTAAGCACACAGCAAAGCATACAACAAAGCGCAACATTCATGTCTGACTAGAAAATGGCTGCACTCGCCGAGACACACACACTCACACACACACACACAGATACAGAGACACACATAAATATGTATATATTAAAATAGTGTCAGCCAGGGCTGGCATGTGCGTAGTGGTGTGTGTGTGTGTGTGTATCTGTGTGTGTTTGTGTATGAAAATGGAATGTCATAAAATTAGAACGATCATAAGCAGAGCAGTCTCGAGTAAAAGCCAGCACAAAATACAAAAACTTGGCTGCTGACTTTTTTACAGCTCTTGGCCAAAAGTTTCTGTCAGTAAAGCCAAACTAATGGAGCGTACGCTGGCTCTTTAAAGATGCAGATACGCAAAATATAATTGTTAAAAGTTCTTTAAATAGTCCATGGAAATGTGATCTTATCTGGCACGTTCTGCAAGAGGCTTTTGGTGGTCCGTGCTGAGAATATATTAAGCATTATATTTATGATACCTTGTCCGAAATATTTTTGCAGCTTGTATATTTTTTAACGCAATTTTTATATTACGAAATAAATATAATAATTGCTAAAAGTGTACAGGGCTTAACTTTTTTTATTTAATTACTAGGTGGCTTCGAATATTATATTCATTAAGGATATTAATTTTTTTGTACCATACCAATCTCATTTAAGCTATTTTTTCTTTTTCCTCTTTTGTCTTTTCTCACTATTCAATTTAATGGAGAGCTTATATGTCTTTTATCTTAAATTCCTTTTCTTTACAATTTATCTGATAATCATTTTTCTATTCTTCGTTAGGAACTTTTAAGTTTTCTGCATTTTATATACAAATGTTCATTTCCTTTTTAATACCATATCTCATTTGTACAACGATATTTGACAAAGAAAAAAATTAAATTTGGGGTATTGGGCTTCATCCATGAATTTGGTTTCAACGGGCTGAAAGCGTTAATGTTTAAGAATAACAACTCACTCATAACAAATTTATTCATAAAGAATTTATTTAAATTATTTAAAAAATAGTATATATGTATGAACAAATAAATACTACAATATATTATTATACCCTGTATTTAAAAGTACAAAGGGTTTACTAGATTTGGGCAATGTATGTACCAGATAGAAGGAGGCGCGGCAGACCCCAAGTCCTTACCAAAATGCTTATCATAATCTCGGGTAGCGATTGAGCCATCCGTCAGTCCGTCCGTCCGTCCGAATGAATGCCTAGCTCTCGCAGACTAGAAGAGCTAGAAATACCAGACTGTGCCATCTGGTGCGCCTATTTCCTGAGAAGATTAAGTTTGTTGAATCATGTCAATATCTTCACCTGTTCCCCCAGTAGATTTTCGCTGTTTTTAGACACACCGTTAAATATTTTCATCTAAAATTTAACAGAGTGATTCCATATCTGTGTGTCAAAAATTAACACAATCGGGCAAATACACCAGAAGCTACAGTCAAAAATATACAAACCGCGTCAATATTTTACCCTACCCAATTATGATTACAAGTGACCTCGAATCACAATTTTTGGTAAGCTGATTCGTGTGGCTCTCATGAACAAATCCACATCCAAATTTTTTCGATCGGACCCCCCACCCCTCGCAATCGATTTACCGTGTTTTCTCCCACACCCCTCAATATATCAATTTGCAACTTACCATATACTTATACATTCATACTTTAAATAGCTTCTTTGGCGTAAGTTTCGAGTTTAATCACGATCGGTAAAAATTTACGGAACTTATAAATATAAAATTCAAAAAAAAAAAAAAAAATTCGAAATGGAAAGTTCTTATGAATATGCAGAAAAAATTTGTCGGTAGAAAATGTACAGGGTATTCTATTGTCGGGCACCGCCTCGACTGTACTAATTTTTAATTTTATGAAAAATTAGCCGGCCTCCGCTGCGCTCCGTCACGCTCGCTTCGCTCGCTCGTCTAGATCTGGAATCTTTCCAATTGGAAAACATCGTACGATTGATCGATGAGTGGATTAATTTCATCATAAAATTTTCAACCACTCGCCATCTTTACATTTTAACCATGTTTGATGGAGATTTGGTAGTTTTCTTCTCGGCATTGTAAGCAGTATCTGATATTAATGTTTTCGTGCACTAATAATGTTAACCTATAATGGCGACAGGATGTCTTTTTTTATTTTTTCACGTTCACTCAAGACAACCACAGATTGAAAAATATTGCGTGACGCGTCGTCCGCGAAAGCCTATTCTTGTCCTAGGAGGCTTCTGAACATTTAAAAAAAGGCCCATTAAAATCGGACAAAGGGTTTGGCGTCCAACCTCATACAAACAGACATACACTTTTTTATATATAAGATAATCGTTTATTAAAAAAATATATTTTGAAATGGAAATTTAACAGAATTTTACGTAAGCAAATGTTAAGCATTTTATAATTTTTTTAGGACTTGGGTATAAAAAAATAGAAACAATTCGAGGTTCCATTAAAAATTCCGTTCTAAAAAATGAAAGAGTAAACCTAACATGAACTTTTTCTTAGTATCCAGCTTTTTCGTCATCTTCAAAGCTTTGTAGAATGAACAGCTTTAAAATCTTTCACTACTCCAATCAAGATTTTTTGATGTACCCAACAAAGACTGCTTATTATTAGATTGTAACATAACAAAGAAGCATAATTTTTTCTTCTAACATTTTCTAACTTAAATCTTATTTCATAATCTTAATTAATTCCGATTATTTATATTTCATCCGTGCGAGCAAGTTTCCGGAGCATTTGTTTAATAACTTTCGATGCCGAAAAATGTATTCTTTCTAAGAACTAGAAATCAATACCTAAAAATTTAATCATTTCATACATATTTTATATCATTTTTCTTAAATAAATGATACAATAAGTAACAAGCTGTAACTGAAATAAATTTAGGACTAACTCAAATTTTTTCACGAGACTTTAACGAATAATTTTAAAAAGGGCCCAAGAACATATCTTTCATAAAATCTAGAACTTTCGTGCTTCTAGACCTATAAAACACTCAGAAAAACAGGTTTTTTATGAATGTTAATAGCTCGTAAACAAAATTTTATATCGAAATGCAAGACGATTAGAACCAACCGAAATGTCCAGAAAAAAATTCTCTTTCAGATTAAAGCTTAACATAACAATTTTTTAATATTATTTCTTAATAAAAAGCAAACCAAAAATTTTGAATTTCGAAAAATTACGCTTTTTTTATTTTATTTTTTTTTCAAGACCGCTAAATAGTACATCAATATTTTTCGATTTTGTTATTTTTCTTAAAAAAAACAATGAATCTCCGTGTTTCCCAACCCAAAATTAACCTAAAATCAGTTTTTAACGAACTAGTGTAATCGTTTAAAAATATGGATAAATGACTTTTTGTGGTAAATGTTCCTATTGGTTTAAAAGATTTTTAATATTTAATTTTTATTTTTTTAATATCTTTGTTATTAATTCTTCAAAGATATAAACGGCAACTATGGAAATGCTTTAAAGTGTGGATCATATAAGTTCCAAAAATTTAAAAAAATTTTAATTTTTTAAAATTCGAATTTTTAATAAAAATTGATGTTTAACTATTTAACTTTGTATTTATTTTAAAGTCAAAAAATAAGTTACTTTCCAATTGTAATGGAAAAATTTATTTGAAAAATTTAAAAAAGTTACGGGTCCCACCTAAAGTACTTTGAGCTTTTTCACTGCTTCTGACAACTCAATACAGATACAGAGACATTTACAACCAAGGCTAAGTCCTGTACCTGTAACTAACTAAATAACTCCAAAAACAACAAAAATGCATTGCCTGCATAAATTAACTGTTTACGACTTCCGCTATACCAAAAAGCGAAGAAGAGAGCAAAAGAACAGAGAGACGGGGGGAGAGCTGGCTGACTTTCAGTTGCAGTTTGCAAATTTTAGCCATTAAAAAACGAAATATATTATATAAGCGCCAAAATGTGTTGGTGTGTGTGTGTCCGTCTGTGTGAAAGATAGAGAGAGAGAGAGAGGGAGCACAGAGATTATGCGCGGGGGAGCGGAAAATGGTTGCAGGGCTTTTTGGCCATGGCGACTGTTGCTGGTGCGCTAATTTTTAATTATGACCACTAAATATTCAATTTTTAGTGCTGAGCAGCAAACACTTCCTTTATATCTGCTGCTGTTGAGCTCTTTGTTTCCAAGGATTTACAGCCGGAAAAGGATAAGAGAGAGAGAGAGAGAGAGCGCAGCCAGAGCTGAAGTGTGTGCAAAAACGAAAGAGGTGTAATGTTTCCTGTCAAATGTAAAAGCTCGTTGGAATTGTAAATGTTGTGATTATTTTAAGCTAAAGCTAAGTAGCACATCGGGGCTGCTAAGGACATGAGAAATCTTTAGTGAAATGAAAGCCCAAGAAAGTGTTATTATGGCTAGAATATTAAAAACAGCAAAAAATAAGGATGATGTTATTGGGCAAAGGCGAAATTAGGAATCTTGAGATACGCATGAGATATCCAAAATATATATTTTAGCATGTTTTTCATGATGTATTTTAAGTAAGGAGTTTGATATCGAGCAAGAAGTCCCTGTCTTCTGTCTTCTTTACACTCTTCTAGTATCTTCTGAGAGTATTTTTCATAATAGGAATGGTTTAGGTAAAACTTCTTCTGATGGAGCTTTGCATTCTTCTAGTATCTTCTGTGGTATTCTCCAGGATAGGTATAGCTAAAACTTTTAATGTCATTTTACTCCTAGTGGAGCATAGAGGCATCGTGATGGTTATTTCTAAAACATGGGGTTTGAACATACAAATCCGTCGTGCGTGCTGCGGATTACCCGCAGGAAAACGGATACCACTTTGAGAATGAATATTCCTCGGGCTTACTCTCATGTTTATAAAAGAAATTTGTGAGTGAGCAGGGTAAGTAAGTAAGGACAGTAAGTAAATTATATCTTCAAACTCTCTAGGATTGCATTTGCAGGTGGTTGATCAGAGATTAGTATTTTAAATACGCTAAGGCTACCAGAATTACAATATTTTTCTTAGACATCGACACATGAAAAATTGGGCCAGACGGATTTAGCTTTGAGATTCCTGTTTGACAGAGCCCTCACCTCGTGAAGTTACCAAGTCACCAGAAGGCGCAGACTAACAGCTAAACATCAGTGTCGTAAAAGAATACATTTGAGTCCAGCCTGTAATATACACTCAACTACACTACTCCGAAAATAATGGATACAAGTAAAAAAAGATAAGGTTTTATTCTTCAAATGAGTTTTTCAACAAACTCATTAAGTAATCTAAGTTAATTGAGCTTTCCGAAAGCTCTTCAGATTCCATTCTTCAACTTGAGACCCAGAAACGTATAAAATGCAGTTGTAAACCCTCGTAATGCACAAATTGAAATTATTTCAATATGAAGAACGTCAAGATTCTAATAAGCTTTTTGCTAAGCGTCTTATGGATTCTACCAACCGAAGCCTGTTACAACTTTAAAAAGGACATCTTCCATAGTCGCAAGAAATCAGCAGTAAGCAGCTATGAGGAGTTTGAAAAAGTGTGCCAGGAACAGTGGGCTAGAGAACGCAATGCATTGACTAATCCGAAACGGTATTGGCCCGATAACACCTTGGTCTATAGCATAAGTCCTGAATTCGGTAAATAAGAACTCAATTTTAATTACAAGTTATAATAATAATCAACTGCTTTTTTTCGACTGCAGAGTGTTGCAACAAATCCTCACAATACTAAATGCAATGGACTCAATAGAGGGTAAAAGTTGTATTCGTTTTCGTTTAGCCGAAAGTCAATGGGAACCTCAAGTTAGAATAATCCATAACACAAACGGAGATTGCTTTTCTGACGTTGGTTTCCAAAACAAACAACAAGTACTCACCTTGGGTAATGAATGTCTAGAAAATTATATTATACAGCAGGAGCTGCTGCACGTCCTGGGTTTTCATAATATGCAAGTACATCCTGATCGCGATGATTATGTACAAATTATGTATGAAAATATTGACCGTGATGTTTTAGTTCACTTCTGTAAAGTTGCACCAGGAGAATTCGGTGACTTTGGCGTAGGCTATGACTATCAGAGTGTAATGCATTATACTGAGTACGATAGCGCTATAGATAAGACTTTACCCACTATAGTACCACTTCAGGAAGGCGTTGTCTTGGGTAATGAAGAGGGCTTAACTGAAAAGGACTTTTTGCGATTAAACAGAGCTTACAAATGTCCAGAAGCCAACAATTGAATATATTTTCAATTGAAGTGCTATAAAAAGTTAAATGAATTAAAGTTCTATACTAAACTACTAAATTCTAAATAAATAGAAAGAACTTAATTTACTCGCTTGTTATTCTATTATTATTATATTTGTTCTATCTGTAACTGTTACTCAAGAGTAATTAATAATATTTAGACTAAAAGATACAATTGCGCTTAAAAGTTCAAAAGTAAGATGCTCTTTTGTTGTTGTTTAATGTTTGTTTTTTCCGATATTCTTCTTGGAGAATGAATGTTCCTCGGGTTTACTCTCAGGTTTATAAAGAAATATGTGAGGCAGCAGGGTTCTGACCGTAAGTTGTAAGCTCAAAGTCAGTCCTGACAACTCTGCTCGCCGTGACAGGCCACTTTAAAATAGGCCGCCCCTAACTTGGAGAACAGATGTCTTATGCAGCCGCTCATTCTGAGTACTGACGCTACATTGTGGATCGCTTTTTGCTTCACTGCTCCTCGAAGACCTTACCGGCAAGGGTGGCCCTAACAGTAGCTATGCTACCGCTGGCGTTGCTCTTAGAGTCATTGCAGTTAGTAATCCCCCTCAAGGTGACGGATTCGCAACTTAACCCGAGAGGGTTAGATAGAGCTAAGACCATTAAACTTTTTTGTGCTATACACTAAGCCTAGAGCTTTTTAGCTAGTCCAATTTCAGAGATAAACTTGATTATAGGGGATTATTTGCGTGTCATGACTAAGGGATTTCTTTCGGTCGCGGGTTACTAGACCAACGTAACCAACTTTAACGTCTGTGTGCGACCCTGATGGTTTTGCCACAGAGTCGGGCTTTTCTGGCTTGTGTGTTCCTCGGGAGATTTTCCTACTACCATGTCTGGGAGGCTCTAGGGAGTATGTGTTGAGCGGATTTCTATTTAGTTTCGCAGAACCCAATTGTGTTGGCATCTATGGAGTGTATCTTGCTTAGATTTCACCCCACCCAGTCAGGATTCTAAGGAAATTCTTTCCCAATAGGGCGATTTTCTTAAGACTAGGAGTTGTTTGAACTTGCTAATCTGGCTCGACTTTCGACCACTTTTCCACAGGTTCAGGCGTCGTTTCCAGATAGTTTATTAGCTGCTTCGTTCCCGGGTATGCGGTTATGTGCTAACATCCACTGGGGATAGAATAGAAGTAGTAGATCCATTTCCAAGAGAAATTGAATATCTCAATCTCCATAAGGCAATGTAATTTATGAGTTTCTATCAGTATAGCATATTCTCCTTCTTTATATTGTTCGAATAGATTAAAGTCCAAAAATATGCTGAAATGTTTTCCCAGAGATTCTGATAGTCGCGTTCTCGCTTCCGTGAATTCTCCTATGGGGTGCATATTCAAAGGGTGCTTTGGCTCTAGTGTAGTCATTTCCTTTGTCTACACAATAGTGCTTAGTTTCTTTTAGAGTTGTTCTGTGGGGTCATCTCACCTCTGAGCAGAATTTAGGGTACTACTTTTCCAAGACCTGCCACATTTATAGCACAAACTCCGCGTTCTAATTTCTAATTTTTTTACTTATCATAAACATTGTTATTGTACTTTCAACTGGAGTCATTAAATGATGTGAAGCGGTGGTAGTTCCATAAGGACATCAGTTGCTGCCTTGAGATTTGGATCTAGAGGCTAACCCTTATATCTCCTTGAGGTAATTTTGGATGGAGGTACCTCCACTTGACTTTCCCTTGCTATACATCTCTAAGCAAGCATTGGCTTTATGACAACAAGGATTAGCTAGTGTATATATAATCTTTGGCGATATTTCAAGGTAATTGTGTATTTAAATATTTGACCCAATCTGAGCAGGAATAACGTTCTTTCAATGAAATTGTCAAAAAAGTGCCCATTTACTTGCCATGCTTCTAAAATCTTTGACAAATTTAGATAGTTAATTATGCAAAATTAATCTTACTATCTTAATTGTTTTGATAAGTTAACAGACCTAGTAGTACTTAATAAAGTAAGTCCTTCAAAAAAGCACGGCTCCGATTTTGACTGTTAATTTGTTAACTGTGTTTGCTCTTGGTCTAAGAAGTTCCAAATTTGCTGCAGATTTGTTAGAATAATTATGAAAGCAGTCTGCTACCTGGAATATATACATTTTATTTTGACTGATAAATGATTGCTTATTTAGGAACAACGACCTGCCTACCTAAAGAAACAAAAAAGTTTACTTTGTAATAAGTGTGATTCATGGCTAATGTTTTAGGAGGTGAACAAAAATTTAGGAAAATCTTAACAAGGAAACATATTTAAAGTATATATGAGTAAGCTTGTTGCATAATTATTTGATTAGCTTTTGATGGTTTTGAAACTTTATTGAAGATAGGCGATGGATCTTGTGGCTTAGTATGTAGATGAACTGGAGCATAGGGCCTCAGTTGGAGATAAAGGAAATGATTATGATATACACAAATATTTTACGTCTTAACGTTTAATTTAGAATTTCATTTTTAGTTCTGTAGCTTCAATTATAATAAATTGCTCTTATATAATTCAATTAATACTACAGAAATTATTCGACACGATTAAATACATATCTTTCCCATACAACTGTTCGCAGACTAATTTTCCGCATCGAATTCATTTCCGAAAACCCTTTAGATTATACCTTTATTTTTTTGTTTTACATCAAGTTAATCCAAATCTTAAATTTCCCATCATCGTTTGCATCTTTTTTTATTTTGGGTAGCCCTTGTACTTGAAAACTATACCTTAATATGATACTTCGTAACTAAGATTACACTCCAAGTCATAGTGAATTATTTTATTTCGATACCATTCCAAGCTTTGATATCGGCTGTAATGAAATAGAGCTGGATGGCAGATAAAAATTCCTGTCGAAATGCCAAAATGTACAGTAAATGCATCGCTCGTTGCTTCGACTACGCTTAATTTTTAGCCTTTTTGGACTTATTAAAATATTTACTTTCTAAATACATTTCTATGTGTTTGAAATTGTGTTAAAAAGGTCTACTAACGCAGATCAATAGAAACGAATTTAATTTAATCATTTTTGGCTATAAATATCGATTTTCCCATCAGAGTTGAAGACTTGTATCCACGAATGGGTAATAAAGGTACATCGCGAGTTTCCTCATCTTATTAGTCGAACAGACATTGCTATATCGGCTAGGCTATTCATCCCGATAAGCTAAATATATATTATTTGGAGCATGTCTGGCCTTCTTCTGGCCGTGAGCTACTTTTTCTCGAATATAATATTACCTTGTTTCTCTAATTCTCAGTGTAATGAAACAGTTAAATTCAACAAGGTTGTCAAAAAAGTCCTGCGGTATTTCCGCAAGCTTGTCTTTGCAAGCGCGTAGTTCTAGTTGTATTCGTCGCATCGGTTCACGCTAGAGCTTTTTGAAAGCTCTTTTCACGTGCTAACACGTGTTTGATTAATTGTTGTTTGCTTTTAGTCGTTCGTGAGTTATAGCGTCGCAAACATGGAGCAAAATAAAGAGAAAATACGGCATATTTTACAGTAATACTACGATAAAGGCAAAAATGCATCTCATGCTGCCAATAAAATTTGTGCAGTTTATGGACCCGATACAGTTTCCATTTCCACCGCACAACGATGGTTTCAACGTTTTCGTTCTGGTGCAGAGGTGATCGAAGATGCGCCACGGTCCGGAAGGCCTGTTGTCGAAAATTGCGATAAAATCGCTGAATTGATCGAAAGAGACCGGCATAGTAGCAGCCGTAGCATCGGCCAAGAGTTGGGCATGAGTCATCAAACCGTTATAAACCATTTGAAGAAGCTTGGATTGAAAAAGAAGCTCGATGTATGGGTGCCACACGACTAGACGCAAAAAAACATTTTTGACCGTATGGATGCTCGCTTCTGAATCGCAACAAAATCGACCCGTTTTTGAAGCGGATGGTGACTGGCGATGAAAAGTGGGTCACTTACGACAACGTGAAGCGTAAACGGTCGTGGTCGAAAAGCGGGGAAGCTGCCCAGACGGTGGCCAAGCCTGGATTGACGGCCAGGAAGGTTCTTCTGTGTGTTTGGTGGGATTGGCAGGGAATCATCCACTATGAGCTGCTCCCCTATGGCCAAACGCTCAATTCGGACCTGTACTGCCAACAACTGGACCGCTTGAATGCAGCACTCATGCAGAAGAGGCCATCTTTGATCAACAGAGGCCGAATTGTCTTCCATCAGGACAACGCCAGGCCACACACATCTTTGGTGACGCGCCAGAAGCTCCGGTAGCTTGGATGGGAGGTTCTTTTGCATCCACCGTATAGTCCGGATCTCGCACCAAGTGATTACCACCTATTTCTGTCCATGACGAACGCGCTTGGTAATCGGAAGTTGTCCACACTGCCTTAAAAC
>JBAMAX010002277.1:0-62007 GCA_037043745.1 Chymomyza amoena | reverse complement strand
AATAAAGACAATTTTTTAATTAAATTAAGTCTGATTTAAATAATAACCCTTATTTTTGGGCCAGATTCTTTGCAATATTGCCATCTTATTTGTGGGGAAAGTTTAACTATTTTATTATAATGGAAGTTATTTTTCTTTTATGCTTTTAACTTCTTGAGGAACATTGGGCCTCTTATATAAGTTAGAAGCTATTTTAATTTAACTTTAAATTTTTCGATCATGGTGGACCTTTTTGGCTGTAACCACAAAATAAATTTTCAAATGTAGCTCTCAAAATAATCACTTTTAACTTTTTGGGCAGATTCTTCGCCGTATTGCTATCTTATTTGTGAGGAGTTATTTTTAAATAAATTAAGTTAGAGGCTATTTTAATTTAACTTTTAATTTATCGATCTTGGTGCACTTTTTTGCTGTAACCCCTTAGGGCAAAATCAATTTGCCAATTCTAGCTTTTGGGCTTGGCACGTATTGGTCAAAGTTTAAATTATTTAACACATTTAAAAATAAATGTCTTTTTTTCACTTGTAAAAGATCATAAAAATCATGTTCTCAAAAATTGTTTAATATGCTAAAAAATAATCACTTTTAACTTTTTTGCCAGATGCTTCGCCATATTGCTACCTTAGGAAGGTTGAATTATTTTTAAATAATTTAAGTTAGAGGCTATTATAATTTATCGATCATTGTGGACGTATTTGCTCTAACCCCTAAGGGCAAAATCAATTTGCCAATTATAGCTTTTAGGTTTAGCACGTATTGGTCAAAGTTTAAAATATTTAAAACAATTTAAATATTTTAGAAAAAATAAACAAGTCAAGCAATTCGCGTGTTTAGTTTAAAACAAATACTCGAAACACATTCGATTTATTTTTGCACTTCTCTTTAGAAAATAAGCTACTTTTAACAAAAAACAATTAAGTTGCTCTATTCAAGTGGCGGGTGGTGTAACATTGTACTAATGCATTCATGGGTTAAAAGCAGGAGAGAAGGGCGGGCGGGCATAAAAACGAAAAGACAACAACATAGAAAAATCATACGATTCTTGTTGTTATTTTCTTTGAAACAATTTCATTGTATCGGCGGACAGCCGAGACGAAAGACAAGGGCAAAAAGAAGCAACAAAATACGAGCAGATAAAAACGCAAACTAACGTACATACATATGTGCATATATAATACATACATATGTATGTACATATGTACAAACGCATGCGCTACATAGTGGACATAAAGAGGAAGCAGGCCATGGTGATGGTAGCAATGACTGATAGGAGGGATGCGTTAACTCAAAAAAACTATAACTATAGCTATCCCTTGAAATACTATGCGGCTTCGCCCCTGGTCTTAAGCGTATGCATGTCAAGTGCAATAACGTCCGGCTTTCGCGTCAACACTTTCTTTCACAGAAAGTAAGCCACGAAAGACAATAACAAAGTGTACCAGAATAGCAGGCATACGATATAGAGAGCACAATAATCGAACAACAACAAAGTAAATGGCCGCTGCCCGCCTACGAGTAGCCATAAATTTTTGCAGGCAACAGCATCAACACCCGCACTCTGTTAACCCCGCTTATATACTACCACTACTACTACAACAACAACTATGTACATATATACAAATTGTACAGCTCATCGAACTACACTAAACCACTCACCTTGGCAATTTCCATGTGGTTATCAATCTCTACACGATGCACAAATGGATTAATATAATTGTATCCTTTGGAGGCCCAGGTATCCTCCTCAGAATCACGCTTAGCCAGATTGCTGGCTACAACGCCATTAGCCGCATTCTCACGCTCGGGCGGCACATCCTGGTACGCCGTAGTGCTCTGGGCCGTACTATGTGGCTTCTTAATCGTGGACGTAGTCATTGTAACTAAATAAGAACACTTTTTATAACTTTTTTTAAGCAAAATTTTTTTATCTTTTTGCTCTAGCCTTTTGTTGTTGTTTATTGTACACGTCGCAAAAGACAAAAAAAAGAAGGAAACCAACACACACGCGCGCGTTTCCGTAGCGTTTTGCGATTTTTTTGGGGTGTTTACGACGCGGTCTTAAGCGCAAATAAGTTTGTTATGATCGAACCGAGTATATAACTATGAAGCCGTACGCGTTTAAGTCATTAAGAGTAGGTCAATAATTTTAATGTAAATACAATTTACAACTCAATAGAGCGTGAGCTGAGCTGATATATACACAGTACAAACCGGCCATCCGCCCGCGTTAGCAAATAATTAAAATTTCATGTATATATGTTTTTGGCCTGACATGCTCAACTGTATGTTAAAAACAGTGTGTGCTATACGCAAATAACGCCATAATTTCTATCTCTTACGTTTAACAGCGTTTAATATCGCGTGGCTTCTTGCACTTGTGTAAATTTAAACAACAACAGTCTGTTAATGCTGGCGCGTATGTTAATGAACAGAACAGTGTGTACACACTAGCTGTCGGTTGAGTCTTAACAGCTGGCACTATACTTACAAGCTTTTGCAGCGGAATTTATAAAATAAAAGCTCTTCGTAACGTTTTTAACTTTTTAGCAATAAAAATATATTAATAAGACGTAAATTTCTTTACTTGATAGCACAGACTAAGTTTACTAGCTTGAACTGTTATAAAGAGTATACTATGCTGTAGGAATTATAAATTTATATACAGAGTTAAGTTTTAAATGAATTGCTGAGTTAGCAGAGCTGTAATGTAACCGAAACAGCTGGGAAGCAAAACTTTTTTGCAGTTTCCAAGAACTTTTGGTTTTAAATATGTTAAATTAAAATTATTATCAAATTACATTGCCATGGCATTATAACCAATAACTTCAGACGAGCTGTAGTTTTGAATTGGACCAAGTTCAACTCTTTATTTGCTGTTGCAATCCCAATTAAATTTAAAAAAATTATACAAATGCTTAAGAAAACAATAACGTACGTAAAGTCGGGCGCGGACGACTTTGGGATACCCTGTACTGCTAGCTTGCAATAAAATTCGGTTCCTTCAAAAAAAAACCAAAAACAGAAGAATTTTTAAGCAAATATTTTTTTTGACTGATCGTTCCTATGGAAGCTATATGATATAATTAACCGATTTCAATAAAATTTGACACAGTGCTTAAATACTTTAAAAATGATCTGAATGACGGATTTAGTTCAAATATCTTTACAAACAAACGAAACACAATGAATTTTGTATAAAAAATGTGTTTTTAGACCGATTTGTCCTTTGGGAGCTATATGATATAGTCTTCCGATTTTAATACAATTTGGTACAATACTTAAGACCTATAAAAAACTTACAAGTGCCAAATTTATTTCCAATATCTTTACAAACAAACGAAACACAACAAATTTTGTTCAAAAAACGATTTTTTGGAAGATCGACCCTATGGGAGCTATATGATATATTCAACCGATTTTGTTCAAATTTGGCACATTGCTTAAGTGCTCTAAAAAATTTCCAAATTCCAAATTTGGTTACGATATTTTAATTAAAAAATTAAATATAGCGAATTTTGATTTAAAAAAGTTATTTTGGCCGATCGGTCCTATGGGAGCTATATGATATAGTCAACCGATTTTGATGAAATTTGGCACAGTGCTTGGGAACTATGAAAAACGTTCGAATGCCAAATTTTGTTACGATATCTTTATAAACAAAAGAATTATTCATCTAAAACGCTTTTTTTTTGTCGAGGTCGTCTCAAACACCCCTATGGGAGCTATATAATTTAACGCTGATATCAAAAAAATAAAATAAACTTGTCTCCTATAAAATAATATGGGATCTTATGTGAAAGTCTGGTTCCTCTAGCTCTTATCATCTCTGAGATCTAGGCGTTCAAACGGACAGACATGGGAATATCGACTTCTTTAGTCCCCCTGATCATATTTTAGGTAACTTTGGAGTGTCTCCGACGACTCCTTCTATAAGTTACATACATTTTAGGTTTGCACAAACTTAATATACCCTTTGTACTATACGGTACAGGGTATAATTAGTGCACTTTTTAAAATAAACACCGGTGTCAAGCAAGGATGCCCCCTATCACATGAAAAGATGTATGCAGGTATATGCGTGGGATTACGTGGAGTCTTACCCGTCATTTGGAAGACCTGGACTGCGCGTACCACGTATGTCTGTCTCATCTCTCAAAAACGTAGTGATATGCAAGCCAATGCGAATGATCTCTCGAGATCCTTGCCAGCAAAGTTGGAATCTCAATAAACGCATCCAAAACCAAAGCGATGCGCCTCAATCACAACAGCCAAGGTAGCATAACCATCTGCGGAAGCACTATCGACTTTGTCCGTAGTTTCTTATACATTGGTACCAAAATTTCCACCAGTGGTGGGGTGGTTGAGGATATAGAGAATCGATAATAAAGCCCGATCTGCATTTGGACGCTTGTTCCGCATATGGGGAAACCAGCAAATAAGCAGAAGAACAAAGCTGAGAATCTTGAATCCATCTTGTTGTACGGACATGGCTGATCCCTCAGAGAATGATGTCGAAACTGCAGTCATTCGTCAACAAGTGCTTAGGATACTTAGGATTATATGCGGAATATTCTGGCCCAACAGTATATCAAACTTGGAACTATGGCACTGTGCGGGTGAAATTCTTATATGCACTCAGATAAGAAGTTTGATCGGGCATGCTCTTAGGAAAAATCGGAGCAGCATTGTCAGGATGGCTTTGAAACCTCCAAGGAAGCAGACGTGTGGGAAGGCGAAAAGTAACCTGGTGACGTATAATACTAAACGAATTGTCCCTACACAATATAAACTGGAACACAGATAACCCAACTGCGCCAAAAAGAGTCAGGTGAAAAGTTCTTGCAAAAGCTCCCTGAAGGAGTACTAAAAGAAAAAAAATATAAATGCAAAAAATCGAAGGCTGAAGATTTTGTTTTTGTTTTATATTTTTTTTATTTTAATAAGATTTTTATTTTATATTTAATTTTCAAATAGAACTAATTTGTTAAAAGTTCCACCTTGGAACTCTATGAAATATATATATCAGAAAACACATACATACATATGCTCATATAAAACCAATAATTTAACAATTTTTTATTTTTAATTTTATTTTTTATTTTTTTTATTTGTGCTAAAAAAAGCCAATAACACAATAAAACACAACATTTGTAATTTAGTAAATAAAATAAATAACCTTTTTTTTAAAGCGAATAAAATAATAGAAAACAAATTCATTTGAAAGCCTAATGCAGCTTTAGCTAGCCTACAACAACCATCCCATATTGTCTAGTGGTTAGGATACCCGGCTCTCACCCGGGAGGCCCGGGTTCAATTCCCGGTATGGGAACTATTGTACACATAGGCCTATGGCTATGGTACGCCTTTTTTTTATTTTTTATTTTTATTTTTTTTTATTCTATAAAATAAAATTTTTTTTACTATTATTTTTCTTACAAATTAAATTTATGTCTTTATAAATATTTAATAATTCTAATTTAATTTGCTAATGACGCGCATATCACCTGGGAGGCCCGGGTTCAATTCCCGGTATGGGAACTATTTTTTTATTTTTTTTTTATTTTTATTCTATAAAATATTATATTTTTTTATTATTATTTTTCCTACAAATTAAATTTATGTATTTATAAATACATATTTACATATGTATGTATGGACTCTAATGACGCGCATTGTTCAGCTAAAAACACAAACTCAAAAATGACACTTTTTTGTTAAAACAAATTTAAAATTTTTTTACTTAATAATATTAAGCGCACTTTTGAGCGCATTTGATATAACATTAATAAATAAAATTATCTTTATTTATTAACTAAAATAAAAAAATATGCCTCATGTAAACAAATAACAGCTGACTGTTGCTGCAACTGCTCTTCAAAAAACTGTAATAATAGTGTTGTTAAGCAGTTAAATTTAACAACAGGGTGACCATAAAGCAATGCTGCTGTCTTACAAAAGCTAACTGCTATGTTCAGTTAGTAAATCAAGTAGTCTGGCAGCATTTGTTTTTGCACAGTTTCAAATAAAAAGCGTTACGTTAAGAATTATTTGTTTTTAAAAGCTGCTGAAATTGTTGCCATAAACTAAAAGCTCACAATATTTTTCCAAGTTTCTGCTTCATACATTCAAAAATAAACAACGACTGCTGTCAATCGCCTGATTTCAATGTTATTGCTTGTTTGGCGGCTCTTTTCTTATCTCAGCAGCATGTTATATAGTTCATGGACCTACCCTTAGCAACATGTGTTTTTTTTTTTTTTTTAGTTTTTCGGTTTGTCGCCGTCGCACATGTGCAGAAAACGTGCTTTAGACGCTGCTGGGCTGATCCAAGGCAAGCCTCGAAACATGTAGTATGTGCGAGGGCTGGCTGAAAAGTTAGAAAGTAACTAACTTAGCAAGATTTAAAAATTTGAGCTGCTTGGGTTTCCACCGTATTCAATATACTTTTTTCTGCATATTTTCTTTAAATTGCGCAATTAATCGATAAGTTCGAAAAACGATTTAATTTATGTATGTTATGTTCAAGGTGACTTTGCATGGCCCTTTTTTTTGTTACTATCCGAATTGGAGCAAAAGGCCTCTTAAAATATTATTTTTATTTGCGCACGAAAATCAATTTGTTAGCTTTGTGAGTTTTAACAATCTTCGCAACTGTCTGTCATTGACCTAAGTGTTTCTTGACGGATTACTAGTAGCCATCAGCATCACAGACAACGATCTCTTCAGCAATCGTATCGGCTTAGTGATCTCTTCAACTGGATAGTCAACAGCCTCTGCACATCTGGTGCGTTTCAAATGGCCTCAAAAGCGGGAGTAGACAACAGCAATAGGACCTTCCATATCTTGACTAGAATAATGATGCATAATGACATCTTTAGATATTCAAATTTTACAAAACAAAACCTTGCGCAAAATTGCCGATACCCCGTTGTATATCTGAAATCGAAACCTTCACAAGGATCTAGGCACTAACTATGTGGGTGATTACGCTGATCGCTTAAGGAACCATCGAAATTCGCTGGCATGTGCCCTGCCGATCATAGACCAAGAAGACGCCTAAAACGACTTCACCCAAACGACCTCAGAAGGCGTGTCCTATCATAGAATCCACTTGATTTTTTAAAATATTGTGTTTACCTATAGAGTAATCTAAGCCATACCACTCAAAAAGTTATACCCAAAAGAAAGGAGCAGATGGCAACAGCGCCTTTCAAATCTTGTCCCAAAATGTGATGCACAGTGTGTGTTTGGTGAGCACCTGTAAGACCTGAATGTCTAGAACCCAAAAAGATAGAGACTTCAGATGTGCTCCCAATGGCCTCAGTAACGCGAGCAGACAGCAACAGCACCTTTCAGATCTTGCCCAGGGTAATGATGTATAAAGACATCTTAACAAATTTAATGGGAACTAGAAGAAGCTGCAGGTCCAGAGCCCAAAAGAAAGAAGATATTAAAAGCGTTCCTATTCACCTCCATAGCTTCAGCAGACAACAGCAGTGCCTTCCAGATCTCGCCCAGAATAATGATGTATACTTCTTCACATATTTGATGAGTACTTGCAGGACCTACAAAGGTGTCAGGCTCGGGGGGAAATATTTACTATATTATTTAATAATATTTTAAATAAAATAATATTTCCTCCCCTTCTCCCCTCTCGTCGGGCCTGCCTATCGCAAAAATGTTCATTGAGTTTATAATTCTGATAAGGACAACTTATTCCGGCGGTTGCTAAATATGGTTAATACTTGGCGAAACCAAGGTTCAGCAGAAGCAGAAGATTTCTTCTGATGAATCGAAAGGTATAGAAGGTATTGAGAGCGGAGGTTTGCCTTGCTGTAACTAATGCGATTCCCTCAAACAAGGCATGACGTTTAAATGGCAAATTAAATTAAATTTTTCTGGTACTTATAGGCCCAATATCCTACGACCCAAGCAACATATTTTCCGGAGTTGACTTACTGCATTTAAACTTTTTTTCGAGCTTAAAAAAATATATTCCTAAAATGTTATCATTTTCGAGCTTGAAGTTCAGACCAAGTTTATTATATATATATACCAAAAGCTGGAAAAAGGACTGACGGTTTTTTGTAAGCTATAATAAACATTGTGTGTTTCCGGAATTTTTATTTCTTCGATATTCGTGGTGTGGTGAATCATGAATACGTTCAAGAGGGACAAACGGTATATAAGGAGTATAATGTGACTGTTTTGAGGCGTTTGAATTCGGCCGGAATTCTGGGCAGGCAATTCGTGGATTTTGCACGACGATAACGCTCCATCTCATCGAGCCACGATTGTGAACGCATTTAAGGCAAAAAACTCGATAAATACCATCGATCAAGAACCGTACAGTCCCGAACTGGCCCCGTGTGACTTTTTTCTCTTTCCAAAACTAAAATTACCACTTCGGGGAACCCGTCTTGACTCCATACCGACCATAAAATAGAATGCGACGAGAGAGCTAAACGCCATACCCGGCCAACGTCTATAAAAAATGTTTTGAAGATTGGAAGAAACGTTGGCATATGTGTATGTCTTCAGAAGGGGCATATTTTGAAGGAGGCAAATTAAATATTGAAGAAGATTAACTATTTTGCGTTTTGTTAAGAAATGCCGGAAACTTTTTATACCCTGTACCGTATGGTACAAAGGGTATATTAAGTTTGTGCAAGCCGAAAATGTATGGAACATACAGAAGGAGATACCCCAAAGTTACCTAAAACATGATCAGGGTGAATAGAGAAGTCGATATACCCATGTCCGTCCGTCTGTCCGTTTGAACGCCTAAATCACAGACCTAGAGTAACCAAACTTTCACATTAGATCCCATATTATTCCATAGGAGACAAGTTTATTTTATTTTTTTGATATCAGGGATAAATTATATAGCTAAGGGTGTTTAAGAAGACCTCGAAAAAAATAAAACTTTTAGATGGATAATTCGTTTGTTCATGAACCAAATTTGGTATTCAAAAGTTTTTTATAGTTTTCAAGCACTGCACCAAATTTGATCAAAATCGGTTGACTATATCATATAGTTCCCATAGGACCGATCTTTAAAAAAATCGATTTTTGACCAAAATTTGTTGTGTTTCGTTTGTTTGTTAAGAAATTGGGACCAAATTTTGGTATTCGTTAGTTTTTTATAGTTCCTTAATACTGTACTAAATTTCATTAAAATCGGTTGACTATATCAAATAGCTCTCATAGGACCAATCGGTACAAAAAATAGTTTTTTATACAAAATTCGTTGTGTTTCGTTTGTTTGTAAAGATATTTGAACTAAATTCGGCATTCAGATCTTTTTAAGGTATTAAAGAACTGTGTCAAATTTGATCGAAATCGGTTGACTATATCATATATATATCATATATTGGTTTTTTGTGAAGGAACCGGATTTTATTGCAAGCTAGTGGTACAGGGTATCCAAAGTCGTGCGCGCCCGACTTTACGTACGCCATATTTTTTAATCAGCTTTTTTGAGATTATGTCGTAATACAGCTACATAAAGAAAAGTCGATTTTCAGGCTCAGTAGTCAGATAAAACGAAGTATTTTTAACATCTGATCTAAAAACTCTATTTTTTCTGTGTAAGTGTATTGCTTTGGGGCCCTTACTGTATCTAACCTTTTTTTTCGAGCTAAAAAGGGATATTCCTAATATGATATGGGTATGTGTAAAATAAATGATTTTCGGACTTAAAGTTCAGGCCATGTTTAATATAGTTACAATGGGGGATTTCCGAATTCAGACCCCCCAAAGGCTGGAAAAGGGACTGATAGTTTTTTTGTAAGCTTTTATATATGTGAACTTCACTTCGAGGTTCCCAAAAGAGCAAATACTGGTTTCAAAATACTTATCTTGACCTCCTTTTTTATCGTCGATTTTGGGGTTATGACATAACACAGATACACCCCAAAAAAAAAAAAAAAACATTTTCAGCTAGAGTAGTCACGAAGTATTTTAAAGCTCTGACCTATAAACCCAAATTACATTTTGTTTTATGTGTGGAACCCTGACTAATGATACATTTTGAAAGGCGTTACAAATTTCTAGTAACAAGGCCGCTAACTCTTCAGCCTGCCCTCGTAGGTACATATCCATAATATGCATAAGTAATTATAAGGTTATTTATTTTTAGTCGCTAGTCGCTTTTGGAAATGTTTAACAACCAGTTTCAGTTTCGAAGATTCTGCGCCCATTTTTTGATAAGACTTTAAAGTAGCTGAGCATTGCTGACGGCGGGGTTTTAGCCCAAACGGGTTTCTTGCCCCGATAGTGGGCACGTTATTGCAGAACACTTTTATTTTTACTTTTTTTGGGGAATTTATTGTTATATATTCAGCATAACATTCCGGCGACCGGTTTGCGCAATAATTAAGCATATGCTCAATTATCAGCCATTTCTTGGCAATTGGCCTTGGCGTTTTATAAAACTTCAACTTGACAGACACCCTGCTAACTGGGCTGAAAGCTATAATGATGATAACTGTTATACACAGAGGAGCACTCTTTGACCTTGACAAAAGCAGCACTCCTTGCTTGCCCTTGGCTGTCTGCTGTGCTCCCTAGTTGACCTTGTTTGGCAGTGAAAAAACTTTACAGCTGATGCAATCGCCGGGAATTCAGATAGTTGTGCATTGCGAAATAAATTTAGCCACTCCACTTGGCAGGGCTGATGGTGCTCCACACGCTTCACTCACTCCAAGATACGCCACTCCACGCTTTTGGCCTTTGGGTTGGTTGGTTTGGCGAGTCTTTGTTAAACTGACCCAAGGCTAGAGCGCTTTTGTTGTTTTCATGTTTAAACATAGCCAGCTAGTATATATATATAGCTACTAATATATATGTGTGTGCGTGTGTGTATATACCTATAGCTAATGTATTCAAATACGTAAGCTTGTTTTATGTATATACAAAATTTTTGTGTTATTTTTGCAAAATTATTTGCGCTATACGCAAATTTGTATCTATTTTTTAGCTGAATTTTCCGCATCGTGGGCGGAACTGTCCCATTGTGACGCTAACATTTTCGCGCGCTGCCGTCACGTGAAGTTATTCTATATATAATAGATATATATAGATACCGCTAGACTATATAAATTGGCTTGGTCAACAAAAAAATTTTGGTATAATTAATGGGCTTTGCTAATATGCAAAAGGCCTTGGCAGTTGGTTTTGGCATCATTGGCAGCGCAGCATTTGGCAGCACATGCGGCGTATACGCAACGTGCTTGTCAAATTTTCCATTGCAATTTTGCAAGTAAATTGAGAACACGCGCCGCGCAGTTGAACCTGGTTGGACTTGCCCCCAGGCGGCTACTAAACTAACTAAGCATTCCAGCCGACTGAGTTTCATCAACTTTTGAGTTGTCTACGTCATCAAAAAAGAAACCACAGCGCCGACGACCATTGACGTCACAAAAGCTAAGGAACAGCGGCGACTTACACAGATATGTTAAATACATAAGTATACGATAAAAAAAAATCAATTATTGTGTGCCACAAATACACATACATATACATACACGTGCCACTGAGCAGCGACAGAGCGCTGAGCGGCAGCGCGGCAGACGCAGCGATGAGCAAGCGCAAAAGCAATGCGGCCAACCTTCTCACACACACACGCGTGCACTGCATGTGTATGTGTGTGCAACGGGGCGAGCCCCCAAAACTGGATTTTCAAATGCGTACACACACACAAACACACAACGCAACACAACACAAAAGTTATGCTCAGAGCGCGAGAGAGTGTAAGAGTGTAAGAGCAACAAAGAGCTACGCAGCTGCAAGGTTTTTATTATAACAGCCTGAAGGTGACACAGGATGTATAGTACAGTAGCACAGTTAGGACAGTAGCAAAGTTAGCACATTTAGCTTTTGCCGCCTGTTGTAATTTGCAAGCATTTTGTTGAAATGTGTGTGGGCGGGCGTGTGTTGAGTGTGTGTGGGCGTGTGCATGTATAACAGTTCGATGAAAAAAGTTGATGTCATATGAGCAGTTGCACTGGAAAGTACCCAGACAGCCAATAAGTTTAAGTGCGCTGCAATCATATATAGTATAATATATTTATGTACATATATATATAATATATTGTATTACATTTACTCAGAACCTAGACCGAGTTTTTTTATTACCAAGCCGTCTGCAACATTTAGCGCCCTACAAAAGCACATAAATTTATTTTTGTTCCTTTCCGTTTTGATACTCTGTAGCTGTAGGGTTAAAGGTTTTATTGATTTCTGCGCAGTATATAACTGGGGGATAAAAAAGGCATCATAGACCCAATTTTTTTTTGTATGCCTCTGATCAGCATTGACTTGGGACCGAAAATGTGTATAGTAGCCATAAGAGTTAGAACAAAACGAAGACTCTCAAGAGTCGCCTACGTTTAGGGCGTAGGACGTTTTGTTTTTCTGTTTTGATACCTCTTTTTGCGCTTTTGTATTTCCAAGTATAGCTTTAAGGTTAAGGACATTAATAATTTGTTCGCAGTATGTAACTGGGGGATAAAAAAGGCAACAAAGACCATACCAAAATGATTACCATTGGCTTGAGACCCAAAATTTATATAGCCACAAGAGTTGGAATTAAACCAAGACTCTCAAGTCTCCCTTACGTTCAGGATGTTTTCTCTTTCCGTTTTGATACCCCTTTTTTCGCTTTTATATTCCTGTGGGTATTTTGCTACCCTGTAGCCTTAGGGTTAAGGGTATTATTGATATTAGCGCAGTATATAACTGCGTAATAAGAAAAGCATCATAGACCATTCGATTTTGTATGCCAAACTGATCCGCATTGACTTGGGACCCAAAATGTATACAGCCATAAGAGTTGGGACAAAGCCAAACCAAACGCAGAACCTCGACTCTCAAGTGTCCTCTACATTCAAGGCGTAGCACTTTTTTCTTTCCGTTTTGATATCTTATACCCCTTTGGCTATTTTGATACCCTGTAGACTAAGGGTTAAGGCCATAATTGATGGGTGCGCAGTATATACAATAGCTTGGGCATAAAAAACGTATCAAAGATCATACTTTATTTTTGTACCAAAATTATCAGCATGGATGATACCAAACGCAGAACCTTGACCGAAAAACGTCTCCTGCTTTCAGGGCCCTACAAAGATTAAATTTATATATAAAATTCCTTGACTATTTTTTTCAATCACTCCTAGGAGGGTTCTCTATTAATAATATTAATCTGTATTAATAGCTGTTTGAAAGAACAGGGACCTACAGTTTGCAGCCGAGTCAGAACGGTGGTGTCTTTGATTAAAAGAGGCTTTCTTTACATACATTAAGGATATTCCAATTTTTCTTCCGTTTTGATACCCTAAGCCTCTATGGGTATTTTTATACGCTGTAGTTAGGGCCGTAGAGAGAAAATCCAGTGCCGTGGGAAAATGTAATTAGTACTGGCACCTCTTGTACACCTACAGCTTGAATCACGACAGTAATTACACCGGACCCCTGAGAAAATTTCTGGCCCTTGGGTATTCCCTGTTTCACCCACCCCTTTCATCGGGCGTACGCGTAGCCATAGGGTTAGGGGTATTATTGATTTGTGCACTCTAAGCAATTAGGCATAAAAAAGGTCTGTAATGACCTTTTTTTTTTATACCTATCGTATGCATATGGCTTTGAGACCATAATGGCTGGGTAAACCAAGAGCTATGAAGTTATCAGCTATTGTATACACTTTAACTGAAAGAAAAGTATAACTATAGCATATCGAGTTGGAACCTTGCTGCCTCTGACTTCTAAACGCTGCAAGTTTTCATCAATTGCTGTCTCCGAAAAATGTTGAGAATTTTCTGGCCAAATACGATCTCGATCTGACCTGTGGAATCGCTGCAACCCGATACCGAAGCGCCTTGAAGTCCCAAAAAGGAAATGGGGCTGGCTTGGGTACGTGCTAAGAAGAGTCCCAATTGACATCACCCGCAGCGCCATCGACTGGAGCCCTCAAGGCAGCCGTCGCAGGGGCAGTCCAGCATTGAGCTGGAGGAGGAATCTTAAAGCTGATGGCCAGATACGATCTGGAATGCTGTCCTGTGGAGTCGCGGCAACCAGACACCGATGCGCCTTGAAGTCCTGAAAAGGAAATGGGACTGGCTTGGGATCAGACGACATCACACGCAGCACTATCGACTGGATTCCTTAAGGCAGCCGTCGCAGGGGCAGACTAGCATTGACCTGGAGAAGGAATCTTGAAGCTGATGGCCAAATACGATCTCGAATGCTGATCTGTGGATTCGCTGCAGCCGATACCAATGCGCCTTGAAGTCCTGAAAAGGAAATGGGACTGGCTTGGGCACGTGCTAAGAAGAGCCCCAATCAACATCACCCGCAGCGCCATAGACTGGAACCCTCAGGGCAGCCGTCGCAGGGCCACCATTAACCTGGGGGAGGAAGCTGACGTATTCAGAACCAAGAAAACCGGGAGCTAAGTCAAGAATTTGGCGCATGACAGAGAGAAATGAAGAAACCTCGTTGCGGTCCATTGCTCCCCCGCATAGCCATAGGATTACATATATGTATATCACTTCAGTTTTCGACATAACCTCGAAAATTCTCATGTGGAGTTATAGCGATAATCTTAGGTATGGTTTTTTGGAACTTGGATTCAGATTCAGCCCACCCAAAAATCCCCCACGTGCTGAGGTTTTTTGAACACTAGATTTGGATTCAACGTCTTAACTTTTGTAATGTATTTTTTTAGTGTTGTTAAATAGGACCTTCTGAACCTTGGATAAAGATTTATATATATAATTTCCTTTATTTCCTATTGGAATATAGGGCGTCGTCAATTGCCGTCTTCCATCGAATTCGATTTTGGGCTATATTTCTTATTTCGTTCCAGCTTAACCCCAGAGATGTCATTTCGGCTTCCGTGGATCTCCTCCATGTGGTACGTGGTCTTCCAACTCTGCGCCCTGCTTGCTGAAGGGATTCCAGTGGATTCTTTATTTTGCGATGTTGCTGTCCTTTTTTGCGCAGCGTGTGGCCGATCTACTTCTACTTTCACTTTCTTTTTCTACAGATTCTACAGATACTGATTTAGCAAGCCCTAAAATTAACGTCGAAAAGCATAGCTCAAAAAAATTTTGTGGGGTTTTGGAGAGTGTCTCAGAATCCCGAAGTGCTAGGATCTTTTGCAGAACAGATTCGGATTCAACGTCTTAACAACTTCCCTTAAGAAAGTTTTTTTTTTTTGTGAGGTTGTGTTATGTATATAATGGCCAAAGAATTTAGCGACTGGGTCTAAACTTTTTTGATGCACTTTTTGGAGTAGTTGTTAGGTATGCCTATGTTTTTATCTATAGTAAAGCTTGGGGCAGACATCTACGTTTTTTCCAAAAAATAAAAATAAAACTTGCAAAACATCGTTGCCGATATCATCGATATTGCACTTTTTGCCAGTAATACATAAGTAGGTAGTTTTTATTTTTAAATACTCTATAGCAATATACGATCTTTTTTTTCGTTATCGTAGATTTTTATTACACATACAACAATTATGCGTGTTCTGGATTTCGAGTGCTATTTCGAATTATGGATTTAAAAAAGTTAAGTTTATTGTTATAGTTACATTTAGTTCAGAACATCTAGAGAAGATTTAGAAAAAAAGCTAATATATTATATTGCTGAATAGCCATCAAAACATACTTCTCTTCTTCTACTTTTATTCCTTTAACTTCTAGAGGAGCATACGGCCTCATCAAAAAATTTGCTAGTACAAGAAGTTGTACTGCATGCACTGCTTGTAGAATGATATATGCTCAGTTTGCACTGCTTGTTAAGCATTTTCGCAATTTGCGAACACGTTTAGCTAAACGATTTTTATAAGCTTAGCTGGTTCTTAAGCTGGCTAAGACGCTGACTAAAAAGTCGTATGAGAAAGCTTTAAAAACTCTCTATTTTTAAGTTTCTTGAGAATTTGAAGCTAAATGCCTAATGAGGCCATTTCTATTTAAAGCAGTCCAATACTTTAAACATTTTTCAATCAATCAATTTCTGGGGAAAAATGTGTAAAGAGTATCCCTCTATCGTCCAACGCATCGTCCACGGTTTCCAATTGTTAATTTCCGTTTTCAGATAAGAACGTTAGTAGTGCGCACCATTTCATTTCTTTAGGTACTACTATGTTATGTATATATGTACAGTATACTATATATATATACAGTTAGTTTGGCGTTTCATATTTCGACTTGATAATAATTTGAAATGTGCCTGATAATAGTTATTTGTATAGCCCCGATAGAGGGGCCAACTCACTGCGCTGTTAGAGGGCGTGTTCCGATGAGTAATTCCCACTCAGAACTCACAGAACTCAACGCAACTGACAGCTGCAAAATGGATTTCGACTTGTTCGACTTTGCCAGTCTCGAATTCAAAATAAATTCATATGACTCTCGTCGTCTGTCTGTCTTCGCGTACTTTGGACTTTGGCGATTTTTGGTCAGCTTTTATTTACCTTTTCGTTTTGTTTTTAATTTCTTGTCTTGGCGTTGTTATTGCGGTCAGAAAATGTTGTAAACAAGTTATTATCATTATTATTATTATTATTATTTGTTTGTTGCAAAAGAAGCCAAAAAAAGACACGTGCAAATTGTCTGCGAGTCTAAAGCTCAAGCACATGTAAACAAAGGCCAAATAATAGTTATTCCGAAATACAAATTTCTAAAGAATGCTACGGTCAGGTCACGCAGCAGACGCTATATCTAAGTAAGATTGCATTTTTTTTCCCCCCCCGTAAGGGTTCCTCACAAAGAGGTGGGGCACTGCGACCAAAATATCTTTTTTACCATACCCATAGATTACAGCTAAAGACTTTCCGTTTTCCGCATGAAAAGCAGTAGGTCTTTTGTTGGTATTGACCTAAGATGGAAGGGTCTAATCCGTTTCTCCTCCATGTGACAGGCTCTCTCCCATACCTGCGCTGGGCAGTCACAGAGAATATGTCTGGTGGTTTCATTATCTTCGAGACAGAGTCTGCACTCTAAAGAGTCCGATAGGGCAATTTTCTGTAGATGGGGTCTAACGGTGTGATGGCCAGATAGGTATGCTACCAGGAGTTTTGAGTCCCTTCTGCCAAGACCTTTTGTCTTGATCGTATCCAGTGGTTTGACAAGCACTTTTGCTTGACGAAACCCTGGAAGGGAGAACCAGTATCTTCTATGTTCTCCTGCAGCCCATTTGCTGGTCTTGATTGTGGACCAAATAATACAACAGAACGGTGCAGGAGATGCAGTCAGGGTGGAGGCACCCTGTCGTGCTGCATCGTCAGCAATCGTGTTACCATCCACTCCTGAGTGTGGTACCCAACATAGCATGACTTCGGGGAGGACAAAGTGTGGAGGTAACTATCGCATTCTTTAACCATCTTGAATGAGATGCTCCAAGATGATAATACCCTAATAGCAGCTTGGCTATCTGAGCTAATGCACATGTTTGCTCTCCTAGTTCCCTTATGAAGGATACAAAGGCCGAATATCTCTATGCCATGAATCTCCGCTTGAAAGACGCTAGTCCAGATGCCCATTGGGTTAGAGATTCTGGTGTTGAGTCCAACACCTACACCCTTCTCAGTTTTGGAGCCATCCGTGAACTATTGTTGCCACCGGAGGTTTCCACAGGGGCTGCCATCAGCTCAAGTCTCCCGACTTGGGGGAAGAGATCAAAATTTCTTGTTATGAAATAAATAAAGATTGTATTTAGGAATAAGACAATTTTGCATGAGAATAGTCATCAAATTCTCCTCCGCGAAGTCAAATTTCATTGCAATACCCATACAAAAAATATGGTAAAGTCGAAGCGGTGCCCGACAGTAGAATACCCTATACCTTTCTCTCAAAAAAATTGTTTTCTGCATATTCCTACTAAGAGCTTTCTAATTTAAATTAATTTTTTTTTGTGAAATTCGATATATATTAGGGGTGCCACAGAAAACCAATTCGATTTCAATTCCAATTCCTGGTGCCACAGACATGGCTAACAAGGGTTTTAAAAAAACCAATTCGATTCAATTTCGATACAATTCCAATTCTTGGTGCCACATATATGACTATGAGCGGCTTTAAAACCGTTCTTAGCGATGTCTGTGGCACCAAGAATTGCAATTGTATCGAAATTGAATCGAATTGGTTTTCTGTGGTACCCCTGTATACCTATAAGTTCCGCAAATTTTGACCGAGTTTGATGAAATTCGAAAGTTACATCAAAGAAGCTATTTAAAATTTATGGGTTTATATGGTTTTAAGTTGATATATTGAGGCGTAAATCGATTTTATATGAGGATTTGTGTATTAGAGCCTAATAAATCAGTTTACCAAAAATTGTGATTCGAGGTCACTTGTAACCATAATTAGGTAGAGCCAAATATTGACGCAGCTTATAGGCAAGGGGAGGTAGAATTTGTTTATTTTTGCCTATAACTTTTGCTATATTTTCCTATGCTACTCTCAGATGAAAATATTAAACAGTGTGGCCAAAAACCGCGAAAATCTAATACGGAGGATCGGGGTAAGATATTGACATGATTCAACAAAAATCATCATCTGAGGAAATATAAGCACCAGCTGGTAAAGTTTGGTGTCTCTAGCTCTTCTCGTCTCCAAGATCTAAGCGTTCATACAGACGGTTGGTTGGATGGAAATGGCTCAATCACTGCCCGAGGTTATGATAAGCATTTTGGTATAGACTTGGGGTCTGCCACGCCTCCATCTGACCGTTACATGCATTACACAAATCTAGTATACTCTTTGTACCTATAGTTACAGGGTATAAAAATTAATAATTAATAAGGAAAAAATGCATACGAAATCATGGAACTTGTTTTCAAAATAAAGTAAAAAAAACACGCTTGAAGTTGCTGTGAATTATAAGCATTTGGATATGAAATTGCTTGTTATTTTGTATATGATACAATTATAAAAGGCCACAGAATGCATCTCTGCCTTTAAGGTAGAGAGAGAAAGAGAGGTTGATGTCAATTATTTAATTTTAGTTTTTTTTTCAATCAATTTTTTTTGTAATATGGAAAATCCTAAAATTCTCAAATTTTGCCGTTGAAATAACGTCTTTTTTTATTTTTATTTTTTTGAAAATCTTGCGGCTTAAAAATAAAATTCTAATGCACAGATCTTTATAAAATGTTTATTAAAAATCACCAAGAGTATGTGCTTTAGAAAAATTAAAAAAAAGGTTTTTCGATTTTTAGGATTATGTTAATTCCAAAAAACTTCGAAGAAGTTATTGATGCAAAAGGAAAACAAAATAATCGCTTTAAAAAAATATGTTTTTTAATTTTTGGAAGTATAATTCTGAAGTTAGTTATGGAAAAGGGAAACAAAATAATAAAATACAGGTCTATGTACTTTAGAAAAATTAAACAAAAATCTTTTTGATTAATCAAAAGCTCTTGAAGTCCAAAAAAATTAAATAAAATAACGAAAAATGCAATTAAAACATTTCATGTTTTTTTTACCAACACTTAAGTGCTCGTAACCGAAACAGATAAGCTGCAAAAATTGTTTAAACAATTTAAAATAATTGCGCATTTTTATTTAATTATGTGTAAATTTTATGAACTGCAATAATTTTTTTATAAATGCTTACTAACAGTACAATAATATGTCTCTTAATGAGCCTGAAAAAAAAATTCCATGTGGCTGAATAAAAGGCCTACGTGATTATATAATTAAAATGTTTAAAAAAACTTGCTGCCAAATTACAGTGCATTAAACTTTTTTAACAGCGTCTGAATAATTTCTGCTCAGACTGTAAAAACTCAAATATCTAAATACGTCATCATACAATATTTTAGCAGGTGATAAGTTAGACGGACTTTAGAACAGTTTTGTATCAAAAAATTGTTTTTGTTAAAAGTAATAATGTATGCATGTAGCACACATATGTATACACATACACACACATGTTTGTAGCTGAGAGTTGGAAGTGAGAGAGAGAGTAGAGACAAGGAACTCTCATCTTTATCTACTTATATATCATATTGCTCACGCGATTTATGTATCTGCTGCTCACATGACTTGTCTGCTGTTGTTGTTGTTGTTGCTATTGCATCTGCTTGAGATATTGTTGCATGCACAGGCAGCAAGCAAAGTTGAAAAGAAAATAAACACAGCCGCAACAACAACAACAATGAGGCATAACAGACGAGCCTCTAAAGGCGAAAAACAGCACAAAACAATAACAAAACAAAAATTAAGAAAAACAAATTTCTGGCTGTCTTAGCATAATTGGCATAAACAAAGAAAACACTTAAATATATAAACAGTTGGCAGGCATTTAGTACATAGTGCATAGTACATAAGTACAGCAATTGAATTCAAGAATTGCATGGAAATTATGAAATTCAATCATAATCAAACAAAGATTGAAATAAAAACGAAAAAAAAAACCCATAAAGAGGGAATGAAATTCCATTGAACTGCAGAGTGAACGAACGCAAAGCTAAATGACAAATACAAATGCATAAACGTGTATATGCAAGCACGTGTTGGTGTTAGTGTGTGTGTGTGTCAGTGTACGCCAACTGTAAATAGACGGGCTTGCAGGTGTATGCGTGCATTTGCGTGTGAGGCGGCGGGCAAAGAAGCACGTAAAAGTACACACGCACACATGCGCACATTTACGAGACGAGCCCCACGAACGCCAACAGTTGAAATTCCATGCATACGCGCACACACACACACATATAGGCTGGTGATTTACAGCCGGCAGGACGGAGGGAGGGACTAGTCGACCGACCTACCTACAGCTATATGAACTCGTTTCCGATATAAAAACTGAGCAAACAGCTAACACAAACTGTTATACGCGCAATAGCAGCAGCATGGTATAATAAGTAAAGGTAAAGTACTCTGAAATTTCACTCGCACGACAATTCTTAATTTCATTTTCGTTGCGAATGTTCATGAGGAAGGTTGTGTCTGCGCATTGTTTTTAAGCATATGCAGTTATTTTGTGCAGCGTTTATTGCAAGCATTAGCAACAAAAAATAATTTTGTATGCATATGTGCATATGTATGTGTGTTTGCTTATGCACGACAACAGCAACGAGGGTGGTTTTTTTTTTCGCTTTCTCGCTTTTTTGTCCACACAAAAAATAAGAAATCGGTAGGTTCGGAGTACTTTACCTTTACTTATTATACCATGAGCAGCAGCAGCAACGCAGTGGCGGCCAGTCATATTTTACATATTGTGTACTACCAAAAACAAAAATAAAAAGTTTAGTTTACAAGACTTTTGTATGCGCTACACAAAAAGCAAAGGAGCGCTAATTAAATATCTGTAAGTATTGGGAATAGGTAGAATAATAACAATAATTATGTTTATCAATTATGATTTATAATGTCTGGGTGTGTGTGTGTGTATGTGTGTGTAAGACAATTTATTAAATACATATGTTAGGCTTAGCTGCACACTTAATAAGAACATTCAAGTTAGTTAATTTACATTTACAGAAAATACGTGTAATACAGTAACCAGATAAAAGTAGGGTATTGGTTCTACGTTTGAAAATCCAACTAAAATAATATTAGTTTATGATATAAAATAATCGTTTTTACATGGGAGTTAGGTTTTTTATTAAAATTAAACTTTTGAATAACATTTTTTATTTAAATAGCTTATGAGATAAGCAAAAACGAAAAAATACAATAAAGAGTATTAATTTCACAAAAGAAATTAAAATTATGAATTACCATTTATTGAAGCCAAAAAAATTTTTAATTTTTATATTAATTTAGATCTTAAATTTAACCAAATTTAAAGACGTCGTTATTTAACATGATTTTATACAATAATCAGCGCAGTTATTGTTGTTACATTTAAAGCTAAAGGAGTAATATTTCAATAAAAAACATATTTATAGTATTCCCGCAATACTAAAAATTGCTATCATCTTTTTTTTTTAACTATACAAATGTATATATATGTTTTGTCTTTACAGTGTTTTCAGTTTAAGGTGTTATTTTTTAATAAAAATAATTGAGAATTTTTTTAAATCGCGTTAAATCAAATCAAATCGCATTAAATTAAATCAAATCGCGTAAAAAATTAACGGAATGTTTTTTTGTTTAATAGCGTTCAATCCAATTTGCTTAAAAAAATGTTCACAAAAATATATTTTTGCTGTCTACTAATTTAGACTGTCCATCGCCTGTTAAAGATTCCGAACAGTAATTATATTTTTTCTATAAAGCTAACTTATATTTAAAATCTATGCCATAAAAAATAAAAAAAAGCAATTGCGGATAAAAAATAGAAAAAAACAGATTCTTGCAGGTAAAATGAAAACATTTTTGAATATAAAGATTTTAGGTATATATTTACAAATAGGTTTAGATTTTGTGTATGTAGAAACAAAATATTAATTTGTAATACTAATTTTATTAAAGAGTGATAGGAAATTTATCATCGTGACATGATTTAATAATATTGACTAAGCAAAAAGACAAAGTTGGATTAGGAATTAAACATCAACAATAAAAAAGTGTTAAACTTTTGACTTCGTCAAGCACATTGGGCCAATATCAAGCCATTTCATTTGTAAACATAAAATGATAAAAATATTACCTTAGTTTATAAATATTTTGACTTACAAATTAATATGTTTAGAAATAAAGATTTGCTTTTTTTAAATATAAAGTCGCTGTTTTTGAAATTATTTTTTTATTGCTTGCACTTGAAGCTGTTTAAGTAATTAACATTTACTCTAAAAACTTAAGTGGAGCTGGCAGGCTTATTACAATTATTATTTTCACAAGCTTTTGTTTTACTAGAATATCTTATGGGTAAAGATAATTTTAATTTCGATCAAAAAGCAGAAAAGACTATAATATGCTAACTTCTAAAGGATTAAGTGGAACCGGCAAGTGTATTTTCAGCATTAATTTCACAAGCTTTTGTTTTACTAGAATACCTTTTAGTTTAAGAGTATAGTTTAAATGTATAATATGCAAACTTCCAAGTGCAAGGATCTCACATATTGTTAATTTAAATTAAGCAGATTAAAAATTAAAATTTAAAGCTGAGAATGAGAGTAATAAGAGCTCAACTTTGAGCAAATAAATTCAAAACCCTTTCATCAATAGTTTAAAATTTGAAGAGTTTTTGCATATTTTAAATTCAAATTAAGCAAATTAAAAATGCAAACTTAAAGGGAATGGGAGTAATAAGAGCTCAACTTGAAACAAATAAATTAAAAACATTTGTATAAATTTTTAGTTAGGGTAATTTCTGTTAGTTGAGTAGTTTAAAAGTTGATAACTTTTGCATATTTTAATTTAAATTAAGCAGAATAAAAATGGAAACAAAGCTGAGAATGGGAGTAATAAGAGCTCAACTTGAAACAAATAAATTTAAAACATTTTCCTCAATTTTTAGTTAGGGTATTCACGCTTTATGTAAGTTGAGCAATTTACGGGGACTTTTGCATTGATGAGCTTAAATACTTAACTCAACTTTTTCTCAACCCAGACTATATACTATTTGGTAGCTGTTGAGCTGAGCCATAAATGTTGCAAGCTTTTTACGCCATTTTTACACTTCAATATTTCGGCATTTTTAATAAATATAAATACAAATAATAATTTATTATTTTAATATAAAAAAACTCAACTGAAATGCCTTAAGTGAAAGTAAGAATCAGCGTAAGTGTAGCCAAACTATAAGCCGAACTTTAAGTGTAGCGCACAGCAGCGCTTATATGCCAAGAGCGTATACGCAACACACACACACACATGCATCAACTGCGTGTATGAGAGCGCAAGCGAGCGAGTAAAAGAGCGATGACGCGCTAAATTGGCGCTCATTCAAAAAAAGGCGCACGCTCTTTTGAGCTTTGCGCATACTCTCTTGTATTGTTGGCGCCTACTCTCGCGCTTATTCTGCTCTCACGCTGTATACATTTTGCCAAACCATATCTCAAACGCACACCCAGCAAAGCCCGAGCCCACTAATTGTCAGTTTTGACCTTCAAGGTTCCTTCAAAGTACTACATGACGCACACACAGACACAGGCACATACGCAACGCAGGCATATGGAGCGCCGCAGCAGAGCAAAAAAGGCAGCGTCAAAACAGCAACAGCAACAACAAAAGCCCAACAGCAGCGTCGTCAACGGCAGCGTAAAGCAAGCGCAGAGCAGCGAGTGGATTTGATTCCGTAACAAACGTTTCACAGCAGCGGACGCGTGCAGCGGACAAAAATAAAACGCCCTGAGCGCAAAACAAGAAGAAGAAGCGAAAAATAAAAAAAAGCACAAAGTCAAATAAAATAAAATAAAACAAGCAAAAGAACAACTAAATAAAAATTCACACGAACTAGCGGAAAACGGCAAACAAAAACTAACAAAACACGTCAAAGTCAAAAAGCGCACAACTAGCTACTTGTATACTCTTTAATAAAGTACTGACGACTGCTGTGTGCATAAAGTGTGTACATGTTATATGCAATAAACTTAAACTTTTAAAAAAACACCGCCGCACAAAATTAAAAAAAAAGCAAAAAAAAAAAAAATAGTCAACGAAATTCTTCGAAGTGCCGCGAGCCAAACAACACAGCCAACTAAATACGACAGTGAACGCGTCCAAATATTCAAGTGCTTAAAATTGTATAATTAACGATTATATACTAAGTAATTGTTGTTGTTTGTTTTTTTTTTTCAACAATATATTTTTTTTTTGTGTGTAAAACTACATTGAGTGTGTTCTGCTAAGTGTTCTTCCTCTTCAGCTGCAAGATCTTGTCTAGACACAACTATTACTACTGCTAGAAGCCACCTCCACTTTTAAACGCAGTCGAGGCGCACAGAAATGGACCAAGAAATGAACGGCGCAATGCGCAGCATGTCTATAAATAGTAACAACGCCAATAACGCCAATGGCGGCCTAACCACAAAACAGCAGCTAAATGGCCACAGCGCCGCAGCTGGCACAGATGAGCCGGACAATGTCAGCGTACGCGGCAATGTGCAGTTTACTTTGGGCAAAGCTACAAAAGCTGCATCAGCTGCAGCGGCGACGACGCCGCCGTCAACCACTGCAGAGATCAAGACGACGACCACGACACAGCCGTCGTATGCCAGTGCAAGTGCTGCGGAAAATAAGAAAATGGTGCATGAGTTATGTCAGCAATTGTTGCTATCGGATGAGCAGGTGCAAGAGTTGTGCTATCGCATACTCCATGAGGTGCGACGCGGTCTGGCTAAGGATACGCATCCCAAGGCGAATGTCAAGTGCTTTGTCACCTATGTGCAGGATCTACCCAATGGCAATGAGCGCGGCAAGTTTCTGGCCTTGGACTTGGGCGGCACCAATTTTCGCGTGCTGCTCATACATCTGCAGGAGAATCATGACTTTCAAATGGAGTCACGCATCTATGCGATACCACAGCATATTATGATTGGCTCCGGCATACAGCTGTTCGATCATATAGCCGAGTGTTTGTCCAATTTTATGGCCGAGCATAATGTGTACGCGGAGCGTTTGCCCTTGGGCTTTACGTTCTCATTCCCGTTGCGTCAGCTGGGTCTGACCAAGGGGCTGCTAGAGACCTGGACCAAGGGTTTCAATTGTGCCGGCGTTGTCAACGAAGATGTCGTCCAATTGCTTAAGGATGCCATTGCGCGTCGCGGTGATGTGCAAATCGATATCTGCGCCATACTCAACGATACCACGGGCACGCTTATGTCCTGCGCGTGGAAGAATCACAGCTGTAAGATTGGTTTGATTGTGGGCACCGGTTCGAATGCCTGCTATGTGGAGCGTGTTGAGGAGGCGGAACTTTTTGATGGAAAAGACAATCGCAAGCCTCATGTGCTTATCAACACAGAATGGGGCGCCTTTGGCGATAATGGTGCGCTTGACTTTGTGCGCACCGAATTCGACGAGGACATTGATACGCACTCCATTAATCCCGGCAAGCAAACGTTCGAGAAAATGATTTCGGGCATGTACATGGGTGAGCTGGTGCGTCTGGTCATAGCCAAAATGACGCATGCCGGCGTGTTGTTCAACGGCCAGGAGTCGGATGTGCTGAATACGCGTGGTCTCTTCTTTACCAAGTACGTTAGCGAGATTGAAGCCGACGAACCGGGCACATATACAAACTGCCGGCTAGTGCTGGAGGAGCTGGGTCTAAGCAATGCCACCGACGGTGACTGCGCCAATGTGCGCTATATCTGCGAATGTGTGTCCAAGCGTGCAGCGCATCTGGTCTCGGCGGGCATTGCCACCTTGATCAACAAGATGAACGAGCCGCATGTTACGGTGGGCGTTGATGGCAGCGTCTATCGTTTTCATCCCAAGTTCCACAATCTGATGGTGGAGAAAATTACGCAGCTCATCAAGCCGGGCATAACCTTCGATCTAATGTTGTCTGAGGATGGTTCCGGCCGTGGTGCAGCGTTGGTAGCGGCCGTAGCCTGTCGAGAGGACATACTCAATAGCAAGTAAACGACCAGCAGCTGTCAACAACAACAACAAACATCTAATGTACTTTGCCAAGGGATCAGCTGGAATTTTTTCGCAGCTGGAGCCGGCAGCTCGTGAATATCAAGTAGAAGAAGAAGAAGCAGCAGATGGGGTAGCAGCACTCTGCGCAGCAGCTGCCGCCAGCGCCACACTCACACACACAAAAACACACACACATACAATACTAAGTAAAAAAATTATGAGAAATTCAAAAGCTATAACAACAACAACAACAAATAAACAAAGATAGTTTCCTTGTCGTCGTCAATGTTGGCCGATGGCCGCCGCTAGATGGCGGCCGCAGCGGCCATGGGCGCTTCTAGTATTTTAATTAGGCAAGTTCAGCAATGTATAATTTTTTTTTTAAAATAATGTCAATTTTTTTTTTTTGTTTTTTTAAATAAATTAATTATATGGATTAGTTGTATTGATCGATTTTCGATTTTGTTGAAGATTTGTTACTAAATTAATTATGTTTATATATATTATATTTTATGATGAATACAAAAACATATGTGCTATATATATACGATATGTATGCATATAAAAATTTAATATAATACTAAATGCAATTTGTTTGTTATTGACAAGAACGCAAAATGCTAAGCATAAAAAAAAATGGCAAAAAAAAACAACAACAATTAAGTGAATTATTTTTATTAGTTGAAATTGGATAATTTCTAAAACTTATGCTAATATTGGTACTTAAAGACAAAAATAAAATGATAAAATAAATAAAAAATTAATAGATATTGGTATAAAATACGCAATGAACTTTAGTACAAGAAAAAGACAGCAGTGTAGAAGAAAGTGTAGCGCGCTTTTGTGAGAGCAGCCAGTCAGTCAGTAGTCAAAAGTGTTATACACGCATATCCTGCCCTGCCACTGTGCTACAACTGTGCTACACCAAAGGCGAGCAGTCAAATACAGGCCTAAAACATTTGACATTTTCATAAGCGAAATAATAGTTAAAAGAAAAACAAAGTAAAACGAAGAAAAAGAAGTGAAAGAAAAATCACAAAAAAAAAAAGAAAAGTAAACTGTAAACTGCACACACACAAAGACAAGCATAAACGTGTGTGTGTGTTTTTTTTTTGTAATTGTAAATGTTTATAGTATACCATTTAAATATTAATTATAAAAGATAAAAAATTGATTTAAAGCTACGATTTTTTTTGTTTATACTTTTTTGTTATTAGTATTTAAGCAGCTATAAAGAAATACATATATACTATATACACTTATGAACTATTATTTATATTTGTATATGCCTAGTTTACACACCTACACATACACACATACATAATATATATATATAAATAAAAATATAGAATTTAGTTTTTTATGTAGTTTCTAAATGTTATGCATAATGAGATCATAACCAAAACCTTACTTACTTATTACCTTTGTTTTAAAAACTAAGCCGCAAGCAAATAAAATTTGAAACTATTAAAAAATTTTTATTTTTTATTTATTTACAATTTTTATTACAGCTTTTTTTTTGTCTATTCTTAAAGAAATTTAGCAAAACTTACGCCTATAAAAATTAAAGCGCCACAAAAATTGTTGCAAAACTTTAAGCCCCAATAAATTCCAGCAACATTTATTAAAAAAAAAAATATATATATATATATAAACTATATATTTATATATTCATAAAAACTGAATTTATGTAAAAAGTAACAAAAACGTAGCCATGTTTAAACTAATTAATCACAAGTAAAAATTTTTTGAGCAATCTCTTATATACAGCAAAGAACTTAAATGTTGACAACTGTTATGCAAAATATTTAAGTACATAATAAAAAGAAAACATAAAAGTTGTTGCAACATGTTGCTGGGCAACAGGCAGCGCGCAACATGTGGCTAAAAATTTGCATTGAATGCGTTAAGTTTACATATTGATACTATATTGTATGTAAATACATATTAATACACACACACACACACAGTTACAGTGACAAACACATTTATAGCTACTATATACAATGCATACATACATATATATACCATATACATACAGACTTCTTTAGCTGCTATAGCAATAAGTATATAGCGCCATCCTAAGCAACAAATGTTGCATTCTGGTATTCATTTAAAGTCTTAAAAGAAAAACAAGATTTAAACAATAATAAGAGTTATAAATTATGCGAAAGACAAAAAGCGTATTTATCTAATAAAATAAAAAAATATAGATAAAAAAAAAGAAAAATAATACTAAAAGATTTTCGAAATAGCAACAAAATAAAATGACAAAACAAACCAAGAACATAAAGTATATTTATATTATTTAATCTTTATGGATATAAGTGGATTTCTGGTAGGGAACGCTTAATTTGTGACTATTTTTGGAACCTATTAGGTAAGCTCTATAAAAAGTTGGCAATTTATTGATTTTTATGGCTATGAAAGTAAGTTCAATATCTTTGGGTATTTAAAATTTTGAATATTTAATCAATTCTGTTATAAATGTTGAGTAATTTTGAAATTTTTTTTCTGGATCCCTTGTTTCTAAATTATTTAATTTAGGAACTCACTGGATATTGTCTATTTACTGTTGATCTGAATTTGGCGTTTTGAAATTTTTTAGAGCTGTTAAGCAATGTGCCAAATTTCAACGAAATCGGTTGACTATATCATATAGCTCCCATAGTAATTGTCTTCCAAAAAATCGATTTTTTAACAAAATTTCTTGTATTTCGTTTGTTTTTTTAAATATTGCGACCAAATTTGGCACTTGTAAGTTTTTTATTGTTCTTAAGCATTATACCAAATTTGGTTACGATATCTTCATGAACAAACGAATTATCCATCTAAAACTTTTATTTTTTTTCGAGGCCGTCTGAAACACGCCTATGGGAGCTATATAATTTAAACCCGATATAAAAAAAAAAATAAAATAAGCTTTTCTCCTATGGATTAATATGGGATCTAATGTGAAAGTTTGGTTACTCTAGCTCTTACCATCTCTGAGATCTAGGCGCTCAAACGGACAGACGGACATGGTTATATCGACTTCTTTAGTCACCCTGATCATATTTTAGGTAACTTAGGGGTGTCTCCGACGACTCCATCTTTATGTTACATACATTTTCGGCTTGCACAAACTTAATATACCCTTTGTAGCATGCGGTATAGGGTATAAAAATATATTTGAGAAAGCCAGTGACGTCATAGAGTCAACTAAGTATAGTGCAGCTGCGCTTTGCGTAACCTCTTTTAGTTGTATCATATGCAATTTCTGATAAGGCATATAAGATAAATCAAATTTTATTAAAATTTTGCTTATAATTCACAACATGTTAACACATGTTTCTAACCATGTCGATTCTTTTAGCTTTCTACAGTAGAACGCTTCCTATATATTATTTTTATTTATGTATTTTTGAATTTTTTAATTAATTTTGTAAATGGGACTTTGATGAAAAGTGTAGCGGTCCTAACAGTAGTCTTTAGTAGTCTTAACAAGAATTTTACTGATGAGATTTCCCATACGGATCCATTTCACATTCTGTACTTTCAAAAGTAAAGTACACATTGCGCTCACGGGCAACGTTTATTAAAAATCGCCACATATCCACATTCTGAAGTTCTGTAAAATTTCCGCAAATAATCAAAACAAATCTTGCTGTTTATATTTTACATACAATATTAAATTATTTAATTGGGATATCTTAATTTTCTTGGTGCAACAGTTGGTTTATGTTTTACATATATACAATATTTAGCTAAGTTTGCCAATTTTGGTTCTACATCTTGCTGTTTATATTTTACATACAATATTAACTTATTTAATAGGGATATTTTTTGATTTTCTGGGTTCTACATCGGGTTGTTTATGTTATATGACAAGATGTCAAAAACAGTACTACCAACCTAATAAAAAAAATAAATATACCGATTCATTTTGTGCGGGCATTTTAAATTGAAATTCCCAGAAACTTTTTGATCGGTATAGTATATCAGAGGTCGCCCATTTTTCCAATATAGGCGAATTCCCCCAAAATTTTTTTTACCTAATTTGCTAACAATAGCATTACCAAAAAAATTATGTCCAAAAATACTTTTTATCGATCGATTCTATCAAAAAGTTCAACAGATTTATTTGAAATGCGTTTTAAAATCAGATGAAAACTTCGAAAGTGCTAGGTTAAAACTTTTTTTCTTTAAGATTCTCTTTCTTTTGAAAGAGAATTCCGGACCCAAATTCCACAAAAATTTTCGTTGCCTAATTTGCTTAACTAACGAATGATGCTCAAAAATACTTTTTTACCAATCGGTTCTAACAAATAATCAACCGATTTATTTAAAATCGTATGAAAATTTCGAGAGTTCTACATTAAGCCGTTTCTTTTTTTTTAATTTCTTTCTTTTGAAAAACTTTTCGCGAAAAAATACTTTTTTATCGATCAATTTTATATAGACTTTATGACATATTCAACCGATTTATTGAAATTGCGTTTTAAAATCGCATGAAAACTTCAAAAGATATTTTTTTTAAGATCTCTTTAAAAAACTTTTCGCGAATTTCGATAATTTTCTCCGATTAATTCTAAAGGTTAATATGACATTGTCATCGGGTTTATTTCAATTGCGTTTTAATATCGTATGAAAACTTCGAAAGTTATAAGTAAAAAAGTTTTTTGTGTTAAGATATCTTTCTTTTAAAAACTTTTCGCAAAAAAATATTCTTTTACTGATCGATTCTATAGAGACTTTAGGACAAAGTCAACCGATTTATTCAAATTGCATTTTAAAATCGCATGAAAACTTTGAAAGCTCTAGGTTGAAAATTGTTTGATATTTAAGATCTCTTTCTTTTGATGAGCTTTTCACGAAAAAACATTTTTTACCGATCGATTTCATAGAGACTTTAGGACAAAGTCAACCGATTTTTTTAAGTTGCGTTTTAAAATCGCATGAATATTTCGAAAGTTCTACGTTGAAAAGTGTTTTGTTCCTAAGATATCTTTCTTTTGAAAAACTTTTCGCGATAAAATACTATTTACCTATCGCTTCTAAGGGGAAGGGCACTATATGATATAACCAACCGATTTATTTAAAATGCGTTTTGAAATCGGATGAAAACTTCGAAAGTTATAGCTAATATAGAGTTTTTTTTAAGATGTCGGAAACAGTATGTAGACTTATTTAGACTAAAATATATAAGCTCTTTTTATTTAGAGGGTATGCCATCGCCAAGTTCCATAAAATGGGCAAAGTCCAATTTCCTTAAAATCCCTTTTAATTTCGAAGTTTAAGCTCGTCTAATATCTTTCTTTCTTCATCAGTCATTCGCACTGGGAGCTTTGACTCAAATGGACCAAATAGACACCTTAAAAACTGTAGGAACTGCATTGGTAGAGGGTATTTAAGAGTGCAGGGTATACCCTCCTCTCGGCATGTCTCGAAATGAATATATTCTCTATGGGGGCTTGGCGTATAGAGCACCCTAGTACTACAAACAAATGTTTTACAATAGACAATTAAAAGTATTTCATGGAAATCTAAAACAGAACTCTAATAATGTGGAATTCATGCAAAAAATTCGGTCATCCTCTGCTTTAGAGTCTAGACTTTGCTCTTATTCTATTTGATGTAGAAACCAAAATCTTTATCAAAAAATATCGATATAAAACTTATATATACATACATATATAACATATATATATAGATATATATATATATATATTTTATATAATTGATTCATTCATTGAATTATTGTTTAAGTGAAAGAATTGAATAACTATTTATAGTCGCAAAAAAAAAAGAAAATTAAAACATTTAAAATTGAATGAAATTTCAATTTTAGCCTCAATCGTTTCAATTCATAGCCAATGCCAACAGTGAGTCTTAAAAGTCATATTCACTTAATTAAAGCAATAACAGCGACCATAAACAAGAAAGATGCCGCCACATTAAAGTCGGGTGCGGACGACTTTGGAATACCCTATGTACCCAATCATATACGATACATTGCTTGTGAATCCAAAAAGATTGTTCTCTTTGGTTACTATATTTTTATAAACAAGCAAAAAAGGTCGAAATTTGGACCAAACACCGATTTTGATTAAATTTGGTATAAAAGTCTTTCGAATGCCGAATTTCTGTCGATTTCTTTGTAAACAACTGAGTTATGCCTGTTTTTTTATCGATCGCTCTCAAAAACTTCCGAATGCAAAATTTGGTTACAATATTTTTATAAACAGGTAAAAAAAAGACGAGTTTTGGACCAAACACCAATTTTAATTAAAATCTGGATAAAAGCCTTTCGGATGTTAAAATTTATGTCGATTTCTTTGTAAACAGCCGAGTTATGCCCATTTTTTTTTGATCCAAATGCCAAATTTGGTTACGATACCTTCATAAGCAAACGAATTATCCATTTAAAACTTTTGCTTTTGTTCGAGGTTATCTGAAATGCCCCTACGGAATGTAACCTCGATTTCAAAAAAATAAAATAAATAATTATGGAACAATAAGGGACTTAATTCGAAAGTTTGGTTGTTCTAGCTTGTAACATCCCTTAGATCTAGGCGCTTATACAATATATAGACAGACAGATGAGCATGGACGTATTGACTTCTCTATGTAGTCACCCTGATTGGGGGTATCCGACGTCTCCTTCTGCATGTTATATACATTTTCGGCTTGCAAAAACTTAATATGCCTTTTGTACCATATGATATAGGGTATAAAAATAAAACGTATATAATTTCTCTTTACAGGGGCGGATTTTGAAAAATAATACAAAAATTCAGGGGCGGAATTTGTTCAAATTTCATTTTCAGACTGTGTAGGTAAATTATTGCAATGTAACGTTTTTTTCTGGATCTCCGGCTGCTAGAATTGCGCCGCTAGACCCTCCAGATACTACTATGTTTTTTTATACCACTTTATATTTTCCTAGGTGTCCGGCTGCTAAGACTATCCCTATAGACCCGCATTGATATCAATACCAATTTTTTTTGAATATCCGACTGCTGGAACTTCGTCACTACTTCAGTTGAAACCACTTCCTCTCTAGACCTGCAATCGATACTAAATACTAAATATTTTCCAGGATCTCCGGCTGCTAGAACTTCCTCTCTGGGCTCGCTTAATACTACTACGTGTTTTTCTGGGTTTCGTTTTCTACCACTTCCTCTCTAGATCCGCCATTAATACTACCACAAATTATTCTAGATTTCCGGCTGGTAAACCATTCCCTTTTAGACCCGCCATTGATAGTACTATATATTTTTCTGGGTCTCCGGCTGCTAGAACTGCCTCTCTAGACCCGCCATTGATACTTCTACAAATATTCCTGGTTGTCCGGCAGTTTGAACTTTCCCTCTATACCAGCCATTGATACTATTACAAATTTTCCTAGATCTCCGACTGCTAGAACATCCCCACTAGATCCGCCATTGATACTTCTACAAATTTTCCTGGATCTCCGTCAGTTAGAACTTTCCTTCTTGACCAGCCATTGATACTAAAACAAATTTTCCTGGATCTCTGACTGCTAGAGCATCCCCTGTAGACCATCCATTGATACTACTACAAATATTCCTATGTCTTAGGCAGTTAGAGCTTCCTCACTACATCCGCCATTGATACTACTACAAATATTCTTGAATCTCCGGCAGTTCGAACTTTCCCTCTAGCGCTCAACGAATAATACTACTTATATTCCTGAATCTCCGGCAGTTGTAACTTGTCCTCTAGACCCGCCATTGATACTACTACAAATATTTCGGGATCTCCGACTGCTAGAACTTCCCCTCTAGACCCGCCACTGAATCTGCTATGTATTTTTCTGGATCTCCGGCTACTAAAACTTCTCTTCTCCACCCGCCATTGATACGATTTCAAATATTCCTGAATCTCCGGCAGTTGGAACTTTCAGTCAATCCCTCAACGGATCCTACTACATAAAGTATATTCCTGGATTTCAGGCAGTTAGAATTTCCACTCTAAACCCGCTATTGATTCTACTACAAATATTCCTGGATCTTCGGCTGCTTAAACTTCCCCTCTTGACCCGCCATTGATTCTACTACAAATAGTTCTGGATCTTTGGCTGCTTGAACTTCCCCTTTATACCCGAGACTAAATCTGGCAAGTATTTAGCTGCAGCTCCGGTATTTAGAGCTTTCTTTCTAACCCTTAACAGATACGTCTAAATATTTTTTTGGATCTCCCCCTTTAGACCCGCTTGATACTACTAAATATTTTCCTAGTTGTCCAGCTGGTAGAACTTTCTCTCTTAACTCGCCAATGAAACAATTACGAATTTTTCTGGACATCTGGCTGCTAGAACTTCCTCTCTAGGACCGCCTGATACTACTACGTAATTTTCTGGATCTCCGGTTGCTAGAAGTGCCTATATAATGCCGCCACCGATTCTACTACGAATCTCTGGCTGCCAGAACTTTCCTTCTAGACCCGCCACGGAATCTACTACGTATTTTACTGGAGCTCCGGCAGTTAGAGCTCAACGGATATTACTACATATTTTTCTGGATCTCCTCCTGGAACGCTGCTAGAACTTCACCTTTTCCCCCCCTGAACTAATTCCCCTGTTTAGTTTAAAATTTGCTTTGCACTTGAATTGAAACGAAAAAAGAAATTAAGCAAAACTTGTCGATTGATTGAACTCAATTTGATTGAACGTTTGTCACGAGATTGAAATGCGTCGCGTCGCGTCGGTTGAACATATGCTTCCCATATGCTTAAGTGCATATCTACTATTTATATATATAAAAAACAATATTTTTATATATCTTATTTGTTTATTTATTGATTTATTATGATCTCAAGTTTCGAGACAAAACTTTGGTTTCAAATGACTTGAGTTCCGCGAAAGTTGTTCTCCAAGTGCCCCAGGGCAAAATTTATTCTCAAAAGCATGTGTTGTAAATGTCTGTACATATATATATATTTGTATATATACAAGTATATATATACAAAGGTATCCAGTTGTTGTTACACTTGTGTGTGGGTCTGTCTGTCTGTCTGGGTTCTGTTTTTGTAAATAAACCATGCATAAAACTTAGCTATAAATGACTAGATCACGTTTCAACGGCAGGCGAGTTCAATTTAAATATCAACGCAATAAATTTAAATGCAAATTTCCATGCGACGCTTGCTTTATATAGTATATATAACTATAGTATAGTATATAGATATAGACATATATACAATGGGTATATCTGAACATATTATTGCGGTCAGTTTGGTTATTCACATTTGGGCTTTTACAAAAAGCCGCTTAAAAGGGAAAATTAAATATATTATAGAAGTTATATATCTAAATGGGTAATTGCTTTAAGGGGACTTACCTAAAACTAGTTCAAGGTATCCGCAAATAAATCAACTCTCGCCTATGTCAATTGGAAATGCCTTAAAATGGTTAAAAGTTCTTAAAATTATAAACAGTTAGGTAAGTACCCTAGAAAATAAAAAATCATACCCTAGAATATCTTTTCCCATCTAGACTTTTCTATTTATTAAAAATTTAGCGAATGACTTTTCATTTGTTAACAAATATATTTTTTTTTGGATTTATGGGCTTATTATTTTTTCATTAGCTACAAAAATTTGTAAATATATATTTTTTAAAATTTAAGCAATCTTGACTTGTCATTTGTTAAAAAATTTGGAAATATATTTATTTTAATATTTATGCAATCTTGACTTTTTTATATGAATTAGCTAAACAATTTGCATATATTTTGTTTTTGGGTTGACAAGAGTAATTTTAATAGAAACTAAAACGCTTCTAAAAGCTATAAAATTATTTTAGAAAAAATTTCAAATATTTTAAATTATATCCTGTACCGAATGATACAAAGGGTATATTAAGTTGGTGCAAGCCGAAAATGTATGTAACATATAGAAGGAGACGTCGGAGACACCCCAAAGTTACCTAAAATATGATCAGGGTGACTAGAGAAGTCGATATACCCATGTCTGTCTGTCTATTTGAACGCCTAGATCTCAGAGTTGGTAAGAGCTAGAGTAACCAAACTTTCACATTAGATCCCATATTATTCCATAGGAGACAAGTTTATTTTTTTTTTTGATATCGGTAATAAATTATATAGCTCCCATAGGGGTGTTTCAGACGACCTAGACAAAAATAAAAGTTTTAGATGAATAATTCCTTTGTTCATCAAGATATCGTAACCAAATTTGGTATTCAAATTTAACACAGTGCTTTAATACCTTAAAAAAGATCTGAATGCCGAATTTAGTTCAAATATCTTTACAAACAAACAAAACAACGAATTTTGTATAAAGAACGGGTTTTTGGACCGATTCGTCCTATGCTATATGATATAGTCTACCGATTTTAGTAATATTTGGTACAATGCTTAAGACCTATAAAAACCTTACAAGTGGCCAATTTAATTCCAATATCTTCACAAACAAACGAAACACAACAAATTTTGTTCAAAAATCGATTTTTTGGAAGATCGGCCCTATGGGAGCTATATGATATAGTTAATCGATTTTGTTTAAATTTGGTGAATTGCAAGTACTCTAAAAAGCTTCGTAATGCCAAATCTGGTTGCGATATCTTCATAAACGAATGAATGAATGAATGAATAAACTTGTCTCTTATGGAATAACATGGGATCTAGTGTGAATGTGTGTTTGGCTACTCTAGCTCTTACCATCTCTGAGATCTAGGCGTTCAAATGGACAGACATGGGTATATCGACTTCTCTATTCACCCTGATCAAAATTTATGTAACTTTTGGGTGTCTCCGATGACTCCTTTTATATGTTACATACATTTTCGGCTTGCAAAAACTTAATATACCTTTTGTACCATATGGTAAAGGGTATAAAAATACCAAAGCAATCTTCAAAAAACTCAAAAATGTATAGTGGGGCTTATGTAGAAATTTAACATCAGAGGTATATTAATATACATATCTAGAAGAATATCTATGGGCTGTCTTGCCTTTACATTTTGTGTTATATTATTAAGTATATTGCAAATAACTTGAAAGATGCAAAGTCTGATATTATATCATCAGTTTATGAGTTAGGGGGTAAATCTATCTATTGGATACAGCACGTAGAAATTGTCAAGTTGATTTACAAAGATTGAAATTTTTTGCACAAAATGTCATAGGAGAGGTAAGTTATGGATAGTTAAACCTTAAAAAGTTTTTCAAATACACGTAAATAAAATTGTTTTTTATCGGATAGACCATACACACAAGGAAAACTAGAGCTTAAATTTATAATTTTTATTGCTTCAATAACTTCCCTACGAATCGTGAAAATTAAGCGTATATCTTAAACCTATTGTAAACTTGTCAGTAAACAACAAAGACACAACATTTTCCAGCTATGTTATAAACTATACACTTATATTAATTTTTTTTTGTTTTGAAAAAATTTAAAATATTTTTTGGTCTTACGTATGCTAGATATTTTCCCTCTTAATAAAAACAAATATTACGCATACGCCTCGTAGCCAAAACTCTTAATTGCTGCTGACATTTTTTCTTTTTGCGTTGCATTTCTTTGATATTTACTGTATGCCAAAAGCTTCAAGCATTTTATGCACCAATTTCGACCAATTTGTACAAAAAATTTCAAATTAATTGAGCAGCAATCTAAGTAAATATGCTTCGTAGTATTTCTTTTGGCTTTTAGAGATTTTCTGTTTTTCGGCTTGTTTGTAAACTGTCTGCCAATAAAAATAAATGCATCTAAATGCGAAAATCTAAATTTAAATTTCTAACATAGTTTTATAAGTATCTCAACAGTTGTTTAACAGAAACAGCATAAGATAAAAACAAAATACGCAATTTAAAAAATAAAATAGAAAATAGAAAACAAAAACAAAGAACGACGCGCTACAATTTCAACGACAACGCCGACGTCTCAGCTGACGTCTGCGTCAGCGTCAACACCGACATTGACTTTGAAGGGCGTCGCTGCAGCGGCAGAAAAAAAACAACTTTGTCGTACGGCGACAATGCCACCAACAGCCGCCCCCCTTTTGGCACGCCCCACTCCTCCTCTCAGAGGTGCTGTGCATTGATCTATTGGGGAATAGATACATAAGCACAGGTTCCCAGAAATAAAGCTTTTCGATGTTGCAGCTATTTGCTGTTAATTTTCCTTGTCAACAAAGCGTACACTGAAAAAAATCATCTGCAGTGAAGTGAAAGAAATTGACAGCAAAAAAGTTGTCAATGTGAAATTTCGCTTATGGTAAATTTTAATGTGTACACTGAGAGAAAAGGGGCATCATTTGGGAAAAAATGTAAGTATTATGTAAAAATAAAAAAGTATTTGAAGTAAAATTTATGCATTGGAAAAAAGAGAATAATTAGGAAAAAAAAAAATTAAATATAATGGAAAAATTATTTGCACTGAAGTGTATGCACTGAGAAAACCTCAATTTTACAAAAATTATAAATATGATGCAAAAACTTTTTAGAATATAATGTATACACTGTGAAAAAAAACGAATAATTTTTCAAAATACGTTAATTACGGGCAAAATGTATTGAGAATAAAATGTATACACTGAGAAAAAAAGCGAATAATTTTGAAAAAAATTAAATTATGATGCAAAATGTATTAAGAGTAAAATGTATAGCCTGAAAAAAGATAATAATTTTGCAAAAAACGTAAGTATCATGTAAAAAGCATTTAGAATAAAATATTATTTAACATATTCTAAAAAGATAGAATTTCTGAAGGAATTTCTGAAAGAATTTTTCTTTAAATACTTCTTGGCCCATATTCACGTTTCACAGTTAATATGTGGCCAAAAGTATTGAGAATAAAATATATACACTGAAAATAAAGATCATAATTTTTCAAAAAACCTAAATATGGCCATTTAAAGAAAAATTCTTTCAGAAATTCTTTCTTTTTTGGAATATTTAAAATTATTTTTAGAAAAAGTGCTCTTAAAGCGTATAACATATTCATTGTAAGAACTTTAGCTCTAAATACTCAGAATGAAAGTATTCGAACGAGAACGAAAAGTTCCTTAAAGTTCCAGTTAGCATTTTGAGAACGTAGAATGTAGAGTACTTTACCTTAACCGAACTACGAGTATGATTATACGAAATTACTAAGATTCACGTTTGAGATAAAGAATTAAATGGGACCTTAACCTAATATTAAGTCACTTTTCTGAACCACGTAACTTTCTTTTCGATAACATCTTTAAACTATTTAGCTATGCTATTATACTAAAAGTTTATTGCTGTCAATTATAGCTATAATATCTGGCTATGTACACTTTAATATATACCATAATTTTTTCCCAAGCTTTTATCTTGATTTGAACCGGACAACGAATCTGGTACTTACTTTTTATAACGCGAAATCTAAATCGAAACTTTTATTGCATTAAATAATGACTTACAATTATTTTTATGTAAAATTTAGTATTTACTTAAACTAGTTTTTCCTTAACTTACATATGGAAATTTTTTTAAATTGAATCGAACAATAAATCTTATCTACCCCTAATTATTTTTTATTTAAATTTAATATTACAACTTAGAATTTATCCTAGATAACAAAAGTAATCGAGAGCCAGAGCAACACAGGTCTTCAAGCTACCCCTAACTATTTATATAGAACTAAGAGCTGAATCAAAAATTATTCGTTTAAAACAATATTTTAAAAAAAAAATTCGTAAGCTTAGAAATCTTTTTTCAATTTCTGCTTTAAGTTCAAACGGAGATCTCAGTGAAATTTTTCAACTTTTATTAACAATAATTTTAATGTGCATTGTAGTATTTGTTAAACCCACTCACTCATTTCTAAACTGATATACGGATATTTTCTTAATATGAAAAATTCTTTAATTTGTATATTTTTGTTTTTGGTTTTTGCTTTAAGATCAATAGAGATTTCAATCGAAATTTTTTAACTTTAACCAAAAACAGTTTTTATATAAACTGACTCCTAAACTTATATACGGATATTTTCTTAATTTAAATCGGACAATAAATCTAATCTAGTTCTAATAATTTCTATAGCACTAAGAGCTTTATACAGTATATTAAATGCAGAGCTTTGGCACATCACTTGTGAACCCCCTATCCATCTTCAAATCAGAAAATGAAAGTGGTCATAGATCTTGTTCTCAGGAAAGACCTAGCAGCATTCTAAGGATTGCACTAGACTGAAATCCCCAAGGAATCAGACGAGTAGGACGGCCAAAAGCAATCTGGCCCTTCAAGTGGATAAAAAAAAAACTCAAAACAGGGTCCGATGGAAAGGTCTTGTAGAGGTCCTAAGTTCATAAATAAATAAATAAATGGGTAAAAAAGAGCTAAATATATATCAAAAACAATAATTGCAAGTCTATTGTGCTCCCTACGAGCCTACTACTACATCTCCCGCATACCAATTTCAAATATTAAGTAACTAATTTATTTAGTAATTTTATAATGATTAATTAATTTGCTTTATTTGCCATAAATAATATAAAAATATTGCTTAAAGCTAGCTGAACATATTGAAATGGAGTTTAGATATCTTTACAATTACAAAATTATGAAAAAAATATGTAAATAAAAAGGAGTTTGTCTCGAGTATTAAAAGTTAACGCAAATAAAATCCTTAATTATGAAGAAAAACAAAATTTGATTAATACAGACGTGTCTGAATATAATGAACTAACTCATTATATTTTTTCAAAATTGACATTTGTGCAAGATATCATTAGAATACATCTGTATGAAAATGTAGACAAAACAAACTGAAACGTCAAGAAATAGGTAATTTTGCAGCAATCAACAGCAAAAGTACAATTAAGGGGAATATCCGCTTTCGTTTCGGTTGCTCCTTGAAAATGTTTTAAAAAATTGGTTCACTATTTAGAGGATTTCGATTATTCACAAAATAATGTACTCTATGCATAAATTTGAGTGTTTACGATATCGAGGTGTTCACTATACCGGGAGTTCACTATATCCAACCACGAATGTATATTATCAACTATTTTACATATAACTTGGATGTTATATTTTGTATACAATTATATAGCATAATGGAATAATAATAATGAATTTAATAATATTAAAAAATTATAAATTTTGTAAATCGCTCTGGAAAAAAATACCCTACTCTCAGTAAGAGAGTTGTCTTACTTGGCTTGCTTCCAGCAAAGTAAATTTTTGCCTTAAGCCCACATTGGAGTGCAAAGTACTTGACTTTTTTTCTCAGTGTAGTCTCATATTTACTTGAGCAAGTAAACTACTTGTATGTAGAACTTTTGTTGTTATACTGAATGTTACCCCGTAAAGGACTTGCAGTCTCCCACTGTTCTAAAATAAGGACAAGCCCGAAAAAAATGTATGTCAAGGGCAGAATCTTAAAGTTGTCAAAACTACAAAAAAAAAACTTTATTTAATAAGGATGTTGAAAACAGGGCATACTTATTGAAGGTAGTGTAAGTCTGCCACGGCGCTCTTGTTTTGAGCTCATACATTTTATTTTTGTATTCCATGAGCTAGTGGGGATCAGGGCGTTCTCTTGCGGTCCATTTAGTGTATGATTTTACAGCGTGTTTTTTTAGAAGTTCACAATTTTAAGTTGGCAACACTTCTTTATCTGACAACCCATTTGACAGCGGATAATTACTTTTTGTTGAGTGTCATTTTATTAATGATAGAGCAACGCTTGCAAATTGTTGAAATATTCGTCAAACTTACTCAAAATTTTGTTCCCCGATGAAGCCCATTTTTGGCTGAGTGGGCATATAAATAAACAGAATCGTCGCCTTTGGAGTGAGGAGAATCCACAAGCTTTTGTTGAAACATTACATCGATTGGAAATTTCCGTCACTTATCTAAGTCGATAAACCAGAAGCAATTAAACACCTGGAAATCAACATTCGAAGAGTTATTAGTAAAATACGGCCGTAAATGTTGCGGAAAGTTTAGGAAAATTCCAGATTGCGCTTGATACGCGCCAGAAATATTTAAACATTAATGTCATCAAATTTGCTGTCCAATAAAGCCGGTTTTATTGTTATTAAAAAAAAAGTATTCTGACCATGCTAAGCGACATGTATTACAGCTTATATCCAAAAACTGAGAGAAGTTACGAAATCTATTTGAATTTTGAGAGATAGAATCTATTATAAGCTTTAAATGAGCAAAATATTTCACTAATAACGATTTGCATTTTTTTATATTTTATTTTTAATGTGAAATGATTTTTTGGGTGGACAATTTGAGTGGTGCAATTTCTTTGATTCCCGTAAGGTAAAAACAGGGTGAATTCGGTCAACATGTTCGAAATGAAATAGTCAAAAATTTATTGCCGGCGGAATACCATATTAGACCATTTACTAACCAATTATGAGGCAAAACAAAACTTTTTCTATAAATAATACAGCCAGTTCAGGCAGTACACGCAAAAGGACTCTTTACAGAACAACATTTAACTAAGAAAATTAAAAAAAATACCTTAATTATACTTGATTAAATTATCAAGACAGCATAAAATAATAAAAAAGCAAAAATAGTAGAACAAAAGGTAGAAGACACCTAAAGGCCCCCAGTTTTACTAACTTTGTAGCTCGTAGAATCTTTAAATTTTATCAAAATTTAAATAGGTTTAAAATGTTACCATTTGCTATATAATATAAAAACAATGCACAATAGTTTTGGGAAGACAAATTGTGGATAAATAAAGCTCGTTTGAATATGGTAGATCGAAAAAATTAAATTTATTGAAGGTAATCAAAAAAGGATGATTGGGAAAAACCAAGGCCTATAAAGGCAGTGTAACCCTTGGTGGAGGTTAATTAACTTTCTAGTATTTTTAAGATACTTTTACTTAGACGATTTAGTACCAACTGATAGTACAATGAATAAAGACAAATATTTATTATTATTATTATTTCCTTGAGTTTAAAGAATTTATTTTTATTTAAAAATTAACAAAGACAAACACGCACATCCTAAATTACTGGGCTTTCACTTTCGGTCGCATAGTCATTCAGAAAATCCTTTTTTTATGACACAGGATAATGCCTCATGCCACAATGCCCATATGATCCAATTTTTTGACATCTATACATTTAATTGGCTATCTTTAAACTTGGATCTTATCAAAATAGAAAAGTTTAATTGACATCAGCTCATTAAATAAAAAAAGCAAGGCCTTATATCGCGAGAAAAGACAATTGTTGAAGAAAAAGGCGTTGGAAGGATAATTTACAGGAAGCACAGAAAACAATGGTAAAACCAACTCTTGAACTTTTGCAAAAGGTCTCTGACTTTTTATTATTAATTTTATTACATCTAAAGTTACAGGTATTTTCCTTCATCTGTCACACTATTTTGTATTGTCAACATATTTTTGACCAATACCATTTATGATAAATCGTTTTAGTTTCCTAACCTCTAATATTAAAAACAATAAACTTATGCATTTCGAGAAACATATTTTATCATTATACTCAAAAAATAATTTTGAAGCTATATCTATATATATGAAAGAAACTTATGTTTTACGTGTTACGGGTGTTCTCATGAACGCATCGAAGAAATTCAAATCTTATTTTTGCGTGTGTTAGAAGTTGTTAACACGGAGGTTTTAAGCCTATTTTGATCTGCTTGTGTGTATTGGTTCGTGAGATATAGGTATCTTTTTTTTGTGAATTTCGGTTCGCGTGTCGGAAAACCATCTGTACTGTATACCTACACAAAAAACGTAAAAATAAAAAATATTGTATACCAAAGAGATTTGCAATAATATTGTATTATTTTAATTGATACAAAATTACATGATTTTATTTATAGGTTTTTTTTAAGACTATCAAATGCGCTGCAAAGAGGGCAGGGAACGCTAGTAATGAATAAATCATAAGAAATTGCAAAATACATTTTTTTACTTATAGTATGTCAAAATACTTTTGTCCACTATTGTAGTGTTAGTCTGCTGAGCACATCATTTTCAGAGAGAGTATTATTTTACTCTCTCAAAATTTATGTGGCCCAGCTGGCAGCTGTAACTTCCTGGATTATTGAATTTAAAATTTTTTAAAGTAGCTGAAAACTAATAATCCTCATAAGAACTATTTTAAATAATCTATTTGGATAGAGATCTATATTAAATATGCTAAGTTCGCTTAACAGCTGCAAATACAGGTTGACCTTCAAACCTACTTTCGTTTTCGTTCCGGACGCATCGGCACGAATAATTTTTTCCTCAAAAACTGTTAAGTATTATTTAAATGGCGTTAGAAAAAAATGAAAGTATTGCAAATCAAAATATTTTAAAACGTCAACGCAATAAATGCTAGAGAGAAAAAAATATATATGATCTTCTCATAAAGCCCACAAAATGAACTAATTTTTTAATATATATTTCGAAACGCAGAAAATTAGCTGCAGACTTATTTTTTTAAAATTGGTTAAAAAAATTTATCACTTTTAATTTTAACCTATTAGAATTCGTTAAAGCTCGATTTAAACGTACGCAATTTTTTTGCGTGCATATATCTCTAATTATATCTCTCGATTTGACTTTCGCTTACTCTGTCCCTCTTTCTCTCTCTCTCTTTCAATGCAACTTGTTATGCAAATGCAATTTTCAAATCGCAGAATTGCATTTTTTTTTAAGTGTGAAAAATGAATTCACGCGAATCATGTGAGAGACATGTAAATACAGAAACAACAACAACGGCAACAATAATAACAACATTTCCCACTAATCATATGCAAAATCGTGAATGTTGTCTAAGTTCGTAGTGCGGTACAAACCGAACTATCTATCCGAAACTATCCGAACTATCCGAACAGATACAACAACGGCCGATCGCGACTTTTGTATGTCAACAGCGGTCAACAGCTGCGCGACGCGTTGACGTCAACGTCAACATCGACTGCGCTGTCGCTGCAGCAGGTTGACATTTACATACAGCAGCTGCTTATATACAACAATAGCAACAACAATAGCAACAACAATAGCAACAACAATAGCAACAACAACCACAACAACAACAAACTTGTTTCCGCAAATATGCAAAATATGCGAATTTGGCTATTGCTAAAACTAATCAGCAAGCGCAAAATTGTTAAAATGACTTGTGAATTATAAAATTCTTGTATATAATGGTACAGCCTTGATCAAGCCATATTAGTTTTTGTGCAGCGACTGCTCCTGCCTGCGATGGATCCATCGATGTCTGCTGATTTCTGGAATCTCTACAACTTGCTGACTTAGGGTTACCAGATGGTTAAAGTTCCACAGTTGTTACAGAGAACAGAATCAATCACTTCCAAAGTTTGTACAATGCTGTTTGATTTTTTTATAAGGCCAATTTTTGTTCATATAAGAGAGAACGAAATACAAAAAGCATTCAGAAAAATCGCCCAAAATTTTTTAAGATTTTATGGGTTTATTTATTTATGGACGGAAAATATGATTTTTAATCATCATGAATTTTCAAAATGCGCTCAACTGTGAGTTTATTTTCGTACTCTAATTTACATTTTTAGAAAAAAGACGTGGTAAAAGGATTTTTTTTTAATATTTATTGACAACCAACTGATAAATTTAAAAGGTTATAATCCAATATTGATATAAAGCTAAATCGCTACACACTAAATATAACTTAGTGTGTGATAAGTTGGTAAAAGGTATGAAAATATCTATGATAAAAGTTAATCGGTCTAATCGGGCGAAAAAAAGCGAACATTTCAGCAAAAAAGGCAACAAGATACAGAAAAAGCGAAGATTTTTGCTTAAAAACGGACACATGGTAACCCTATGCTGGTTGGAGGTTCTACATACATAGTTAAGACTTGATCACAGTAGGTAAGGTTGAGCGGCAGTTGGGACTCGAACTCACTTAGGCCAATGATATACCCGTTGTGATACCGCTGCAGTGAACTATTTTACCATTCTTCCCCACTTGAGAGGTCCCCTAAAAGAGGTGAGGAAGCCATCCGGCAGTTTGAATAAACCTTAAAAGGCATTTTGGACTCTGTTAAGAGAGCTGAGATAAAACGTCAAGAAAGTGCAACTTTAGGAACCTAAATTTTTTACTGCCCAGTCCAGGGCAATGTGTTCCAATATCTCCAGCTCCGCCTCATTGCCACAGCTTCTTCAGAAGTCATGGTGGGGAGCATTCAACCTGGATGCGTGGTTTCCCACCAGTCAGTGTCCCGTGATAGCATGGATAACAGATGAGCACTGGCCTCTATTTAGACAGCAAAGTTCTTTGGTTCTGCAGTACGTCGGCCAAGTTTGCCGAGAGATCCTACACGTGTTCGATGACCGATTTCACGTTTTATTTGCAGAGAGCGAAAAAATTTCGTAATCTCAGTTTACAGCTGGCCATGGGTATACCCAGGCCCTACTTGTCTTGAAGGAGGATGCTGGTAGTTCCATGTCTAGCCAGTTCATCTGCAATACAGTTGCCCTCAAAGTCCCTATGTCCTGGGAGCCGAATGAGGTGAATTGAGAACTGCTCAGCCATCTTCCCTAGAGACAAGCGGTAGTTATTCACTGACTTTATACACGAAGCCTTCGAAACTAGGGACTTAATAGCCGCTTGGTTGTCCGAGTAAGATACAAATGTTCTTTTTTCGAGCTTGTAGGTTTCTTATTGTTATAAAGCCTCCTGGACTGCAGTGACCTCTGCCTGAAAAGCACTGCAGTGGTCCGGAAGTCGGAAAGCAGTTCTAACGTTGAATTCCTCAACGTAGATTTCTTCGGTCGTCTAGCTTGGAACCGCCCGTGTATATCTTTGTCGAGCCCGCTGGGACTGGTACACTTGTATTCCACTCCTCCCTGGTTGGAATATAGGCTCCGAATTTGGCTGTGAAATGTTCCTGCAGTTCCTGATTACAGTAGTCTGGGAATAAATATATATAAGTCAACCCACACTGGGCTTAAAATCTTAACTTGTCGAATTTTATACTGTACACAAAATTGTTACCCATTGCTACATTGCGTTGACGATTTTTTTTTTAAATAATGCTTAAAATCTTAGATTTCTTTATTTGCAAGCTTAAAACAAAATATATATATTTAATTATGAAAAGTTGGCCTAGTTATGATCTGATTTGAATAAAAAGTTCATTGGCATTGAGGTAGATCCGAAAGAAATCTGTGGTAAGTCAAATCTTAGATTTTTTTAAGCTCTTAAATAATCCCATTCAATGCTTAAGAATTGCTAAATAGTATGAAAGTTATAGATATCTGCTCAAATTATAGTTGGCTTGATTCGTTAGCAACTGGTTTTGTTGCTTTGGTAACCATATTAGCCATGATGCAATTAATTGTCAAAAGTAGTGCACCAGTTGGACTACGCAGAAAAAGCGTTCCAAAAATGACGTCCCTAATTTCAAGTGAATTTGTATTGAAGCCATTTGAATTGGTAAATCGCTGCAGCGCTTTTTTTCGCACTATTTTGTTCGACTTTCAATCAAAAATTGAATTAGTGACGTCACGCTGTGCGCATTGCGCAAACTGTTTTGGTTGCACCATGCGGGCTCTGCTATAAAACAAGAGAGGGTCGCTATAGAAGTTTGATGCGTTGCAGCCTTCAAAACAGCAGCTGCAGTAAAACTTTTTATTTTTTTGAGATATTTCTAAGACAGTTATATAACTTATGTCCGATATTGAAAAAATAATCTTGACAAAAAAAGGGATCTAATTCGATTATTTGGTTGCTCCAGCTCTTACTATTTCTGAGATCTATGATTTTATACAGATGGCTGTCTTTATCGACTTCAGGATCACTTGATCTCAAAGATCTCGTTTTTATTACATACATTTTCAACTTCCAGAAATTTAACATACCCCCTTTAACGGTTTTAAAAAAAATTTTATGTTAAAGTTATTGCCATTATTTTAAGATTTCTATTCTATAATTGAATATTCTTTTATTTAAATTGTTATTTAAAAAAAATATGATTTTTATCTAGACAATCATATGAATTTCGTATTAGTTGACTTTCATGACTCTCTAAAAAGCTGTAAGGCCGCACTTAAGTATTCTTCCCCTTTGCGACTACGCTTCTGTCTGCACTTAATGTCCAATACCCGGTGTTGAACAATTTTCTACTATGATTTTCACGATATTCACAAAAATGCGTATATCTCACGAACCAATATACACACATACATCGCATTAGGCTTAAAACTTTTGTGTTGATAACCTCTAACCCACGCAAAAATCAAATTTGAAATTCATTGACGCGTTCATGAGAACACCCGTAACACGTAAAACATAAGTTTCTTTTATATATGTATGCATATGCATGCACCATGCATTTTAATTTTATTTTTGAGCTTTTCAGTGTTACCGAAACCATTTAAAATTTTGGATTTTTTTTCAACCGAAGCTGCACTCTAGGGCCAAGGGTCGGGTTAAAAAAAAGAGTCTTAAAATCTCCGCGATTGAACATTATGCTCAAATCAAAGAAGTTTTAAAAATGCTTCACGTCGACCAGTAACCGTAAACATGCGAGAATGGATGAAAGCGTTAATTTGGATAAACTAAAATTTATATTGAAAAATTTGAAAATATTGTCTTTCTACTTTTGCCTGATAACAGCTACGAATTCCCTGTAGCTAACCATCCCATCGCCATCTGTATCAGCCTCAGCCATCATTTCATCTATCTCTTTTTCAGTTAGTTCTTCACCAAGATTGCTCATGACATTGTATAGTTCGTCTCGTGATATGAACCCATCGCCGTCCTTATCAAAGATTTTGAATGCTTCGCGCAGCTCGTCCTCGGTGTCGCCTTCAACTGCTTGCCTTGCCATCATTGAACAGAACTCGTTAAAGTCAATTTCACCGTCTTCATCGACATCAACCTCTTTGATAAGGGTAGCGAGCTCATCATCGGTGGGACTATGGCCCAGTGTACGCATGACAGTGCCAAGCTCTTCGGCATCAATTGTGCCGCCGCCATCCTTATCGAAGAGAGAGAATGCCTCTTTGTATTCGGCAATTTTTTCTTCCGACAATATTTCCATTGTTAATTTTTTTATAAATTTTTTTTTTTAATTCCAAAAACTGGCAGCCTAAAAGTATTAATTTTGTGCTCAAAAACTTTGTTTTGTTAAACTAATAATTCAAAGTGTACTACATAATTTAAATATGAAAATTTTTTTAAAGCGCATACTAGGATGACGACTTGGGGTTGGGTCATCATTAAGACAAACTTTTCGTAGTTAATCATTCCATTCCCATCAATGTCAGCCTCACGTATCATCTCGTTTATTTCCTCGGTAGCCAACCTTTCCCCGTAATTAGTCAGGACATCGTGCTGCTCTTGTGGTGAGATAAAGTCATCGCTGTTCTTATCAAAGATCACAAAGCCGTCGTGCATCTCTTTCTCATCATTCGATCCAGCCATCATTTTGTGCATCATAATGGAAAACTCTTCGAAGTCTATCTCACCCTTGCCATCGGTGTCCACCTCGTTGACCATGTCCTGAAGATCAGCCTCAGACCCGACTCATTTCGCACTTATTTGACCACCACCATCTTTGTCAAAGAGTTGAGAAGCATCTTTGAATTAATAATTGAGTTTTTCACCGAAAAAAAAGGGGTTCCTCACAAAGAAGTGGAGCACTACGACCAAAAGGTCTTTTGTACCATATCCTTAAATTAAAGCAAAAGACTTTCCGCTTTCCGCATGAATAGCAGTAGTTCTTTTGTTGGTATTGACCTAAGATGGAAGGGACTAATCCGTTCCTTTCCCATTTGACAGGCTCTGTCACATACCAACGCTGGGCAGTCACAAAAAATATGTCTGGTGGTTTCATCGTCCTCGAGACAGAGTCTGCACTCTGAAGAGTCCGATAGGTCAATTTTCTGTAGATGGTATCTGACAGTGTGGTGGCCAGGTAGGTATACTACCAGGAGCTTTAGATCCGTTTTGCCAAGACATTTTGTCTTGATCGCATCCAGGGGTTTGACAAGCACTTTTGTTTGATGAAACCCCGGAAGGGAGAACCAGTATCTCCTGTGTTCTCCTGCAGCCTATTTGTTTATCATGGTTTTGCTTGAGGACCAATTAATACCACAAAACGGCGCAGGAGATGTAGTCAGGGTTGAGGCACCCTGTCGTGCTAGATCGTCAGCGATCGTGTCACCGTCCACTCCTGAGTGTCCAGGCACCCATCATAGCACGACTTTGTTCCAGGCGTACAGGGTTTGGAGGTAACTATGGCATTCTGTAACCATCCTGGAGGAGATGCTCCAGGATGGTAATGCCCTTTTCATTATTATCAACTGTAGTAGACTTTGAACTATTTGTTTAACAAAAGAAAGTGTGAGCACAAAATTAATATTTTAAGGCTGCCAGTTTCAGTAATTTTAAAAAACAGAAAAATTTATAATGGAAGAATTTTTGACGGAAGAAAAAATTAACGAGTACAAAGAGGCATTCTCTCTCTTCGATAAGGATGGCGGCGGCACAATTGATGCCGAAGAGCTTGGCACTGTCATGCGCACTCTGGGCCATACTCCCACTGATTCGGAGGTCGCTGCCCTTGTCAAAGAGGTTGATGTCGATGAAGACGGCGTAATTGACTTTAACGAGTTCTGTGCAATGATGTCAAAGCAAACAATCGAAGGCGACTCCGAGGAACACCTGCGCGAAGCATTCAAAATCTTTGATAGGGACGGCGATGGGTTCATATCACCAGAGGAACTAATGGCTGTGATGAACGGTCTTGGTGAAGAACTAACTGATAAAGAGGTAGAAGAAATGATTGGTGAGGCTGATACAGATGGCGATGGGCTGGTTAGCTACCAGGAATTCGTAGCTGTTATCAAGCAAAAGTAGAAATACAATATGTTCCAGTAATACAAATACAATATGTTCAAATTTTTCAATATAAATATAGAGTTTAACCAAGTTAGCGCTTTTATCCATTCTCGCATATATACGGTTACAGCCCGTCGTGAAACATTTTGAAAACTTCTTTGATTTGAGCATAACTTTCAATCGCGGAGATTTTAAGACTGCCTCTTTTTTAAACCAACCCTCGGCCCTAGAGTTTCCTTTATTTAGAGCTTAGGCAACACCGAAGCAAACTTGTTTTTTTGATAAAATCATAACATTCGATATGGTTCAACAAAAAAATATGTTTCGGAGCTCTGGTAGAATGATAATCTTATATACAAAGTTCTCGTGTCATAATGTTAGTTACCATACTCTTCCGAAACGGAAGATTCTCATGAAATTTTGTGTGCCTATTGGGTAGGTGTAAGAATCGGCCAACATCTATTTTTCATACCCCTAAGTGATAAAGGTTGTCCACCCCTAACATTTTTTTTTAAGTTTTGGACAATTTTTTTAGTGTCACTGTCGTAATTAATTAATGATATATACAATTTTAAGGAATAAATTATAATAAATTATAAAAGTTATTGTCTATACCCCATCCTAAGAATAAATTAGTTATTTATTTTCTACACTAGAAATTACCTAGAAATAATTTATATGGCAAAGCAGCGTTTGTCGGGTCAGCTAGTGTTTTAAGCAAAAAACTTCCCGAATGATCGAGTCCGGGCCTCTCCCAGAGGTCCGTGCCAGGTGGAAAAGTCTTCGATTCCGACATAATTATAAAGATCAATATGGTATGTATAAAATTGCAGAATTGCTTTTATTTTCAAATAATATAGATACATAACTTTAAATTAAAAAATGAAACTCATTTTGTGATATATTAATTAGATTTTAACTATTAAGTAATATTATATTTATTTTATGATTTTTTTTAACATTTATAATCATTAGGATCCATATTGTACATATAAAATAATTTTATTTGCAAAATTGCTTTTATTTTCAAATAATATACATAAGTTAAAATTAAAAAATAAAACTTATTTTGTGGTATATTAATTTACATTTAACTATTACTTCAGCTTTTTATTTTGATGTCAAAAAGAAAATAAATTATATTATATTTATTTGATGATTATTTTTTTTAACATTTATAATTATTAAGATCCATATTGTATATATAAAAAACATTTATTTGCAGAATTGCTTTTATTTTAAAATTAATATACACAATTTATAACTAAAAATAAGTTTTATTTTGTGATATATTAATTTACATTTAACTTTTACTTCAGCGTTTTATTGTGACGTCAATTATATTTATTTAATAATTTTAATTTTAACATTTAAAATTATTAAGATTCCAATTGTATTAAAAAAAATTTTTTTATTGTATAATTGCTTTATTTTCAAATAATATGAGAAAAAATTTAAAAATAACTTTTATTTTGTGATATATTAATTTACATTTAACTATTTCTTCAGCTTTTAATTTTGACGTCAAAAATAAAATAAATTATATTTAATTTATTTGATGAATTTAATTTTAAAATTTATGATTCACATTAATATCAACAAATTTTGTTTAATGCAGGCTTGTTTTATTTTTAAATATAATAATATAAGCTATAATGAATAGCTATAGTTGGAATTATTTTTTAGTTATACAAATTTTATATACATATGTTTATATAAAAAATATTATCTTAAAATATAACTCATGAAATAAGCTTTATTTTTGTATTTATTTATTAATGTGGAAAAAGAACGAATTTTTAAGTATAAAAATATATATGTATTTTGCAACTTTAGTTAAATATACATTCTTATGAAAAAATCTCAATTTTGATTTATTTTAATATTATTTTTTTATTTAATAGTTATGATCACTGTTTTGCTTAAGCTCAAATTTTATTTCTATTTTACATTACAAATTGCAAAATTGCTTTTAATTTTTAATAAAATAAATAATAATTCATTTTTATAATAGTTTTCATTTTTTTTTAATTATAAAAATTTTGATTTTGTATAAAAATTCATAAATAGCTATTGTTGCATAATATTTATTTTTATATTTAAAAATAGGAGCTATATGTCCACTTTAATTAAAAAATCAAAATTTTATATTTTATGAGTTTTATTTCAAGATTATTTTGTTTTATCATCATCATCACTGCTTTTATTAAACTTGAATTTTATTTGGTTTTTAAAATACAAATTGCAATGTTGCTATTAATTTTAAATAAAATAAATAATGAATACTTTTAATAAAAATATTTATTTTGTTTTGATTATAGATAGTTTTAAATCGGTATTATTTCTTGATTTTTAAATAAAAATTATTTTTATTTAATTTAATTATTTTTTTAATAATATATATATATATTTTTATATGGAGAAATTATGGTATTTTTTACTTAAAAAAAATAATCAAAATATAAAATTTTGTTTATAAGTTTTATTTTAAAACTATTTTTTTTATAATAGTTAAGATCACTGCTTTGTTTCAATTCAAATTTTATTTCTATTTTAAATTACAAAATTGCTTTTATTTTCAAATAAAATAAATAATAATTAATTTTTATAATAGTTTTGATTTTTTTTTAATTACAAACATTTTTATTTTGTATAAAAATTCATATATAACTATTGTTGCATAATATTTATTTTTATATTTAAAAACTAGGAGCTATTTGTCCACTTTAATTAAAAAATTAAAATATAAAGCTTATTTTATGAGTTTTATTTAAAAAAATTGTTTATTTTGTAATCGTTAGGATTACTGTTTTTATTAAATGCAAATTTTATTTCTATTTTAAATTACAAGTTGCTTTTAATTTAAAATAAAATAAATAGTGATTACTTTTAATAATTGTATTTTTTTTTAAATTTATTTATCTTGATTTTGTAATAAAAAAGTAAATTTAATTATTTTTTTATAATATATTTTTTTATATGATAAAATTATGGTATTTTTTACTTAAATAAAAAAAATACTCAAAATATAAAGCATATTTATGAGTTTTATTTTAAAATTATATTATTTTATAATCGTTAGGATCACTTCTTTTTTAAACTGTTTTATTTATTTTTTAAAATACAAATTGCAAAATTGGTTTCAATAAATAAATAAATAATAAAATAGTAATTTATAATAATAACAGTATTTATTTTTTTTTATTATATAATTTTTTAAATAGAAGTTATAAAATGTAAATTTAATTTTTTTTCATAATTTATATTTTTATAAAAAAAAATGTATGGTAATTGTTTTGCTTTAATAAAAAAATTAATTAATAGTAGTAAGATTTATCGGAAACATAAGGGAAAGTCACAAATTTATTAAAAAATACAAAAAAATAAAATATGCCAAGTTATCGGAAAAAATTTGTTTACCGGAACACGAAAAAGCGTATCCGAATTAAATTGTACGCTTTGGTTTTTTAGTATTTTTAGTAATTTAGTAGTTTTTTAAAGCAGTACGGACGTATAATCGTTAATATCCCTATTAATTTTCCTGACCAACAACATCAGCTGCTAAAACCGATTAAGTTAAACGTTTAATTACAAACAAAAAATCGAAACATGGTTTTATACTTAACAAAATGATATCAAATCTTATCAAAGTTTTGATACAACTTTATTTTGCTATTTTCAGAAACTCAATCGCTCAAGTACAGGTGTCAATAATAAAATAGAAATGGGTATTACGGACAGTGGAATGCACTGCCCTCAAAAATACTTTTAGAAATAAAGGCCTATTATAAGGCTAGGGGCTTAAATGGCGGCAGAGGCTACTCAAATTACGTGAACCAATTTTTAAAATTTATGAGCTTCTTGCGCCCTCTCGGTGACTAACCGTAGTTTAGGCGAAAAACTCCCTCCACCTCCTCCATAGTTGTGACGTAGTCAATCCTAAGTCCTACCAATTGTACAAAAGGAAGAAAATTAATGGAAATTGTGTGGAACTTATTAGTAAAAACAAGGTGCATTATTTCTGGAACCGAATATTATTGACTAAGTGCAGGGCCGTAGAGAGAATACCCGGGCCTCAGAGTGAAACCATCGGCTGCGGGCCCCTATCAATTTTACTTAATTCATGAAAATACGTATAACTATTGAAAAGTGTGAGATCAACATAAAAAAAAGTATAGAAAGAATTTCTGAGAATATTGATGATTTGATAAAATCATAATAATGCAAACTTCCCGAAAGACTCTCGAGTCCAGGGTTCCCTCCAAGAGCTTAGAGTCCGGTGGGAAAAGTCCCTGATCCCCCCTTCTCTCACGGGCCTGACTAAGTGACATAAACATAGACCTCTCCCCCGGTTGACTGACCAAGCGTGAGTATTTTCAAGACCCCATCCCCGTCCCTCCCCTGAACTGGTCACGTAATTTGGGTATTATTTTTATAATTGTCAAAGTTTTGTTCTTTATTAGGCTGATATGCGAAATGAGAAGCTGCTAACCAATTTGCAAATAAACATTCTGGCTCTCGGGTATACCCTCACCTCTTGAGCAAAGTGATCTGGAATAAAAACCTCTACCAAAATAGTGCAAAGTCACATTTAGTAAAAAGTGAGCGTTAAACAAATAAAGTCTGCAATTCTCATGAAATGTATTCAACTCGTAGATCTCGAAACTAGACAAAAAGTTGATTTCCGAACTGCTTATTAGCAATTGATCGATTTGGTTTTAGTTTTGAGCTGTTTTTTTTTACGCCTTTTTATGGCATAAAAATAATAAAACAAAACGAAAAAGCGAAATGCGCTAAACGTCAAACGAAAGCAGAGACAATAAAAAGCACTCAAAACAGTTTCGATGATTGAAATTAGCTTGCAGGGGTTTGGGCCGGGAAATGGAAATTGAATAATGATAATGGGGTCTCCCAGTGAACGCTTTGAGTCTGTCGGACTGCATTTAGTTACCGGTTGGTGAAAATTTGCTTAATCGGTGCATGACGAGAAAATGCACAGCAAAAATAAAATAATTGCTACGTTAAGGCCAAGTCGGTCAACTGCAGTCAGTTTATCACAGAGTCTTTGTTTTCACCAAAAAAAATATAGCAACATAAGTCGCAGTGGATTGCAATAATCTTTTACTCCCCAAAGAAGGGGATTGCTTCAAAGATTTTGTTTTATTGGTTTAATAGTGCAGTCTATTATTATAGTTACTACTACTATAAATTCTGGACTCCTAAGTGTAACATAGAGCCTCATTGGTTACATTCATCGTGTTGTCGTTATAACGTGAAATTAGCACCTCCAAATCCTCTGTGCTGGCTGCCGCAGCATGGGAATTGACTATTGATTGTTGGGTACCCCTTGGAGACATTTTTCCATTGTTGTTTTGTTCCATGTTATTCTGACATCTTTCATGGAACCTCAATGAGTGATAGGTTCAAAGATTCTTTAGGTAGCAAGCCGCCCCTGATATGGGAAAACAGACGCTTACCTGGCAATTCGGCTGCCAAAAAGACATCAAGGTTTGTTGTGGACTGCTCTGAGTTTCAGAAGTCTTCCTCGACTTTACCGCCATGGGTGGCCCTATCGATAGCTATGCTACCGCCGGCATCGCTCTTGGATTTATCACATGTAATGAGCCCCCTCACCACGACAAGGTGGCCATCCCCGAGAGGAGTTACACTTTGGAAATATTATGCAAGTCGTAATCCAGAAAAGGTTAGGTTAGGTTATACCGGTTGAGACCTGGGGGGAGTCACACATAGACTTTTGATTTGCCCTGTCGGCTGCCTCTACCAGTGTAGCTATGTGGACTTCTCTGTGATTCTCCACAATACCAGAACTCCGTAGAGTAGTACTGGCCGCACGACTGAAATGAAGATCCAGTTCCCATGTACCACTCAGCATCTTCTGCGATGCATATAGTGCATTTCTGGCTTTCTTCACGCTTTCCTCAACATTGGGTTTCCAGCTCAGCTTGCTGTTGCAGTACTATTCCAAGATATTTCACGCTTCTTTTTTCCGTCTCGAGCCTGGAAATGCCGTTTGTTGGTGGTGGAGTCCATCGCGGTACCTTGTATTGGTCCGTCTTGTCCGCATTGAAAGTAAGTCCGGCTTCTGTGGTCCATGATCGAACTAATTGTCATAGGACATTTGCCCACGATTATCAGTTATCCTTGAAGCTTTCAATTTAAATCTGTGTAAGATGTCGTTTTCCAATAGGTTCCATAATAAGGGCGACACTACTATCACGATCGTGGTTCTTCATTCAGCTCTAGTTTTCCTGCAGCTCAATAGGCTTTGTATACAGGCCTCCTAAGATACCTTTGGTCTGAGGGCGTAATTCTGGTGTTGTAGGGCTTTTTCGATGAATTTTTGTTCTTGGAAACCACCCCATAGCATTTTATGGCTACTGCCAGCCAACTCTGGCCATGCCTTTAACGTTGCAGCACCAAAATTGAAAAATCCGGATACTGCCGCGCAATTATCTCGGCTGGACCGTGCACCCTCCACCTCCCGTCATAGTTGACACTTCGTCATTGTAAAAAAGTAGAAAAATTGGGAAGTTTGTTGAGCTAAAAATGGCGGGGGCGGACGACTTTGGGATTCCCTGTACCACTAGCTTGCAATAAAATCCGGTTACTTCATAAAAAACTAAAGCAAAAAATTTTTTGTGACCGATCTTTCCTATTGGAGCTATGATATAGTCAACCAATTTCGATCGAATTTGACACAGTGCTTAAATACCTTAAAAAAGATCTGAATGCAAATTTATTTTTGATTTTTTGTGCAACTACATATTTCTATAATACCAAAAAACGAAAAAATAATTATTAGAAGAAAAATATATTATCATAAACGAAGATAATAATATTAAATCAAAATTTGACAGGTGTCTTTTGACACCTCTTGCTAGAAAAAGTGTTAAGAGATCAACGCACTTTTCGGAACCTGCCTGATTAGCACTTGAATAAATAATCTTTGCATGTTTATTATTGATAAAATTAGTAGCTGTCACTATCTTTTGTAGTCCAAATAGACGAATAGTGCTCAAACAATCTAAAAGTCACAACAAACTTTGGTCTACTATCTCTGCAATACTCATAAGCTTGGTGGTTTGGTAATACACCTGTTAATATAAAAACTTTTATATCTTATTTTTTAGAATGAATAATTTTCTAAAAAGAGGATATGGGATATACATTTCGGAACATCGCTGTAAATAACTAAATAGTACAGTAAATGAAGGCTTAAAAAATACTCAAAGTACTTAATAAATGAAAATTTGAGGAATCGTTAGGGATCTTGTTCTAAGACTAAAACAGAGTTTTCTTATTTGGGGATAAGGCGCCGTTCCATAGCCATGAAAATGCCGATTTTCATAATTTATTCATCGAAAATGCAGCTAAGAGTAAAGCAGGACACAAAGCAGAGGACTGCTTGCTTTGTCAACTGCTTGATTGGGTATCGCGTTGTAAAAAAGTTTCAACTTTTTGTTCGATTGTTCCAAATCTTTTTATCGTAAAAAAACGCTAGAGGACTCATTTTGTAGATAATTTAACAAAATATATGAATACAATGTTCGAGAAAAAATGTTTTATATATATGCAATTTTTTCGAAAAAACACCAAACATGATTTCCAACTTGTAACTTTTTTAGACTTTGTGATAGTGCAGGAAAAGCTTTAAAATCGGGGTTACAAAAACAAAAGTAATTAGACCAAAACAATATATAAAAAAAATTCCGTACGTAAAGTTGGGCACGGACGATTGGGATAGCCTGTACCACTAGCTTGTAATAAAGTCCGATTTCTTCATAAAAAACCAAAAACAGAAGAATTTTTAAGCAAAAATTTGTTTGTTGACCGTTCGTTTCTATGGGAGCTATATGATATAGTTAACCGATATCAATAAAATTTGACACAGTGCTTTAATACCTTAAAAAAGATCTGAATGCCGAATTTAGTTCAAATATCTTTACGAACAAACGAAACACAACGAATTTTGTATAAAAAACGTTTTTTTGGACCGATTCGTTCTATGGGAGCTACATGATATAGTCAACCGATTTTGATAAAATTTAGTACAATGCTAAAAACCTATAAAAAACTTAAAAGTGCCAAATTTAATTCCAATATCTTCACAAACAAACAGAACACAACAAATTTTGTGCAAAAATCGATTTTTTGGAAGATCGGACCTATGGGAGCTATATGATATAGTCAACCGATTTTATTACAACTTGGCACATTGCTTAAGTGCTCTAAAAAATTTTCAAACGCCAAATCTGGTTACGATATCTTTATTAAAAAACGAAATATAGCGAATTTTGCTTTAAAAAGTTATTTTGACCGATCGGTCCTATGGGAGCTATATGATATAGTCAACCGATTTTGATAAAATTTGGTACAGCGGCTGGGAACTATAAAAAACTTTCGAATACCAAATTTGGTTACGATATCTTCATAAACAAATGAATTATTCATCTAAAACTTTTATTCTTTTTCGAGGTCGTCTGAAACACCCCTATGGGAGCTGTATAATTTAACCCCGATATCAAAAAAATAAATTTAGCTTGTCTTCTATGGAATAATATGGGATGTAATGCGAAAGTTTGGTTACTGTAGCTCTTACCATCTCTGAGATATAGGCGTTCAAACGAACAGACGGACAGACGGACGGACGGACGAACAGACGGACGGACGGACGAACAGACGGGCGGACGGACGGACAGGCGGACATGGCTATATCGACTTGTCTATTCACCCCCATCATATTTTAGGTTGGGGTGTTTCCGACGACTCCTTCTGTATGTTACATACATTTTCGGCTTGCACAAAGTTAATATACTCTTTGTACCATACGGTACAGGGTATAAAAAGCCAGTGACGTCATAGAGTCAACTAAGTAGAGCGCAGCTGCGCTTGCGTAACCTCTTTTAGTTGTATCATGTATAATTTTCTGATAAGGCATACAAAATAAATCAAATTTTTTTAAATTTGTGCTTATAATTCACAACATGTTTACACATGTTTCTAATCATATGAATTCGATTCGAGCACATTAAAACATGAACAGCAGGGTGTAGACCCCAGAAAAATTAAGATATCCTTGGGTCTACACCAAATATGGCCAACTAAGCTGCTTGGCAGAAAAATCTAGATATGCCTGCCAAGCAGCAATAATTGCTAACTAAAAAAAAAAAAAAAAAAAAAAAAAGGAACGCTTAGTTCCCGTGCAATTTTCGTAAATAAAATTGTACAATTGTACATAAAAAAAAAAAATAATAAAAATGAAATTTCTTTAATTATAAAAAGAACTATTAAGTTACCTATTTATATTTTGACTGATGAGGGGGATGCAGTAGAGAATGCCAAGGTGTTTTTAGAGCTTCCCACAAAGAGTAAGAGACTTTAAGTAGTTAAGGGAACTAATCTAAAGGTTCACAATTCTCCAACAATGCTTCGTGAGCGCAATGTGTACTTTACTTTTGAAAGTATGAAATGGATTTGTATGAGAATCTCAATTTTTATTAAGTCTACCAAAGATTCACGATTTTGATAAAATTGCTACAAATATTTCATCAAAATCCCATTTACCTAACTCTCAGTATGGCATGATCTCCTCCAGGATGGTAATGCCCTTTTCATTATTATCAACTGTAGTAGCCTTTGAATTATTTGTTTAACAAAAGAAAGTTTGAGCACAAAATTAATATTTTAAGGCTGCCAGTTTCAGTAATTTTAAAAAACAGAAAAATTTACAATGGAAACTTTGACGGAAGAAAAAATTGCCGAGTATAGAGAGGCATTCTCTCTCTTCGATAAGGATGGCGGCGGCACAATTGATGCCGAAGAGCTTGGCACTGTCATGCGCACTCTGGGCCATACTCCCACTGATTCGGAGGTCGCTGCCCTTGTCAAAGAGGTTGATGTCGATGAAGACGGCGTAATTGACTTTAACGAGTTCTGTGCAATGATGTCAAAGCAAACAATTGAAGGCGACAGCGAGGAACATCTGCGCGAAGCATTTAGAATCTTTGATAGGGACGGCGATGGGTTCATATCACCAGAGGAACTAAAATTTGTGATGAACAGTCTTGGTGAAGAACTAACTGATAAAGAGGTAGAAGAAATGATTGGTGAGGCTGATACAGATGGCGATGGGCTGGTTAGCTACAAGGAATTCGTAGCTGTTATCAAGCAAAAGTAGAAATACAATATGTTCCAGTAATACAAATACAATATGTTCAATATAAATAAATGTAGAGTTTAACCAAGTTAGCGCTTTTATCCATTCTCGCTTATATACGGTTATATTTTTAAAACTTCTTTGATTTGAGCATAATTTTCAATCGAGGAGATTTTAAGACTGCCTCTCTTTTAAACCAACCCTTGGCCCTAGAGTTTCCTTTATTAAGAGCTTAGGCAACACCGAAGCAAACTTGTTTTTTTGCTGCCGGATACAAGAGACCATTGATTTTAGTTTGTCCTGCCCAGAGAATATATCCGGGCCCCTATCAATTTTTCTTAATTCATGAAAATACGTAAAATTGTGATAAAGTGTGAGATAAACATAAAAAAAAGTAAAGAAAGGATTTCTGAGAGCATTGAAGCTTTGATAAAATCATAATAATAACATTCAATATGGTTAAACAAAAATTTATGTTTCGGAGCTCTGGTAGAATGATAATCTTATTTATAAAACTCTCGTGTCACAAT
>JBAMAX010002275.1:0-205866 GCA_037043745.1 Chymomyza amoena | reverse complement strand
AAAATAAAATAATAGGACGAAAGTGCGACTTGAACTTAAGCCAACTAAGTCATTATAGTATTAAGTATACGCCATAGTCGCCTTAAGCATTTATAAGACACTGCTCGAGCAATGATACATAGTACAGAGCGTTATAAAAGATGCCGCTCTATTATTATCAAAAAATAATAAATAAATAAAATAAATGAATTTTCAAAAATAAATAATAAATATTCCGTTTGGGATGAACGAACGGCTTAAGCAAATGAAGGCATTATAATAAGTATACGTCATGATGCTACTTAGTACGCAGTGTTATAAAAAAAGCGCCACTCTATAATTACCAAAAAATAAAGAAATAAATTTAAAAAAATATAAATAACTAAAAAAATTGTTGTTTCGGACGAAAGTACGACTTGAACTAAAGCAAATGAAGGCATTATAATATAACGTATACGCCCCAACCGCCCCAACCATACATCGTATGAGCATTGATGCTACTTAGTACGCAGTATTATGAAAAACGCAGCTTTGAAATTATCAATGAAAAAAATGATGACCTCGCGTAGAACGTTCCAAGGTAAAAAGTACAGTTGCCTCCAAAAGCCTCGAAAAAAACACTGTTTTGACAATGGCAATGAAAGTGCTAGACTTAATCACTTGAAAATTTAATTGGTTCACACAAATCAATTGTGTACAGCGTTTCAACGGGAGTAAACCGCTCCGAACCGATTGTCAGCGCAGTGTCACGCGCTCGAGTTTGTTGGGTTTGTGTTTGTTGTTTTTTTGGGATTCCAGACCAGGCGAAAGTTGTCTGAGAGACGACTGACCGAACGACCGTTTATAGAAATGTATGGCATACAATTTCATTAATTTAAACTTAAATGCTGCTGATGATGAGCACCACTTGAATCAATTTATTTCGAGACAATAGACGACATCTACTATGCACTACCATATAGCATCTTGAGAGCGTAGAATTGACTATATCATAGCAAAACGTACGATGATTAATATATTGTCTGTCTGTCTCTAACCGCAAATTGAAGAGGGGGCCAGCAAACAGCTGGGGGCATAAATTAAACGCCCTTTTAGTTTCTAGGGTTATAAATAAAAATATTATTTTACTTTTTTTTTCTTTTTTTTTGTGCTTATGTAGTTACTTGTTTATTGTTATTATTATTATTGCCGACATAGTAAAAACAATAACATGAGTCGTCCGACTGATAACCACGAAAACAGGCAATAAGACCCACATGGAATAGATCACGTTTCTGCATTTTTCGTACCAACATTTTGCAAGCTTTTTATACCTGTCTCTACGTGTCTCTTTCTCGCTTTGTCTGTGCCATCTCTTTCTGTTTATCATTTGTTGTTGTTTGTTTTTTTGTTATTGTTTATTGCTAGTCACAAATTCATTCAGCAAATTTTTGGTCTTCGTCATGTCACAATAATTTTGTTATTGTGCATAAATCGTGGATCTTACAAATTACTTAGATCTCTCTATAGGCATCCCAAGAATGCTTTAGTTGTACCGAGTCTCGAGCACTAATTGTGGCAGAAAAAAAAAATACTATACTATACTATAAAAAAAAAATTGCAACAATGACAATGACAAATGGCAAATTGCTAAACAAGTTCATTTATAGGCATTGATTATGCAACTCTTCGAGGCGCCAATAAAAGATTCTGATATAATAACAAAGCTGCTATAAATTACTCTATTATTTAGTATTACGACGTTTCTTATGTCGTTGGCGCTTCTCAAAAGGCGTCTCATAATTGAAAAGTCTTTCAAATAATGGAAGGTGTCGACTTTCTTATACCCTTAAAAATTCATTGAGAATAAAAGAATGGGCTCTACTTGTCGGATTAAGCTTATTTATGAACGCCTGTAGCTTGGCGGTTATAAGAACTAAGATAATCAATTTTGCCATATGAGCAGCTTGCTTTTGCAGGCTGGTTTTAGGAATAATGGTAACCAAATTGGTAGTAGTATCCAAAATCGTAGAGTTACAGCTTTAGTTTGTTTAAGTAAAATGCAGCAAATAAAAATATCTTTCGTTTAATGTCAAACATGATTATGATTGGAACATAAATATCAGAGATAAACGCATTATAGTATAGTCAGGAGATTCTGATATAATAACAAAGCTGCTATAAATTACACTATTATTTAGTATTACGACGTTTCTTATGTCGTTGGCGCTTCTAAAACGGCGTCCCATAATTGAAAAGTCTTTTAAATAATGGAAGGTGTCGACTTGCTTATATTCTTAAATTTTTACTAGTCGGATGTAGCGTATGTATGAACAGCTGTAACTTGGCGATTATAAGAGCTAAGTCAATCGATATGGACTGGTTATAAGAGCAATAATAGCCAAATTGTATATATTATCCAAAATTTGGAAGTTACAGCTTTAGTTTGTTCAAGTAAAATGCAGTAAATAAAAATATCTTTCGTTTAATATCAAATATCATTATAATTGGATTATAAATATCAGAGATAATCGCATTATAGTATACTCAGGACCGGTGGGACTTACGACGGACACTAAACGCAAAAAGATGAAACAACCTATATTAAGCTTTATTTTACGGACTGCTTACTTATGCAGGCGAGTTATAAAATCGATAATAACCAAATTGGCTGTATTATCCAAAATTCTAAAGTTACAGCATTAGTGTGTTTAAGTAAAATGCAGAAAATAAAAAAATTAAATTAAAAATTTAAAAAACCCCCGAACTTAAGTAATTTTCATTTAAAAAGTGAAAAATAATAAAAGAAACTTAATGTTAAAGTACCTAAGAATCTATTAATAATTCTAAAAAAAATACGTCGCGTTGGGGGACACGCGAGGGCAGACGTCGTTGACGGTCGTATCTTACATGCAAATTTTTTGAAGTAATTCTATGAAAGTTTTTGAAGTATTTTCTTAATTTTGTTTTTAAGTTAATCTTTGTTGCTTAATTAGACTATTTGTATTTAAATTGTTAGTTAAGGAGCGGTCCCCCAACGCGACGTATTTTTTAGAATTATTAATAGATTCTTAGGTACTTTAACATTAAGTTTCTTTTATTATTTTTCACTTTTTAAATGAAAATTACTTAAGTTCGGGGGTTTTTTAAATTTTTAATTTAATTTTTTATTTCATACTTTTTATAGGTAGGTTAGGTTAAGTTAGACTTTAGTATATTATAATATACTTACTATAATTTAGATTCTTGTTAAGTATAGATTACATTTAAGGTCAAGCTCGTTTGCTTATTTTTTACGCATTCTCCCCACTTTCACTCCCCACAACTTTTAAACGGCTCGACCGATTTTCATCATGTCTAGGAACACTCGCACATAAGTCACCTTTAATACAAAAAAAAAAATAAATTGAAATCACTGCATGCGTTCGGGAGTTACGATGCCACAGACAGACAGACAGTCAGACAGACAAATTTTAAGCCAATCGGACAAAGTTGATGCTTTTAACTTCAAATGGCCATAACTTCTAAACGAGAAGAGATAGAGCAAAAATAACCACATTTTCGAATCAGTGGCGTCGTCAGCTTCAATAGGACCAAATTTTAGGCCAATCGGACAAAGTTGATGCTTTTAACTTCAAATGGCCATAACTTCTAAACGAGAAGAGATAGAGCAAAAATAGCCTCAGATTCGAATCAGTGGCGTCGTCAGCTTCAATAGGACCAAATTTTAGGCCAATCGGACAAAGTTGATGCTTTTAACTTCAAATGGCCATAACTTCTAAACGAGAAGAGATAGAGCAAAAATAACCACATTTTCGAATCAGTGGCGTCGTCAGCTTCAATAGGACCAAATTTTAGGCCAATCGGACAAAGTTGATGCTTTTAACTTCAAATGGCCATAACTTCTAAACGAGAAGAGAAAGAGCAAAAATAACCTCAGATTCGAATCAGTGGCGTCGTCAGCAACAATAGGACCAAATTTTAAGCCAATCGGACAAAGTTTATGTTTTTAACTTCAAATGGCCATTACTTCTAAGAGCAAAAATAACCTCAGATTCGAATCAGTGGCGTCGTCAGCTTCAATAGGATGAAATTTTAAGCCAATCGGACAAAGTTTATGTTTTTAACTTCAAATGGCCATAACTTCTAAACGCGAAGAGATAGAGCAAAAACGCGAAGAGATAGAGCAAAAATAACCTCAGATTCGAATAAGTGGCGTCGTCAGCTTCAATAGGACCAAATTTTAAGCCAATCGGACAAAGTTTATGTTTTTAACTTCAAATGGCCATAACTTCTAAACGCGAAGAGATAGAGCAAAAACGCAAAGAGATAGAGAAAAAATAACCTCAGATTCGAATCAGTGGCGTCGTCAGCTTTAATAGGACCAAATTTTAAGCCAATCGGACAAAGTTTATGTTTTTAACTTCAAATGGCCATAACTTCTAAACGAGAAGAGATAGAGCAAAAATTGCCTCAGATTCGAATCAGTGGCGTCGTCAGCTTCAATAGGACCAAATTTTAGGCCAATCGGACAAAGTTGATGCTTTTAACTTCAAATGGCCATAACTTCTAAACGAGAAGAGATAGAGCAAAAATAACCTCAGATTCGAATCAGTGGCGTCGTCAGCAACAATAGGACCAAATTTTAAGCCAATCGGACAAAGTTTATGTTTTTAACTTCAAATGGCCATTACTTCTAAGAGCAAAAATAACCTCAGATTCGAATCAGTGGCGTCGTCAGCTTCAATAGGATGAAATTTTAAGCCAATCGGACAAAGTTTATGTTTTTAACTTCAAATGGCCATAACTTCCAAACGCGAAGAGATAGAGCAAAAACGCGAAGAGATAGAGCAAAAATAACCTCAGATTCGAATAAGTGGCGTCGTCAGCTTCAATAGGACCAAATTTTAAGCCAATCGGACAAAGTTTATGTTTTTAACTTCAAATAGCCATAACTTCTAAACGCGAAGAGATAGAGCAAAAACGCAAAGAGATAGAGAAAAATAACCTCAGATTCGAATCAGTGGCGTCGTCAGCTTTAATAGGACCAAATTTTAAGCCAATCGGACAAAGTTTATGTTTTTAACTTCAAATGGCCATAACTTCTAAACGAGAAGAGATAGAGCAACCTCAGATTCGAATCAGTGGCGTCGTCAGCTTCAATAGGACCAAATTTTAAGCCAATCGGACAAAGTTTATGTTTGTAACTTCAAATGGCCATAACTTCTAAACGCGAAGAGATAGAGCAAAAACGCAAAGAGATAGAGAAAAAATAACCTCAGATTCGAATCAGTGGCGTCGTCAGCTTTAATAGGACCAAATTTTAAGCCAATCGGACAAAGTTTATGTTTTTAACTTCAAATGGCCATTACTTCTAAACGAGAAGAGATAGAGCAAAAATAACCTCAGATTCGAATCAGTGACGTCGTCAGCTACAATAGGACCAAATTTTAAGCCAATCGGACAAAGTTGATGTTTTTCTCCCCACTTTTACTCCCCACAACTTTTAAACGGCTCAACCGATTTTCACCAAACATGTCTAACAACACTCGCACATAAGTCACCTTTAATACAAAAAAAACTAAATTGAAATCACTGCATGCGTTCGGGAGCTACGATGCCATAGACAGACAGACAAACAGACAGACAGACACGTCAAACTTATAACACCCTCTTTTTGCGTCGGGGGTTAAAAATATCTTTCGTTTAATATAAAACATCATTATGATTGGACCATAAATATCAGAGATAAACACATTTAAGTATACTCAGGACATTTCACAGCCAAATTCAGTGCCTATATTCCAAACAGGGAGGAGTGGAATACAGGTGTACCAGGCCCAGCTGGCTTGATTAAGATATACACGAATGGTTTCAAGCTAGACGACCGATTAGACGGAGGCGTCTACGTTGAGGAATTCAACGTTAGAATTGCTTTCCGACTCCCGGACCACTGCAGTATTTTTCAGGCAGAGGTCACTGCAATCGAGACGTACAAGTTCGAAATAAGAACATTTGTATCTACTCGGACAGCTAATCGGCTATTAAGTCCCTAAATTCGAGGACTTCATGTATGAATTCAGTGAATAACTGCCGCTTGTCTCTAGAGAAGATGGCTGAGCAGTTTTCAATTCACCTCATATGGGTCCCAGGACATAGGGACTTCGAGAGCAACTGTAATTCGGATGAACTGGCTAAACATGGAACTACCAGCATCCTCCTTCAAGACAAGGAGGGCCTGGGTATACCCATGACCAGCTGTATACTGAAAATACGAATTTTTTTCGCTCTCTGTGAAAATAAAACGTGGAATCGAACATCGAACACGTGTAGGATATCGTGGTAAGCCTGGCCGACATACTGCAGTAAAAGAACCAAAAAACTTTGCTGTATGAATTATCCGTGCTGTCACGGGGCACTGGTTGGTGGGAAATCACGTATCCAGGTTGAATGCTCCCCTCCATGACTTTAGTAGAAACTGTGGCGATGAGGAGGTGCTGGAGACACTGGAACACTTTTGCTGTCATTGCCCTGGACTGGGCAGTAAAAGATTCAGGTTCCTAAAGTCACACTTTGTTAATGAATTATCTCAGCTCTCTGAACAGAGTCCCAAATACCTTTTGAGGTTCATTCAGGTTGCCTTACCTCATACTTATAGCGGACCTCACAAGAGTGGTAAAATGGCTCACTGTGGCGGTATCGAAACAGGCCTATCCTTTTGAGCCGGGGTGTGCCTCATTCCATTTGGCAACTGCATTTCTTGCATATCGATTTGTTTCAGTAACGAAAGAAATATTCGGTGAAAAAAATAACTTGAATACCTCTATTAGAATTTTGTTTGCATTGATATGATTCGAAATAAACAATATCAAAAAATCGAGGAAACAAATTCTTTTTTTTTTACAATCCAAATTACTTTTACGTATTTTTTTTCCTCACGCAGGTAGCTCAACATTTGCCAAATCGAAATAGAGAGTTAAGATTTTAAAATATTTACCAACAAACACTAAAAATTAGCCAAAGTGCATCCATCATATGTTCCCATACAAATGCATGAAAATGTATGGGGTCTGGCCAGACCCGGGACTGTAGATGAATAAATTGTTTATAAATTGTAAGAAAACCTTTAACGCTTCAGATTATAATAATAATAATTAATTAATAATATAATAACTAATAACGGCCTGGTCAAAATTGTTTTACAAGAATTCTTCACGTCATATCATTAAATATAAACTTTTTGTGCTTGACGCTAAATTGAATAGCTGTTGTTACTGCTGGCGCCATCTAACAATTTTATTCGGATTCGGTTTTTGATTTGGAATTTTCCGTGGTCGCCATTTACTCATGTTTCTTTTGCTAAATTCTCAACTTACAAGGGAAATTTTTTACGGCTTTGCTATTCTGATTACAAAAAAATGTTTTTTGATGCAGCATGATCTCTTGAAACAAGATATAAACATTTTTTCTTGCAAGATGTCGACCATATGGAAATTTGGTTTGAGTTTTGCCTTTTATTTTTTGGGGATAATTTAAAATAAACAATTTTAAATATTTATTAACAATTATATAGCTTGAAATTGGTATAAATAGAATCAAAAAATATCAAAGAATTTTTAAAAAAATATATTTAAATTTAAATTGTGTAAAGTTTTTATCCGAATTTGCTAATTGGTTTTAATTTCTCCAGCAACAAAACATTTAGTTTCAAATTACTTAAAAAATTATTTTTGTCAAATTGGGAGCATCAAATATTAAAAAAAAAAATATTGAATTAAAATTTTTGCTTTCTCAAGCTAAAATAAAATAGGACCTAAAATAAAACCAATAAATGTTTAAATTCTTAAATTAAAAACAAAAAATATGTTCCTCTAAAAATTATAAAAATTTTAATATTGTGTCCAAATTGTCAATTTTATACCCAAATAGAGCGAAAAAACTAATATAAAATAATACAAAGAAATTATTAAGAGAAATATTTAAATAAATAAAATTATTTTTATAAATAAAAAAAAAATATCAAATAAAACAAATTCTGTACCACTTCATTTGCACACTATTAAAATAATAAAATCTTTACCTTAGATTCTTGCTTTCTTAAACTCAAATAAAATAGGGCTTTAATTAAGAACAAAAAATGTTTTAATTAATATATAATATTTAAGTTCTTAAATTTTTTTTTAAATATATTGTCCTCTAAAAATAAAAAACATGCTTATATTACGGCTAAATTGTCAATTAAGCCACAACAATTATATAAATAAAATAAATTTAAAATTTAAATAAATAAAAAATCTTAAATTAATATTTTTAGCATTGTGAAACTCTTACGAATATTACGAAATATTCTCAAATCAAAATAAACTCTTTAACAATAAAAAAAGATTAAATTGCGATTTCGAGCATGTTTGAAAAAGATTTTCCTCTAAAAATTATAAACATGCTAATATTATGACCAAATTGTTAATTACAGAATAACAATTGTATTAATAAAATAAGTCTTAAATTAAAACGAAAAAAAATCTTAAATTACGATTTTCAGCATTATGAAATACTCATAATAAAGCTAAATATTGTCACCTTAAGATGAAAGCTCTTACCTTAATAAATAAATAAATTAAATTTCTATTTCGAGCATTTTTACTTTTTAATCTTTTAAACCATAACCCTTCCTATCATTTCATCCAGCTGCTTAAAAGGGCAAAGCACTCTCTTTGATTTAAAACAACCCCTATAAGGGTTAGGCTGAAATATGAATTTCGTTCAAGGACCAAGTGCGTCACTTTAGCTGGGTAAGCGGATTTGTCGAGGGCAATAACCCTGGACATTTGTTATAAAGCAAAGTTCGACTGTCCGGTTCGTCTGACACCCTATTTGTTGCCTAAGTTTTAATTGACATATTTAAAAGCTGCTTGGATTGTATGTATAGGTATAGATATCAACAGGACCGACGAGAGGGAGGGGAAAAAGGGAGGGATTTAACATGGGCCCGGAGTTTTCTCTGGGGCGCAGTGTAACTAACCTCGTGCCGTCGTGATTGAAGCTATAGGTGTCATATAGGGGCCGACATATTTTCTCCCCAGACCCGTATTTACTCTCTACGGCCTTGGGTATCAATATGGAATATGCTACAAAGGTAGATTTGGATTTAGCCAAAATTCATTTACAGAGTCTGAGAATTACAGACTACTATAAACTGCAATTTTTAAGAAACTTGGATCACTTCAGCCCTGTAGATTTTATTTTTTTTTTTTTGTACTCCAAAAATTTGTAAAAATCTTGGGATACTTTAGGGGATTTCATCAACCTCTACAGCTACTGCCCAGATGTACCCCTGCTTCCAATACATGGCTGTGTTTGATAACGAAATTGCACTAAAAATATAATTATGAGAAATTATCGATTTTCTTAATAATTTCATTTTCCTCATTTCGTCATATTATGCTGGATTGCAATTATATGCAGCTTCAGCCGTGAGAGCAAAGATAATTTCATCATTATACTAAGACATGATTCAACAATTTAGAAGGTCACGCAATGCACAGGTGCGTGGATCTGATAAAGAGTGCGTGAGTTTAATTTTTGTATGGTGGCTATATGAAATAGTGAACCGATGTTGATCAGACTTTACACAAAAACTAGGAATAATATGAAATTTATAAGAGCAGATGAAAATTGCTGGAAATAATGTTGTATTTTTAAAAATATCAGGATTAAATATGTTTAATTTCATATAGCTAGAAATAGTGGATCAATTTTGATCAAATTTCACACAAATGTGAAGTATAAAATTAAGTACAGCTCAAACAAATTTAATCCCGAAATTTTTAAAAATACAACATTACATACAACAAGCGTCACCTAGAAGATTCATTCCTTCATGACACTATTCATTTGTTAATTTAGTATCTGGAATATTTTTGCTAATTAAAGTTGTGGTTACCAAACTTTAATTCTAAATAATTTTCTAGAATTTTTGTAGATTTCAACACCGCAACCGTGAAGTATAGAAATGATTTTCTTCAATTTCATCATCTGAGTGAACAAACATATATTGTGAAATTATATATTATACATTTTTTTTGAGCGGTATTTTATTTTATCTCAAACATTTGTGTGAAGTTTGATCAAAATTAACCAACTTTTCAATATAGCTACCATACAAAAATTTAACCAGTTTTATGCGCAGTAGAACGTGCGCATCTTTTTGCGTCACCTAGAAGATTCATTGCATCACGACACTATAAATTTGTAATTTTAGTATCTGGAAAATTTTGTGAAGTTCGATCGAAATTGATTAACTGTTTCATATAGCTACCAAACAAAAATTTGAATCTTTTTGCGTCACCTTTGAAAATTCATTGCATCATGTCACTATAAATTTGTTAATTTAGTAGCTGGAAAGTTTTTGCTAGTTTCAGTTTGTGGTTAATTGATTATTATTCTAAATAGTTTAAACAAATTTTTGTTGATTTCAAAACCGCAACTGTGAAGTATAGAAAAGATTTTCTTCAATTTCACCACCTGAGTGAACTAATATATAACTCGTATTGCGAAACTACTATATAGGTTATATATAATAAATTTTTTTTTAGAAATATTTTATTTTATATTACACATTTGTGTAAAGTTTGATCAAAATTAGTCAACAATTTCATATAGCTACCATACAAAAATTGCATCAGTTTTATGCGCAGTAGAAGGCGCTCAACTTCTTGCGTCACCTAGAAGTTTCATTGCATCAGGACACTAAAAATTTGTTAATTTAGCATCTGCAAAATTTTTGTTAATTTCAGTTTGTGGTTAATAGATTATTATTCCAAATTGTTTAAACAATTTTTTGTTGATTTCCAAACCGCAACTGTGAAGTATAGAAAAGATTTTCTTCAATTTCATCACCTGACTGAAGTAACATATAACTCGTATTGCGAAAACGTTATGTAGGTTATAAATCTCTCTATTATATAAAAAAGTTTTTCGTTGTTGACATTTTTATATAAGGATATATATAGTTCAGAACCCCCTAGTATGAATATAAAAATAAAAGCAGTGTGGGGCCTCGTGTGGGGGACTGCAACGACTCTATTTGCCAACGCTGCCTACGTCATTGGTAATTTATATGCGATTGCAGAAAAAACTTGTTCACCTATATACACGAAATCTACGAGTGTTTGCAGAGCTTTCGACTATCGTAAAATATTTGCATATCTGGGAAATGGTTAAGCGCCATTTTAATAACAGTCACCTTTAAAATATGGCATTCATCGGTTTTTTGACGTCATTATTTTTATACACTGTACCAAAGGGTATATTAAGTTTGTGTAATGGAGAAGTACAATACCGTAGTTATGTCAAATATTGTCATGGAATAAATGAATACGATCTTGAACTTAACCTAGCTAACCAAACATGACTTTGGGATATCAATTTTTTCTTGGCTTCTCCTGAGAACTGCCTTCCATCTGCAAACAATTTCCAAGCTCGAAATTTTAATTCAATTTTAAGGTACAAAGAAACTCGACGTACAACTTTAAAAGCTAGGCTGACCAAAACTTGACTTTGGGACATCGTATAATATATTTTTTTTTTCTGTTTCTCCTGAAACGTTCCCTTCTATCTGCAAATTATTTCTAAGCTCTAAATTTCAACTCAATTTTAAAGTTACAGCTTTAGTTTAAATGCGAGAAATAAAAAATATCTTTTGATGTATCCCGTACATCATTATAATCGGATCATTATTATTTATTCCTTGACATCGAGTAGATATCTCAATTTAGTAAAAAAAAATGAAATATTGCATGCGTAATGTATGTCACTTCTGGTCGGAGCTTAGGGCGAATAATCGGACCTTAAACATCGCATATATTTGCAATATGGCATTTTAGAGGTCAAAGCTATATAAGTTAGAAAATCCTGGAAAGTGTGTTGGTAGAGTGTTGGCCCCAAAGTTTAAAGTCGCGACTTCAAGAGACCAAAAAAAAAAACCAATTCAAAATTAAATACTTAAAAAGATATCGGAAATATTTACTTCTTGGGATTTTCGTTCGTCGGACGAGTGCACCAGGAATGACTCAGCGCTGGCAGCTAACCTTGCGGTTACGGACATAAAAAAGAACAATAACAGATCGTCGTATCGCAAATCAGGGAGAAGGCTAGAGCTCTGGCGGTAAGAGAATGGGACATGGTGTCCGGTTGTCGCATCTACCAAGCACTCTGGCCGAGATATGATCCAAAGCGAACATCTGAATTCCTGCGCTTCCATAAAAACAGCACTAGGGTGGTGGTAGGTTTTGTAACGGGGCACTGCCCTATAGACATATGGCTGAGAGATTGCACGTTCCCTATCACTATTTCCTTCGCAGCTGCAGAGCCGAGGAAGAGACAAAAAGCATCCAACACCTGCTATGCGACTGCACAGCGCTTCTTAGAAGACAAACCCAGTCTCTGGGTAAACCATTCTTTGAGGATGTGGGTAGTCTAGCCTATGTGCCCATAGCAGATCTGGCTGCTTTCGACGAATCCTCAAAATGTTTCTGCAAAATGAGAGACATTCTAATAGGGATGTCCCACTGTTTTTGATCGTCCTCCACAATCCGCCCCTTTCTGCAATTCCTTTCCTCCCCTTCTTTTAATTAGACAACCCAATGGACCTTATGGTCTCTGGGTGATCTCAGTCACTATCTGAGCTGTCTATACAACCTAACCTAATCTTCGTTCTCGCAACCAAATCAAGCCTGAATGTACTACTTTCAAGCACGAAATACTTAATTTTTTTTTCTCAGAGGTCTTGAAACTCATAAAAATAAATTTATTTTACTTATTCCAAATATCAGCCCCAAGTCCAGCCCAAGTTTCTTACTCCAGCTCAAAATCGATAACAGGGCATTAGATGGTCGGTGCTGTCTGCTGTAAATGACCGATTTATTTCCATACGGAACATCTCTCTTGAGAAGCGCTACACAAAAAAATTCCGCGAAAAAACGCAATTTACGCTACGCTCCGATAATAGATCTTCATTATTTGTTTACATTAAAAAATTTTCCTTTTTTTTTTGCCATCGTAAAACTGATATCAGAAATTTTTTGATCAACAGCCACTGTCGTCATTGAATTATTGAACTTCGTTCAGAAACTTTTTTAGATGATTGTGAAAAACATATTTCGTTCTGTTCTCATAAATTAAGTCTCTATGAAAAAAGAAGAAGAAGATTACTCGAAAAGCGTATGCAAAAATAGGAAGATGGTGTGAAAAATTCGTAAATTGTTTTGGCACTTTTGCTGATAAGACCAACACTGCGGGGCAACTGTCAGAGGCCAAGGTGTTGTCAATATTCAAAGCAAGGTAGCGAAATAAATAAATATTATATAAATAGATGGTATATAGTGACAGATGTATGTGCTTACTACGTACTATACGTAGTATATGCATATCCCTTAACGATAACAACTACAGTAGTGGCATAATTTATTCGTAAACACTCTACTTTTAGGTTTAACGCTGTGAAACTTATCCCACAATTCTGATATCGTAATGATCATTACTTTTTGCGCATTTATTAAAAAGATTTCATTATATATTATTATTATTAGGATATATTCGATCGATTTCGATCAAATTCTTCATACTAAAAAAAACTTTTGAGTTTTGAATTTCCTTGCGATGTGTTCTTTGAAAATTAAATTATGGTTTTAAAATCTATTTTAGTAAGCCAATTGTAATTACTTTTCAAAATATGTTGGGGAATTCTAAAAAAACTTACGAATATAAAAGTTGCCTACAATATCTTACAAGCAAAGAGAAGTATTTTGGTCGATGGGTCTTATATATAATATATGAAATCGTCAACAGATTTTCATTCAAACATTGCTTTGAATCTTTAAAAAACTATTAAGCATTCATATTTAAGCTTCATAAACAAACAAATTACCCATCTAAAACTAAAGGTATTAAAAAAAAATTTACTTTTTACAAAAATTCCTGCTATTTCCATAATTTTTTCACCGATTTTTATAAAGAAACAAAAGAAACGTATTTTGGCCGATTGCTCTTATGTGTGCTATATAAAAAAGTCAACAGACATTTTAAGAATCTATCAAACAGAAAATTTGGTTACGATAGCTTTATAAACAAACAAATTAGATTTTAGAAAAATTTCCTTTCAGTTCAGTTTATTTTTTTAATATCTGGGTTAAATTATATAGCTCCCATAGGGGTGTTTCAGAGGACCTCAAAAAAAAAGCTTTAGATAAATAATTCGTTTGTTTGTGAAGAGACCGTAACCAAATTTGGCATTCGAAAGTTTTTTATAGTTCCCAAACACTGTAATTTGATCAAAATCAATTGACTCTATCATATAGCTCCCATAGGACCGATCGGCCAAAATAACTTTTTTTATACAAAATTCGCTATATTTAATTTTTGATTAAAGATATCGTAACCAGATTTGGCATTCAAAAGTTTTTTAGAGTACCCAAGCATTGTACCAAATTGAATAAAATCGGTTGACTATATCACATAGCTCGCATAGGGTCGATGTTCCAAAAAATCGATTTTTGAACAAAATTTGTTATGTTTCGTTTGTTTGTGAAGATATTATTATATTATAATAAAATTTGGTATAAGTAAGTTTTTTATAGCTCCTATGCACTGTACTAAATTAAATAAAAATTGGTTGACTATATCATATATCTCCCATAGGACGAATCGGTCCAAAAAACGTTTTTTATACAAAATTGGTTGTGTTTCGTTTGTTTGTAAAGATATTTGAAATTCAGCTTTCAGATCTTTTTTAAAGTATTAAAGCACCTAATTTGGCAATCAAATGTCTTTGATATTTTTGAGCAATATACCAGATTTTTTTGCAAGCTAGTGGTAGACGTTACGTACGCCATTTTTTAGATTTACTTTCGAAATAAAATTTTTTTTCAAAAATTTGTGGAAATTATGGAAAAATTTGATATGAATGGATGAATAACAACCAAATCGTAAATTTTATAAAAATATGTTTCAATTGTAAACGATGGGTATATTAATTATCTACAATTTCGTGTAAAAATAATTAAAATCAGTTTATTATAACCAGAGATATAGACTATTAAGCAGAGATACTTTTTTTTTAAAAAAACAAAACATTCCAAAACATTTTTTTGGGATTATGGGATCTATAAGTCCTTTGCATGAAAAAGTTTTTTGACTTCAGGATATAGCTTGCTGTTCAAACAGTTCTTCGTGCCAAAATATCGAAACAATTTATATTCAATTTTGTAAGCCCAAACAATTTGATTTAGGTAGCATTTAGTAGCTGTTTAGTTTGCACATGCACTAAAAGTACTAATAAATACCAAAAGTATTTAATATAAAAAAATTATTTAATAATAAATTATGTGTCAACTGTTAAAAATGCCACAATTTCGAAAAATGTTGCAATTATATAATAATATAATATATTATAATATAATAATTTTTTGTACTAAATAAATAATTCATACAAACAAAAAAAAACAATTTTTTTCCTATTTTCCTAACGAATTGAAATATTTTTATAGTAAACTTAATTTAATATTTTGAAAATTTTGAAAAATTAACCATTTAGCTAGAAAAGCTAATTCAGCTAAACTCTGTATATGTTTTTCTAGCTGTTATAACTAAATATGAATACCACGAAATAAAGTTAATGTAATGTAATACCAAAAAACCATATAATAATTATTTACACATTGGTAGAAATGTCTACCTTGGGCAAAAATGCCTCACTTGTCATAGGCAAGCGTATGGATAGGACAGAAATGCATAATTATTTTCAGGGCTCATAATTCTTATAATTTTTAAAGTAAAATTCCTCAAATAATTATTATTTTTGTTATTTTTTTCATCAAAATTGAATGATAATTCTTATTTTACGACTTAAAAAATAAAACAAATTTTAGTCTGTTCTTATACCTCTTTATTAAATGCATTTTCTGATTAGGCATATAAGATAAATCAAATTTTATAAAAATTGTGCTTATAATTCACAAAATGTTAACACATGTTTTTCAACCATATAATGTCGATTCTTTTAGGTTTCTATAGTAGAACGCTTCTTATATATTTTTTTTTATTTATGTATTATTGAATTTTTTAATTAATTTTGTCAATGGCACTTTGGTGACATGTGCAACAGTCCTAACAGTAGTCTTAAAAGAATTTTTTTTTAACTTGTATTTTTCAATTTTTATAATGAAAAGTTAAAAAAAAATTATTGACCAACACTTTGCACTTTTGCCTTTGTCCACTTTTGCCCGACACGCGTGCTAATATCAAAAACCCTGAAACAATTTTGAAACCCCTTTCGTGGGTTATAAAATTCTTCTGTCTATCAATTAATGAATTCTCGAATATTTTTGGCTGTTTTCTTATCAAATACATTGGAATAAACATTCAGTAACTGAAGCGAAGTTTAAAACTTTCACAGTTAACAATTAAATTTTTTCCACCGTGTGCGAATACTCTTTTCACTTACTGTATGTACTTGAACGTGAAACAGCGCAATATTATTTATGATTATAAATAATAAAACATATTTATACGCGGCCATATAGACAATGTCGTATTTTGGCTCCACGTTGTTGGTTGGTTCGATGTATTATTGGATGGACGGACGGACACCCCATGTCAGGCATCAAGTGTAATTAAAAATGTTGCCGCAATCTGCTGATAAGCAAATATTAACTATTGATGATTGAAAGTAAAAGTGCAAAAGTGCCCATTTAGTCGTTTGGTCAGCGATAAGATGGCTTACGGAGTTTAACGCGGGAATCGGATGTGGGGATAATTATTTTATAAACATATGTACTGGCCGGGGGGGTTCTTTTGAGCAATCAATCATTTTATTTTTGGCACATCAAAGCTCTAATCGCACTTTACCATATATTTGATATGCCCCACAACAAGATTCTGGATTTGACAGCTGCAGAGAAGTGGAGAAGTAGTATGTACTGGGTACAACTTGGGGGCACAGGAAATCTACTTGTCAAGTGGTTCGGTTTAGTTGCACCTATCGCGTTTATATTGTAGAGGAATTTATTCTTTTTAAATCTAGTATAATTAGCCGCTAAATTGCATTTAGGTATAAACAACAGTTTTCCAGCTAATTCTGATATTATTAGTGCTTTATTTTATGGGCTTGCTTGAAAGAATATGAGCACTACGATAAGAGTTGAAGTCTCTATTTGGGTGTGGGGTGTAGATAGCAAGGAGTAAGGAAAGCGTTAGGTATTTATGATGTATACCTATGCATCAAAAACATGATATGAATTAAAACATGATTTTTATATACTTCAACTTTAGGCACAAAGAGTATATTAGGTTTCTGCAAGCCTAAAACAAAGAAAGAGATGTCAGAGAGACCCCAAAGATAACTAATGTTTAATTGGTTTGTTTAAAAAAGTCTATATAGAGATGACTGAATGTAACTTTCTTTGCTATCTTAAAATATTTCGCAACTCCCAAGTTTTATACAAGTTTCGGATTTGGTACATATAAAGATGATTAAAGATAAGTCTAAAGTTCAATAAAGCTAAAGTTCTCAAATTGTACATTGTACAGCAGCCGCATCCTCCGGTTCCACTAAGGACTATGCAGTCTATGTGTGACTCTCCCAAAGGGTCAACCAGTAAAAAAAGTGAAAAAAAGTTCTCAAAAAAAGCATCAAAATCGGTTGATATTAGTCAGTTAAAGAGTATGCTATAGTCGGCATGTGCTGACTGTAACCGGACCACACGACCCATTGTACGACTGCTTAAAAGTTATCAGGAATAAGTTTTCCAATAAATCCCATTCTCTTAATTTTTTTCTTAAATTTTCTCGAACACAAACAATTTGACAAAAACAAGTGGGAGAGCTCTTCTTGGGACATGCCAACTATAATATACTCTGTACCAAATTTTTCTACAATATCAGGGAATTTGGAGGTTGACAAACTAAAAAAAGATGAGTTCTCTAGCTCTTCTAATGCCCGAGTTCACATAGAAGTTCATTATCATATTGATGGGTAACCATATAGACGCCTATGTGCTTTTATAGTATTCCAAATATGTTTCTTCATATGGACTGTTATTTTTTGGTAAAGTTTTTAGCTGGAGTTTTTTTTTCAACAAATTTTCTCGTATACAAACAATTTGACTTAAACAAGTGGGAGAGTTCTTCTTGGGACATATATACTCTGTACTAAAATTTCCACAATGTCAGAGGATTTGGAGGTTAGCAAACTAATAAAAAGATGAGTTCTGTAGCTCTTATAATGCCTGAGTTCGCATAGAAGTTCATTATCATATTGACGGGTAACTACTATGTACCAAATTTTTCTACAATGTCAGGGGATTTGAAGATTGGCAAACTAAAAAAAAAGGCGAGTTCTCTAGCTTTAATAGCGTCTGAGTTCACATAATGAACTTCATCATATTGACGGTAAGCCTTATAGACACGAACAGTCATTGTTTCTCTAGCTTTTAAAATAAACCAAATGGACTGAAATATTTTAATAAAGCTGATTTCTGTCGTTCTTATAGTATCTGAGATCATATGGAACTTAATTTTCATGCTGTTTGGGAACCATCTAGACAAAATTGTGAATCATTTTTATTCCAAATTTTTTCTCCAGCTATATATTTATAGTATCCCAAATCTATTTGCTTTGTTAACTCTAATAGTATTCCAAATCCGTTTCTATGAACTGGATATTTTGGATAATTTTAAAGATCATTTCTCTAGCTCTTATATTGCCTAAGATCACCTGGAACGCCATTTTCGTACTAATGGGAAACCATATAGAAAAAAAAAGATGTATTTTTTTTTTTTAAATTCTTAGTTCTCTTAGTTTTTATAATATTTAAAATCTTTTTCTTTATATGGACTGTTAACGTTGGGTAAAGCTGTTTTCTTTAGCTCTAATGGTAGCTGGGATCATATTGAACTTAATTTTCCTACTGATGGGGAACTATTTAGACTCCAATATATATTGCTTCTCTAACTTTCATATTATCCCAAATCCTTTTCTTTTTATGAACTGGATCTTTTAAAATATAATTTCTCTTATAGTGCCTAAGATCACTTGGAACTTAATTTTCGTATTGATGGGGAACCATATTGACAAAAAGATGTTTTTTTTTCTTGTTTAAATTGGTTTCTTTAACTCTGATAATATTCCGAATCTGTTTCTTCATATGGGCTGTTAACGTTGGTTAAAGCTGTTTTCTTTAAATCTCGTAGTACCTGATATCAGATGAAACTTCATTTTCCTACTGATGGGGAACTCTATAGACTCCATTATGCATTGTTTCTCTAGCTTTCATATTACCCCAAATCCGTTTCTTTTTATGAACTAGATATATTAAAAGATCGTTTTTCTAGCTCTTATAGTGCCTAAGATCACATAGAACTTCATTTTCGCACTGATGGGGAACCAAATAGACAAAAAGAAGATTTTTTTTTGGTAAAATTTGTTTCTCTAGCTTTTATAGTATCAAAAATCCGTTTGTTTCGCTAACTCTTATAATAGCCCAAATTTGTTTCTTTATATGAGCCGTTAATGTTAGGTAAAGCTGAGTTCACATAGAAGATAATTTTTCCATTAAGAAAAAGAATTCGCAAAAAATAAACTTTATGGCCTCCCCCTTAGCGCAAAATGTTATCTGTCAAGTATAAGTGAAAAAATATTTATAGAATTTAGTGGGTTTTAAGTTTACGATAGCGTCGTCTTGAGTGGCTATAAAAATACCTGAGGCTATGTATCAAAAAGTTGCCATATCATATCATAAGTACTAAATAAATACATATGTACAATATGCCTAATATGTTTATTGAACTTGACAGCCATTAGTTACTAGTCAAATTTCAGACACAAGCCGGCATTTATATCCACCGCCAGCACAGCCCCCCCGTAGTCCACAAAATCAAGTGCGTGCGCAATGGAAAGAAAAGAGTTTTATGGAAACAGCTACAATTTCAGCTGTCACAGTGCGGAATTGCGGTGGCAGGGGGAGGGAAAGCCAATAAAAACAACGACAACAATCATAATTGAATTGTATTGTATCGTACTTGACAGCAAACACAGAGCCCGCAATAAACCATATTTTGTGGTGCTTTAATAAATATATCGAGATACCAGCAAGAGATACAATAGAACACAAATGTACAAATATACATATACACAGATAGGCTAAATACTAAAGCATTATGCATGCATTCGACACCGTTAGTTATATGTACATAACCTCAAAGGGCAACAGATACGGGAACAGTCAACAAGCCAAGCCAAGAGCCGCTCCCGCAGCCAGTGCCGCCTACCTACAAAAAATACTGTCATTTCCAATGGAGCATGCAAGTGTGGGTGCGTGAGTGTGTGTGTGTATGAGAGAGAGAGAGAGTGGGTGCTAAGAGTGCGCTCAAAAAGAGAGTGGGTGTCAGAGAGTGCGCGCAGGCTCATGCTATGTTTGCACTAAACCACACTGCAACCCCATGCAAGACGAGTATTGTTTGTGCAAAGGCTTGTGACATTTAGAAAGTTGATATTTTTCGTATAGATTTTTTTAAGCTACATTAAACTTTAGTAAATCTGCTCTCTTTAAAATTTGGCTTAAACATTATTATCTATTGTTTATTTTATTATTTTTAAATTTCGCATAACTATTATACATACTAATATAGAAAGTTTAGTGCATTGACTTCTAAATTTTTTGCTACAAAATTTTCAACTCATATATGCCCAATGTCCTACATAAAGGACAACTAGCTTATGATCGATCATACACGCCCATTTCCAGTCGCATTCGCAAGCTAAATTTTGTTGCATTTAGAAGAGACAGGGCAAGCATGCAGATAAAAGTTTTTTAATATTTGAAGGGAGTCATCGCGAAAAATCGAAATTTTGATATTTTAGAAATGGAAAATTGCAAAATACGCTTTGGGCTTACAAAATATAAAATTTTTAACAAACTACAAATTCTTTATAGAAAGTTATTGAAAAATAAGTGTTTTCAAATACCAGTATATTATTTTCGAAGATTTTTTGAAATTTAAGGGTTTTTTTTTACATTGAAAATTTATGTCCTATTTTTAGGATCTTAGGCCAATTTTCGCTTTGAATATGCAAATGTTTTATTTTAACGACTTTTTAAAATAATATGTTAAAAAAATTAATCTTTATCCGGCATACTAACGCTTGGACATATCTGGCTAGTTAAATACATTATGTACTCTTATTTTTTATAATATTATAAAATATTAGATTCTGCCATCAAACATAAAATTTAATAATTTATTTTCTTGTAAAAATACTTTCTCGACAAACTGATGTTCATCTGCACAGATCTGCACTTAGGGTATGAATTAAAGTCGAAAAAAATTAAAAATACGATTCATGAAAAAAGTGTATGACTAATATTATTATATGAGGCCTACACCACCAACACCGTGCTTTCATGAAGGCTCCTTTGATACTGCGTCTTCTCGGTATTTAAAAAACATATATAATATTTATTTCGACTAATCGTTCGACGGTCAAAATGGGCTCCCTTACATCTTCTTGACTTTGTTTACTGCAACATATACAAGAGCAAAGTGTTTTTTTAGTAAATATTTTACCAACCTTTCACAATCACAAAGCACGTAAAACTTAAATTTTGCACGCACCTCATTAATTACAAATGAAAAATTAAATGTCAAATATTTATTTTGATTTTTGAAAGTAGTTTTTGTGATTTTTTTTTCGTAAAAATCGTTTTTTTTTTTTGTGCAAAATTCGATTTTTTTCTCAAAAATCTAAGAAATAAAAATACCTTTTATTTAAAAGGGGTTCGAATCAAATCTGTATACGCATTCCTACGAAATTTGAAACTTTCTTTGAGGCTACTTTTTAACCCCCGACGCAAAAAGAGGGGTGTTATAAGTTTGACGTGTCTGTCTGTTTGTCTGTCTGTTTGTTTGTCTGTCTGTCTATGGCATCGTAGCTCCCGAACGCATGCAGTGATTTCAATTTAGTTTTTTTGTATTAAAGGTGACTTATGTGCGAGTGTTGTTAGACATGTTTGGTGAAAATCGGTTGAGCCGTTTAAAAGTTGTGGGGAGTAAAAGTGGGGAGAAAAACATCAACTTTGTCCGATTGGCTTAAAATTTGGTCCTATTGTAGCTGACGACGTCACTGATTCGAATCTGAGGTTATTTTTGCTCTATCTCTTCTCGTTTAGAAGTAATGGCCATTTGAAGTTAAAAACATAAACTTTGTCCGATTGGCTTAAAATTTGGTCCTATTAAAGCTGACGACGCCACTGATTCGAATCTGAGGTTATTTTTTCTCTATCTCTTTGCGTTTTTGCTCTATCTCTTCGCGTTTAGAAGTTATGGCCATTTGAAGTTAAAAACATAAACTTTGTCCGATTGGCTTAAAATTTGGTCCTATTGAAGCTGACGACGCCACTGATTCTAATCTGAGGTTATTTTTGCTCTATCTCTTCGCGTTTAGAAGTTATGGCCATTTGAAGTTAAAAACATAAACTTTGTCCGATTGGCTTAAAATTTGGTCCTATTGAAGCTGACGACGCCACTGATTCGAATCTGAGGTTATTTTTTCTCTATCTCTTCGCGTTTTTGCTCTATCTCTTCGCGTTTAGAAGTTATGGCTATTTGAAGTTAAAAACATAAACTTTGTCCGATTGGCTTAAAATTTGGTCCTATTGAAGCTGACGACGCCACTTATTCGAATCTGAGGTTATTTTTGCTCTATCTCTTCGTGTTTTTGCTCTATCTCTTCGCGTTTAGAAGTTATGGCCATTTGAAGTTAAAAACATAAACTTTGTCCGATTGGCTTAAAATTTCATCCTATTGAAGCTGACGACGCCACTGATTCGAATCTGAGGTTATTTTTGCTCTTAGAAGTAATGGCCATTTGAAGTTAAAAACATAAACTTTGTCCGATTGGCTTAAAATTTGGTCCTATTGTTGCTGACGACGCCACTGATTCGAATCTGAGGTTATTTTTGCTCTATCTCTTCTCGTTTAGAAGTTATGGCCATTTGAAGTTAAAAGCATCAACTTTGTCCGATTGGCCTAAAATTTGGTCCTATTGAAGCTGACGACGCCACTGATTCGAAAATGTGGTTATTTTTGCTCTATCTCTTCTCGTTTAGAAGTTATGGCCATTTGAAGTTAAAAGCATCAACTTTGTCCGATTGGCCTAAAATTTGGTCCTATTGAAGCTGACGACGCCACTGATTCGAATCTGAGGCTATTTTTGCTCTATCTCTTCTCGTTTAGAAGTTATGGCCATTTGAAGTTAAAAACATCAACTTTGTCCGATTGGCTTAAAATTTGTCTGTCTGACTGTCTGTCTGTCTGTGGCATCGTAACTCCCGAACGCATGCAGTGATTTCAATTTATTTTTTTTTGTATTAAAGGTGACTTATGTGCGAGTTTTCCTAGACATGATGAAAATCGGTCGAGCCGTTTAAAAGTTGTGGGGAGTGAAAGTGGGGAGAATGCGTAAAAAAAAAGCAAACGAGCTTGACCTTAAATGTAATCTATACCTTAACAAGAATCTAAATTATAGTAAGTATATTATAATATACTAAAGTCTAACTTAACCTAACCTACCTATAAAAAGTATGAAATAAAAAATTAAATTAAAAATTTAAAAAACCCCCGAACTTAAGTAATTTTCATTTAAAAAGTGAAAAATAATAAAAGAAACTTAATGTTAAAGTACCTAAGAATCTATTAATAATTCTAAAAAAAATACGTCGCGTTGGGGGACCGCTCCTAAACTAACAATTTAAATACAAATAGTCTAATTAAGCAACAAAGATTAACTTAAAAACAAAATTAAGAAAATACTTCAAAAACTTTCATAGAATTACTTCAAAAAATTTGCATGTAAGATACGACCGTCAACGACGTCTGCCCTCGCGTGTCCCCCAACGCGACGTATTTTTTTTAGAATTATTAATAGATTCTTAGGTACTTTAACATTAAGTTTCTTTTATTATTTTTCACTTTTTAAATGAAAATTACTTAAGTTCGGGGGTTTTTTAAATTTTTAATTTAATTTTTTTTATATATATAGATAAATTTTTGTTGGCTATTATTTACCATATCGATTATTTTGCAATTTGTTTATTTTAGATTGCCGGATAATTGTCAGGTTTTAAGAAATATCGAAGCCTTTTCTGTAGAAAACATTTTTATAGCTGTTTAAAGTTAAAAGCTGATATGTTATGATAACATTCCTCATGATAAAATTAAGATTTTAAAACTTTAAAGGTTTTAACTTGCCGCATAAAACGGTTTTAAGTGATTTGTAAACAATTTTTGCAGAAGACAAAAAAAAAACGTTGATATTTTTTCCCATATAAGTCTATAGACCAGTTTTAATGCAGCTGCTTTATAAACAGTTTTATAAAAAGCTAATTTCTTGGGCAGTTTAGATAGGGTAATCAATCTTCGTGCTTAACGCATAAAGTTTGGCTTTTTTGCTTTATTTCTAGTTATCGTTATGGTACATTTTGCGTACTGATTCACAACTTATTTTTGTTCTAAAAAAAAAAAGTTTTTAGGCGATGGGTTCATCTTAAACACATTTTTGTCTATAACTCTTAAAGTTTTCATACGATTTTCCAATTTATGCGGCATAACTAGCGTATACAATAATTTTTCCTAATTCACTATTTTTTCAGTCGCCCCTAGGTGCAGCATGGAGATCTCTATTAATAACTGTTCGAAGAGAACATGGGACCTACAGTTCATAAACGAACCGAACGGCGGTTTCTTAAATCAATAGACAAATAGCGTCTTTTGCTAGAGATACCAGTGCCAGTAAATTAACAATTGGTTGTGAGACCCAAAATTTTCCTATAGGCAGCACGTGTAAAATCATAAAGCGAAACTGGATCTGCCTGACTATTGTGCGTATCTCTTGTGCAAATTTGAGCACTGTAGCTTTTATACACAGAGTCTCTGAGATCTTTTTGTACATACAGACACTAAGACTTAGTTTTATTTTTGAGAATATATGCACTATATGAGATCTACCACGCCTTCTTCTGCTCCTTACATATATTTGCACGAACTTATTATAACATTGAACTTTGACACAGGGCTTAATAATAAATTTCCATGACGTATACGCAACTTATACGCGAAGTCTCTGAGATCTTTTTGTACATACAGACAGATAGACTAACCTTTATGTTTAAGAATATATGCACTTTATGGGATCTACCACGCCTCCTTCTGTCCCTTATATATATTTGCACGAACTTATTTGTAACTTTGACAAAGGGTTTAATAATTAATTGCCGTGACCTTTTGCGTATACGCAACTGGTTTGACTGCTGACAGCGCAGTGTAAACGCAGCATTATCAAAAACCTTTCATGTATGCGTGGGCGTATGCCACCAATTCACATACACACACACACCCAAACATTCATATGCACGCGCCCACAAGTGTGTCATTTGGAAATGTTTAATGTGTTGAAGAATGCGCACAATGGAAATTGGTTAAAAAGTTTTGTTGTAAAAGATAAGACATTTGCAGCCACTGTTGTTGCCGCCTGCCCCTCTTGGCCCTGACATTGAGAGCAGTGTCAATAGTGTACTGCAATGCGATTGGCTTAAAACGTGGGAGTGGCAGCGTGTAAAATGATGACGTGTTGTCTGTCGATTGTGTAATGCTACACAACCCCCACCGCCTACCGCCACGCACTTACCAGATTTAAATAATAATTAAGCTTGAGGCATGTGTGCAAAATTGATTTAAAAAAATATCACATTACATACTATGCATACATATGTATGTACATATGCCGCCTTTGTCTCAGCAATGCTTTGTATATATTACATACGGCTTTGTTTGGCTGAAATGCCCTTGAAGTTTGTCCTTTCGAAGAGCACAATTTATAAACTGTTCTACGCCGCCTATATAAACTGGTTTTGGCTGCCGTATAACAGTTACTGCTCTGTCTCTGTGTGCTTTTTTGTGTACACGTGTGTGAGCCGCATGGAGGCTCGTCACCGGCTTTGCTTCGTATGCGTGCTTGCGCATATCTCGCTCTGTATGTATGTGGGCGTGTGTGCACGTGCTCACTAAAAAGCTATATACATACATACATACCACCATAACCATTTACACCACGTGGGCTAGTTACCCTAAATAAAGAGTCATTTGTTAGTTAGCTCCAAACTGAATTATTTTGAAGATGCAAAGTGGATTGTGTTTCAGATTGCTTGTAGATAGCTGTGGCTTGGTTGGAAATTTAAGGCAACGGAAAATTACGCTGGAACTTCCCATTCATATTGAAATTACTACCGGGTGCCGAAAATAAGTCACAGAAGTAAAACATTGCGTTATATATTTCAAAAATACCAAGGCGCAATTTTTAAGGCCTGTTTTACAGTGGGCGGGACGAGTTCGAGTTGCGGTTCCAGCATACATTACATTATGGCTCCAGCCCAAAAATATTACCATCCAAATCTTATACACCCACCTACTTGTTGAAATTTTAAGTTTGGACCCACTTAACGTGACACCCTGTATTAGGGACGCTACCACCGTCGCTGCTATGTATGTACTTCCAATGATGATGCAAGCGTCCATGGTAGATACAACATTTACGAATTGGGCTATTTTTAAATGGCTCTCAAGAGCATGCGCCTGTCCAGCCTACACAGCCCATACACCCACGTCATTGGAGTTTGGGGTTTATCCTGCAAAAAGGTTAACTTAAGGTGACATTTACAATGAGCAGACTGTCTCTTGCAGACTGTGTGCAATATATTGCCATACTGCATTATGTGTGTACAGAGTTGCCAGACCCAGAAGCGAGGATGTGCTTTTTTAAGCAGCTTGCTCAACTGGATTGACTGGTATTGATGGGTTACGTTTTAAGTTGCTCCACTGAGTAAGGTGGAACACTAGGTAAGCCCATGGTACGCCCATTAAGCCCATAACTGTGTAAAAAAAATATATTCGGTAGTGTACACTGAGCGAAATTTGATTGAAAATACAATTTAGTTAATAAATTCATTAATTAAGGAACTTTCTGTTTTTATACTGTGTACCGTATGGTACAAAGGATATGTTAATTTTGTGCAAGCCGAAAATGTATGTAACATATAGAAGGAGTCGTCGGAGACACCCCAAAATTACCTAAAATATAATCAGGGTGACTAGAGAAGTCGATATACCCATGTCCGTCTGTCCGTTTGAACGCCTAGATCTCAGAGATGGTAAGAGCTAGGGTAACCAAACTTTCACATTAGATCCCATATTATTTCATAGAAGACAAGTTTATTTTATTTTTTGGATATCGGGGTTAAATTATATAGCTCCCATAGGAGTGTTTGAGACGACCTCGAAAAAAAAGTATCAGATGGATAATTCGTTTGCTTATGAGGATATCGTTAAGAAATTTGGCATTCGAAAGTTTTTTATAGTTCTCAAGCACTGTACCAAATTTGATTAAAATCGGTTGAATATATCATATAGCTCCCATAGGACCGATTGGCCAAAATAACTTTTTTTATAGAAAATTCGCTATATTTTGTTTTTTAAAAAAGATATCAAAACTAGATTTGGTATTCAGAAGTTTTTTAGAGTACCTAAGCATTGTACCAAATTTGAACAAAATCGGTTAACTATATCATATAGCTCCCATAGGTTCTATCTTCCAAATAATCGATTTTTGAACAAAATTTGTTGTGTTTCGTTTGTTTGTTAAGATATGACCAAATTTGGCATTCGTAAGTTTTTTATAGTTCCTAAGCACTGAACTAAATTTAATTAAAATCGGTTGACTATATCATATAGCTCCCATAGGACGAATCGGTCCAAAAAAACGTTTTTTATACAAAATTCGTTGTGTTTCGTTTGTTTGTAAAGATATTTAAACCAAATTCGGCATTCAGATATTTTTTAAGGTATTAAAGCACTGTGTCAAATTTGATCGAAATCGGGTGAATATATCATATAGATTCCATAGGAACGATCGGTCAAAAACAAATTTTTTGCTTAAAAATTCTTCTGTTTTTGGTTTTTTATGAAGGAACCGGATTTTATTGTAAGCTAATGGTACAGGGTATCCCAAAGTCGTCTGCGCCCGACCTTACGTATGCCATTTTTTTAAGTAAAACTTTTCAAGCGGTAATCAAATTCGATGGCAAAATTTTTAGTTTGCATTCCTTATAACACTTTTCACTGCTAACTTTTATGCCCATTTTTTTAATATTCTTGATTTACTTATTTAAAACAATGCCGTATAAATATAAACTAATTATTTCTAAGTATTGCTGATTATTTTACTAACTATTTTAAAACATTGTAAAACTCTTTTGTAACGCGTAAACTTATTAATTTTTAACAAAACTAAGCTGGCAGGAGTTATCTTTATTTAAAATAATTTAAAAGGTTGTTCTTATAAATAATTCAATAGTATTTTCAATCTGATTAAATATTTAAACATCAATCATCATCGAAAGCTTAAAGAAATAGAATTCTTATTTAATTTGTATAATAAATGTAGAATGTAAATGATTATAGACAATTTTAACGTTTATTTTATTTATTTAACATTAGAAATTAAAATAAAATGCTTTAAGATAAAAAATCATGCCCGGGAGACGTTGTCCTGCCCAAACTTTTTGAATACTCTTAAAGTGAATAAACATCGTAAGATTCTCTAGTCAGCTTATCTGAAAAAAATATAAGATTTATATTTAGATTAGTTTGCAGCTCGATTCAAACTTGCACCATTATTAGTCGAATGTCTTAACCGAATTCTTTCACGTTCATTGCGATCTTCCCGTTCCTGGGCAGTACGATTAGATTGATAATTAATTTGATTCGTTGCGTTTTTCCAATTGAAACCGATATTCACCAAAATGCTTATCGAGCCAATACACACAAGCACATCGCAATAAGCTTAAAACTGGAAACTCTAACACACGTAAAAATCAGATTTGAAATTTATCAACGCGTTCATGAGAACATCCATAACACGTAAAACATAAGTTTCCTTTATAGATTACTAGCCGGCCTCCGAGCACGCTCTTCGCTCGCTCGTCTAGATCTTTATTTTCTTCCAATGATTTATTTTTGTGGCGAATTCACGAAATCGCTTTGCCTTATAAATTATTTCTAGTTTCTAGAGTAAATTCTAGTGTAGACAAAAAGTTACTTACTTATTATAAGTGTGTAAGTATGTGGTATGTTATGTTCAAATAACTTCGTCCTGCCAGAACTTTTTGAATGCTCTTATAGTGTATAAACATCGCATGATTCTCTATTTAGCTTATATAGACAATCATAAGATTTTTATATTAGTTGACTTTCATGACTCTCTAAGAAGCCGTATGGACGAACTTAAGTATTCTTAAGAGAGCTCGCGTCTCTAATAAATTCATGCCCCACAGAAACTAAATTTCGACCCCTTTGCGACTACGCTTCTGTCTGCACTTAATGTCCAATAACCGGTGTTGAACAATTTTCTACTATGCTATATTCACGATATTTAGAAAAATGCGTATATCTCACGAACCAATAGACACAAACACATCGCAATATGCTTAAAATCTCCGTATTGACAACCTCTAAAACACGCAAAAATCAGATTTTGTTGCTGGACTTGTTCTTCGGTTCTTTGGGATCTTTTATGTCTCATACTTCTGGACTTTCTTGTATTACGGTTCAAATCAGCATGGATTTCATGTGATTGATTCTGATAATCCCGATTTCGTCTCATTCTCATTCGAGCATTCGTATTGTATACATCTCGTTCTTCTGTTGTATGAGCAGAACGTGATCTTGCTCGTCTTAATCGACTCAACTCATTCCTTTGCGAACGTTGTTCCTCAGTTTCAGCTGTTCTTTGGGATGCTTGCAATTGAGTTCTACGCGAATGTCTACCAAAGTTACTTCTTTTTGCCGGCATTATGTGCAAATATTGAATTGATCATATGTATTTTAAACAGAAATCAAAACATGAATCGTTAATAATTTTTTAGTTTCCTTTCGACAAAAACTATTAACTAAAAAATATTAGTTAATCTGACAATGTACACAATGCCTACCTAAATTAAAAAAAAAATTGTATTGGAAAATCAAATTGTCCTTTTTAGTATTTGCGTCGCAATTTTGTTATATTTTCTCAACCCTAAACAATCCTTGGACTTCCACGAACATTTCAAGACCAAAATTAGCCAAATCGGTTCAGCCGTTCGTGAGATCCTAAGCTTAGAACGAACATAACATTGTGACACGAGAATTTTATATATAAGATTTGCTCTAAAAGCAAAATAATAAAAATTTTAATAAATCATTTACATTGAAAACTTTGCATTCTTAAACTTATAACTCACATTATGTTCCGGCTAATAAATCAAAGTGCATAATATATTTTTTCAGATTTTAATTTAAAACCACAAAATTATTGGAATTTAATTTATTGCAACATTAAATAGCATTTACATCTATTCTCCATCAAAAATCACCCTATAAACACAATTATATTGCTGATAAATTCCAAATTTAATATTTAAACCAATTTAAAATGTAACATCTTCATTTTTATTCTCTTAACTGCCATTTAATTGAATTATTTATTTAAAAGAACTTTTAGCGGCACGTGTGCTGCCAGACTGTCAAATAACTATGCCAACCAACGATTTGCAGCACTTTTTTTACGCCGCATGGTCACTCTACGTCGAAACAGCTGTGCGGCTTGCATGAAAAATTGTACAAGTATTTGCGGCCTGCTTATAAAACAATGTCGTTTAGCAATTTATTAATGAAAACCCGCATAAATGGCAGTTTACGGCCGCCACAAAGCGTAGTCCTGCTACTAAACAGCACCTGCACACGCCAAGGACACACAATACGCGGCAAGCCACCCGGTGTGGCGCGCACGTTGGAGCAGCGCTTACAGGGTAAGTTTTTGCTTGTTGATGTAATCACACGGCCATTATAATTAAACAAATAATTATGCATAAACAGAGGAAAATGTTGTTGATGCTGAGGTGACGGCACGTGTCAACATTGGCTTTCCACAATTGAAGCAGTCACGTTCGGCGCAGCTTAAAGAGCGACTGGAGCACGTGAAGAAACAGCGTGCCAATGGGCAGTTGGAAAAACTGGCGCGCAGTAATAAGCGTAAGTAGTGAAAAAGTCCACTTTGGCCAACTAGCACCGACTAATTTGGCTTTTCCATTTTCTATAGTACTCATAGATCTGGACAAAGTGCAGGAGACATATGTGAAAACCACCGGCCAGTACGAGCTGCGTCTGTTGGCCGATCATTATTGCGTTTTTGAGCATTTATTTGGCAGCGCTTATTTTGTGCCACGCGTGCCTTTAGATATTAAATATGAAATTGGCACAGATACCTACAGTCCCGTGCATCATGGCAATGTTATAAAGCCGGCAGAGGCAGCAAAACCGCCGCTTATTAGTTTTGATGGCAAACTGAATCCCATAACTGGCAAGGTAGGCACTTCATCATCATCATATATTGTGTAACTAAAAAGTTCTTTTTATGTATAAACCAACAGGCAGATGCGGCCGACAGTTATTGGACTTTAGTGGCTACAAATCCTGATGCGCATTTTACACAACCTGCTGCGGAATGTCTGCACTGGTTTATGTAAGTCTTTGGCGTAAGTTACGCATTATAATCCTAAACCTGTCGCTTTCTTTTACAGCGCCAACATACCTAATGGCAATATCAATGCTGGTGAAGTGCTGGCCGACTATTTAGCACCTTTTCCACCTAAAGGTTTGGGCTATCAGCGCATGGTCTTTGTGCTCTACAAGCAACAAAACAAGCTAGATCTAAGCGATTACAAGCTGGACAAGGCGGATTATAGCGACTTGTCAAAACGCAGCTTCAGCACGTTGGACTTTTATCGCAAGCATCAGGAGCAGCTAACACCAGCTGGTTTGGCATTTTATCAGACCAATTGGGATGAGTCGTTAACCAAATTCTATCATGATGTGCTGCGTAAGTTTGGTATAATAAAATGACTTAAGCGCAGGACTAAAGCTTGTTCACTCCACAGAAATGAAAGAACCCATTTACGAGTACGATTTTCCCAAGGCCTATTTGGCGGATCAAAAGTTCTTTCCACTCAAGCAGCCCTTTAATTTATACATGGACAAACATCGTGACATTAAGCAGGTGAACAAGGAGTATCTACAAAAGAAATTAGCCAAAACACATCCCTTTGAGGGTCCCGAACCGCCGCTACGTTTTCCCAATGCGCATCCACTGCCGCCCGATGTGCCCTCTTGGCGTAAAACCGAGCTGCGCAAGGAACGTCTGCGCACGGGCCGTATTCAGGACTATTAGCATATACAATTTGTTTGTTTGTTATAAAAAAAAAAGGCTTCAGCTAAATAATTATTTAATTAATTTTTTTTTTATATATATTTTGTATGTAATTAGTTAACAAGTTTGTTTGTTGGAAGTACATGAAGTACAGACACATATACATTGCGCTGCTCTAAAGTTTAATAAATACAATAGTTTAAATAAATACTACAATGAAATACAATATAAAAAAAAAACAACAACTAATTGTGTTCAATATAACAATTGTTGGTTTGCCTCGAAATTAACAGAGTGCATGGAGCGTTTTGCTTAAATTTAGTGACGTCTTGTGATGTTTTACTTTTCTGCTTTATAATTTAAATAAATATGTATAATTGATTATTTACTAATATTGCAACATGCAACAATTTGTTAATTAATTAATTACATTTGGCACAGTTTTTATACGTTTTGTTTTACGCTTTTCTACATTCATTTTGATTTACTACGCGCGTTTGTTTAATATGGTTTTTTTTTTTTTTTAAATTTATGTTCAAACATTTAATAACATTTAAGTTTAGGCCATTATAATATTGGCAACAAATGCTAAACTTTAACCAGACAACAAATGTGCAATAAATAAAGCTTGGGTCAAATCTCACAAATTTCTTGTAGCCCATTAAAAAGTTCGGAAGTTCATCAACAATTTGTTTTAAATACAAATTAATTTCATTTTAACATTTATATACACTCAGAGAATTCGTACAGCATAAAATACTATAAAAATTTGGTATTGGAAGATAATTTTTAAAACGGAGCGTTTTCGAGATAATTTTAAGATAAATAGTATCAGTCTACAATTTTATAAAAGTTTGTATTTGTTTTTAATTAAAGTTTACCAATTCGCATTAATTAATATTCCTAATTGAAGGTTATTATTAATATAATTTCCTGATTGACTATTTTGTTAGACGCCCCTGGGAGGAGCAAGGGAATCTCTTTTAATAACTGTTGGAAGAGAACAGGGACCTCTATTAATAGCTTTTGGAAGAGAACAGGTACCTCTATTAATAACTGTTGGAAGAGTAGAGGAACCAAGCCATAAATTGTCATTAATAAATATTTTTGGAAAGACTTAGTTTTACATGACATCTTAAAACTCTTTTAACTCTACCAACCAAAAAACCTTTTCCACTGTACTAAAGTTAAGATATACCATAAATAAAGTTTGCAAAAGTTCGGAGAAAAATATGATTAGGAGAACAAAAGAAATTGTTACACAAATGCGTCGTCTAGATCTTGAAAATGTTAAGGGATACATCAATCAAACTGTTGGATTGGATTTCTAAAATATATCAAGGGAAATCAAGCTTATCACCTTCCAACTAAAGTACCTCGAAAAAACCAATAATTTAAGAATACTAATTCGTTTGGAAGTTTTTGAGAGTTTACAAGCACTCCAATTTGATCGAAAAGGCTTGACTATATAGGACTGATATTGAAACAAAACCAAATTTGGTAATTAAAAGTTTTTTGAAATACCTCAGCGGACGAATAGGATGAAAATTGGTTCATTTTTGTACTTGTTGTGATGGTACAGAATACCAGGTCGCCCGCAATTTTCTTAGACTTATTTTTTTTTGCTACTTTTTTAGCTTTTCCTATTTTTAAAAATGGCGTACGTAAAGTCGGGCGCGGACGACTTAGGGATACCCTGTACCACTAGCTTGCAATAAAATCCGGTTCCTTCATATAAAACCAAAAACAGTTTTTGACCGTTCGTTCCTATGGGAGCTATGTGATATTGTCAACCGATTTCGATCAAATTTGACACAATGCTTTAATACCTTAAAAAAGATCTGAATGCCGAATTTAGTTCCAAATATCTTTACAAATAAACTAACCACAACGAATTATGTATAAAAAACGTATTTTTGGACCGATTGGTCCAACGGAAGCTATATGATTTAGTCAACCGATTTTAATCAAATTTGGTACAGTGTCAAGGAACTATAAAAGCTTTACGAATACCAAATTTGGTCCCAATATCTTAACAAACAAACGAAACACAACAAATTTTGTTCAAAAATCGATTTTTGGAAGATCGGCCCTATGGAAGCTATATGATATAGTTAACCGATTGTGATCAAATTTGGTACAGTGTCAAGGAACTATAAAAGCCTTACGAATACCAAATTTGGTCCCAATATCTTAACAAACAAACGAAACACAACAAATTTTGTGCAAAAATCGATTTTTTGGAAGATCGGTCTTATGGAAGCTATATGATATAGTCAGCCGATTTTAATAAAATTTGGTACAATGCTTGGGTACTCTAAAAAACTTCTGAGTGTCAAATTTGGTTACGGTTTCTTGCTTAAAAAAAGCTATTTAGGCCGATCGGTCCTATGGGAGTCATATTATATAGTCAACCTATTTTGTTTAAATTTGGTGCAGTGCTTGGGAACTATAAAGAACTTTCGAATGCCAAATTTGGTTACGATATCTTCATAAACAAACGAATTATTTATCTGAAACTTTTTTTTTCGAGGTCGTCTGAAACACCCCTATGGAAGCTATATAATTTAAACCCGATATCAAAAAAATAAAATAAACTTGTCTCCTATGGAATAATATGGGATCTAATGTGAAAGTTTGGTTACTCTAGCTCTTACCATCTCAGAGATCTAGGCCTTCAAACGGACGGACAGACGGACATGGGTATATCGACTTCTCAGGGTGACTAGATCATATTTTATGTAAATTTGGGGTGTCTCCGACGACTCCTTATATATGTTACATACATTTTCGGTTTGCACAAACTTAATATACAACAAAATGGTCCGAAGAACAAAATAAATTATAAAAAGCAAGTGCGTTTGATCGCCTAGATCTTCAAAATGTTAAGCGCTAAGCAAACAAACTTTCGGATTGGATTCCTAAAATATATCACGGGAAAACAAGTTTATCGACCTTCCATAGGAGACATTCTTCTTCTTATGTCCTGTTACACCTAGTGGAGGATAGGACCATATAGGAGAACTAGGAGTGCCTTAAAAACACCAATTGTTAAAGAATCCTTATTCGATTGGAAGTTTTTGAGAGCTTACAAGCACTTTTTAATTTTTGTACTTGTTGTGATGGTACAGGATACAAGATCGTCTGCAAATTTTTGATTTTTCAGCTTAATTTATATCTTTTCTTATTTCTAACCAAAACCTCAAGCGGGTCCATAAAAATGTTTAAACTATATTTTAATGTCGTAATGTCTGTAATCGAGTAAGTCGTTGAGAGAGGTTGGAGCCCGCACCTTGATAGGGTCTACAGTTTGAGTTCTGTTCAAGAATACTGTTTATGCCAATGTTATTGTTTTCAAAGAATGAGCTCTGCCCTTTGCAATCGAACTGGATATACTCTTTGGTTTGCTGTCTAGGCTACAAATCCTTTACAGATACAAACTGGTAACAGTGGGGTTAGGTAGGTAGGATGAGGCAGCATTTGGAACTGAGCTCACTTAGGCCAAAAACAGGCGCTTTGTGATACCGATAATGGGAGTAAGGGCTAAGGATATTGAATAGACAGGAAAAATTAGACCATGCTTAACGTGGGATTGGAACACACAACCTCAGGGAAGACAGTCCAGTACACTGTCGCTAGGCTATCGAGGCCGCTAACAGTGGGTTTAACTGTTGAAATTAAATCCTCAAATTCATACAGAGATTTTTGTTCTAAGAACAAATGGTGTGTGTACCAAAAGTATTCGAACTACATTCATAACTCCAATATTCCTTATAAATTAAACTGCATGCTTCCACATGGTTAAAGTAGTATTGAATCATCGCCATTATTAGAATTCATGTCTACGTTGACAGACCAAATGAGCCTTGTGAAATGGGTTTGTAATTGTTATAACTTGGTGCAAGGATTGGCGCCTCAAGTCTTTTCCAAATTCCTTGTTCATGTTACTGCATATTCCACATTTTTTATCACAAGTGATCATTTGTCCTGCGCTATATAACTAAGGTTTCCTCCAGCAACGAATAAGGTCCAAAGAACTCACTTGGGCCGGCAACGTTCTGAACGCAGTAAGATTACTTTTGGAACACACCTCACACATTGTTAGCTTAAAAACTATGCCCTGTCAAATAACATTCGAGTCTGGCCGCAGCTTGTGGAGCTCCTAGCAACATTTAAGTCTCGGCCTTGCCATAGGCACCCACTGGTGGCCTATACATTGCCGGCAGCGATAAAACCTGCGGCAAATTAAAGGCATACTTTCGCTTATTAATGTTCTTGTAGACGTTGTCCATGCGTGTGCCCTCGCTGAAAGTAGAGCGGCATTTTAAAAGAGTCATTTAGTATTAAAACCAACCATTAACTCACCTGCGCATGGTGCTTAGCACATAGGGCACATGCTTGGCTGGTAGCTGAAATTCACGCACCAACACGCGACACTGTTCCAGCGTGACGGCCATGCCCGTGCGATCTTTGGCGCTTTTGCAGGAGGTAAAGCGTAGACCCGACATCAGACGACATGCATCTTCAGCCAAATGCAAGATTTTGACATTCTTTGAAACATTGGCACGCAGCTGTTCTTCCATAAAGTTAAGCAAAGACTGCAGAGCTTCGTTGGTAGCCGGAGCAGGATCACTCTTGCTGGGCGTTTCAGGTGCACGCAGCGGCAGTTTTTTATAGCGACTAAAGTACTGGCTTAGACGCAGATAGTTATCCCAGTTTGAGCGATGCTGTTCACGTGTTTGGCCTAAAGTCTCCGCAATAGTGGCCTTCTCGTTGATGCCTATGTTAAAGAACACGGGCGTAATTTTAAAGCTAAGCGGGGGTTGGCTGCTGGACAGCAAACCGTTGCTAAAAACATGCTCTGGCACAGGTAACAGCACCTCCAGCGTTTGACGGGAGCCTGTAATGCGCGGCATGGGTGTAGCATCACTGTAAGAGCTGGCATTAGTAACAATCTTTACAAAGAAGAGCTGTGGACTATTTACCTGGGCAGCTGGGCGCGTATAATTGTGAAGTTAACTGCCGACAAATCCTCAATGGCTATGCACATGTCGCTCCACATGTCTGTCTCGCCGCCGTACAGCGATAGCAAGCCTTCAAAATAGGCCAGCGGTCCCAGATCACGCAGCAGTCTAAAATAATTGCTATTGAGCTCGGTGCCCCACAATTTGGCCATTAAAGCACTAATTAAGGAAGTCAGCTGTAAGTAATTTAGTCATGTTACTAATTATTAATTACATAACCAGAAAGCACCTACCGCTTGGGAGAAGCACACATCGCGTCTATACATGATGCCCGACTGCACGCTATTACAACGCATATCCTGCTGCAGGCGCTGCACCGAGTGCATCAGCCGCGCCGTCTTAAGCAACCGATCCATAGCATGACGTAGCTTACGCATGGAGGGCCGCAGCTCAGATGCCCAATCTGTAGTCAACGAGAGATCTAGACCATCGGTAAACTTATTGCCCTTTTTGGGCAGCGGCTGCGGTGGCGTCAAATCCAAATTCAGCTGCTGCGCTTGGGGCGTTGGCGCTGTAACCACATCAGGTGGCTGCACGGGTTGTTGTGGCGCTGTTGCAAAACCTTCACGCTTGAGCTGTGCCTTGGGATGTCGCAGGCGTATGGCTGGACTGTCGCAGCGTCCACAAAAGAATTTTATTTTGCTAACCAAACACATGACGCTGGCCTCAATATTTAGCTGCGTGAGATCAAGTGGTTCTGGCTCCTCTGTCGGCCGATAATAGTTGGCCGAGGGCGAGGAGCTCATGATCTTGGTGTCCAAAAAACCAGCAGGCGCTGCGGGCAGCGGATACATTGGATAGACTGTTGTCTCATCTAGATCAATTAAATGCAGCTGTGGTTCCTGCTCGCCACTTTGCCAGGCCACAGGCAGCGATTGATATGTGGCTTCCGCCTCAGACCCAAGGCTGGCGTTTTGCTCCAATGTGCGCAAATGCTCATTGTAGCACTTGACGACATGCTGCAAGCTATCAATGGCATTAATGTCCAGTGAGGAAGAAGGTGAAGGACTTGGATGCCAGCTATTGGAGCGCATTAATGGATGACTTTGGCCTGGATTGCTGCTGCCGTGCTGGATTTTATGTGTGCGTGGCCAGAGATCTGGAGGTGCCACTACAGGTGTGGCAAAATCCTCCAGTTCTGGTGACTTTAATTCCAGTGCACTGAGCTGCTGTGTTATCTTACGAAAGGGCGACATGGGTTCCATTAGCACATTATCCGGCTCTTCGATTATGCGATGTTTTTCAATGAAGGCAACCGCCTCTTCTACTATTGTGGGCTCCCATATGTTAAGCAGTGTTTTGGTTTTGGCTATCATGGTATTGCACAGCGGCATCATGCCCTTGGCGCACTTGGACTTCGCCAGACCAAGCAGCTGCGACATGAGCTCAACAATTTCCTTGCGCAACTGCTTGGTGGCCTGCACGGCATCATTGGCCGACTGCACTTTGCAGGCGTTGCTCTGTTCCAGCTTCCAGGATTTGCTCTCCTGCAGCAGTCTAAAGAAAATGTACATAAGTAAAGCTGTCCAAGTTTGGTTCACACCGCTACTTACTTGATTAACCCACCACATTTTTTGGACTGCGCATCATGCCGCGTAAAGGCACCCACAGTCATTATATCCAACACACCACTGCGCTGCACGGTATCATTCTGTGCCCACATGCGCTGCAGATGCAAATTGACGGGCAGAAACTCCAGTGACTCATCCAACTTGACCGAGGAGCGCTTGAAATTGGCAATACCCTCACGCATAAGCTGTTGTATGTTCTGCTTGGCCTGGCTGTAGTCTTTGAGCAGCCGCAAATGCTCCTCCAGCAGATTCATTTGACGCCAGCGCCATTCACCGCTTAGCTCACCCATACCCGAAATTTCCTGCAGCAATTCCTTTTCGCGTTGTATCCAAATGGACAGCAGCTGCTGGGGAATGGCAAAGCACACACGCGATTCCAGCAGCGTTTCCTGCACGCTAATATCCGCGCCCAAAGCAGAATGCAGGCGATAGGTGTGCACGCGAGGATTGGAACAGACACGTTGCAGACCACACTGCAGCGGCACAAACAGGCGCACGCCCAGCTTAGGCGGCAGCGATTGCGAACGACGATGACCTAAGTGGTGGTAGAGTAAAAGATTAGACAAGGAAATTCTTTTTGTTAGAGTAAGAGCTACCTTTCTGTTTGCTGCTGCCATCGAACACTTGCGTGGTGGAACGTGGCGGCGCATTAGCGCACATCCCCGACTGCGCTTTCTCGCCCGCAGCATCCGGCGTCCAGGAGGCTATGGTTATAAAACCACACTCCCCTCGCAGCGAACGCAAAGGTATACGAAAACGCGTGGCGTCCTGTATGACACCCAAAGCCACCTCAGCATGGCCCAGCGGCAGCGCCGTCAGCGAGACGCGCTCCCGCACATCATAGACGGTGAAGCGAAGCAACGTGTCCGCCGTAAAGCCATCGCTGCGTCGAAAACGCATCGTGCACAGAAACTGCGGCGACTGACTGCTTTCAATAAGCTCCGTGCGTGCATGTTCGCGCCATAAGCAATCCTCACCTGGTTGCAGCACGGAGCAGATGACGCGCGGATTTGGCGCACGTTTGTGCGCATCGCGTGGCAAATTATCACAGGACAATGCCGACTCGCAAATGGGCAGCTCTGAAAGATCTGCAAATAGAGCAATCAAATTAGTGGGGTGCTCCAAAGGCTTACACGCTATGAGCTCGGGTTAATAAAAACAACAATAACAAAAAAACTCAATTGGTTAAATTTAAGTAAAAATAAAGTTTATTCTTTGAATAAAAGTTTTTGGTTTTCTAAACTATTTGTCTCTCTTTCGTTTTGATGCACAAAATATACAAAATATTTTTTGGAAAAATATATAAAATTGAACCAAAGTTAAATTTTTTATTTTTTCTAAATTCACTAAATTATGTTAATTTGGTTCTTTGGCTGGGTTCGACTAAAGCAATAAAATATTTATATACAATCAGTTTAAAGTTCTACCAAAAATTCACAATATTTTACAATTTTGTGTTCTTAATGCTTTTTAGTTGTTTTTGAAAAATTCAATACAATACATAAAACTCACATTTAAAAATCTTTATAAAATTCATGCAAATTATCTAAACCTTGAGCTCAGTTTTTGTTTATTTGTCGTATCTCCAATTGCTAAATTTAGGAACTATATATATTTAATTAAACTAAGTAAAATCAAACCATTAACGATCTTCACTTTTAACTTTTACAACTTGAAAACATTTTTTACTAAGCAGTTTTAAATCATATTTATAAAACATTTCAGAGCTGCAGTTATCGATATCGATTTTGATTAATTATCGCATATACAAAATTGTGTAAACAAACAAGTGATAAAAAATCTATAAGATTTATGGATTCATGAATCTTTGCCGAATTTGGGCAGGCGATATATATATATATTTTCTAAAGTTCCAAGGTGGAACATAGGGCCACATATTATTTAGTTTACAAAAAAAGTATGAAATTTGCTTAGGCTAAGCCGAGATCACCCTGAGAATATCCCCCAGTTCCATTGTAATGCCTAATTGAATTTAAATATTCCTTAGAATAAATGTAGCTGTTAAGTTGTTTGTGGTTTCTAAAATGGCTTAAAAAAAAAAACAAAATCTCGCTAATATAAATCTGAATCTCATAATCAGATTTAAGTTTCTTAAGTTGTTTGTTTTTTAGGGAAAAATTTAAAAAAGATGAAACCATACCTGTTAAGGACGGAATCGTACATGGACTATTCTTAGAAGTTGAAGAAGAAACAACAGAAGGACTAGAAGAGGTTGAGTATTCCATACAGACAATAAAAATTGGAAAAGTCGCCGGACCAAATGAAATAGCACCGAAACTCATTAAATAAGCTGGTCCAGAGATTCAAAAATCCTTAACTGAACGGTTTCAAAAAGCATGGGATGAAAATAGGATACCAACAACCTTCACAAGAAGGGTAGCAGTTACGAATGTAACAACTACAGGCCAATAACATTATCACTTACAGTGTTTTATACCAAGGTACTGGGAAAGCGACTTAAGCGAGTAGTAGAAGAAGACCTAGAAGAGGAGCAGGCAGCGTTCAGACCGGGTAGACAAACACAAGACTACATCTTCACCTTCATAAGAGGAAGGATCTTTTCCTAGCGTTCGTAGACTTAAAAGCGTTTGATCGAGTGCCAAGACAACATGTATGGGAGGCACTAAAAACTAAAAATGTTCCAGAGATACTGATAAACGCTATTAAAAATGTAAGTAAGACGACTAGAGAAGGAGAAGTCAGAAGTATTTGAAATATGCAAAGGATTAAAGCAAGGAGACAGTCTTAGCCCACTACTGTTCATCTTATTCATGGATAAAATAGCGAAATCGTGTAAGAGGCAAACAGAAAAAACAAAGATTGGGAACTGGAGACTTCAACCCATCTACATGCAATTCCTATTATATGCGGACGATATTGTTATCATAGCAAACAATCCGGAAAGGCTACGAAATGCATTAGAGAAGTGGTTCAACAATATAAAAAGAAAGGGAATGGAGGTCAAAATAACCAAGAGCAAAGTAATGCGGGTCTCTAAAGAGGATAGGTCGACAGAGAATCTGCATATAACATGCAACGGCAGAGAATTAGAGAGAGTGGAATCCTATGAATACCTCGGAACCATTGTTAGCTGTAAGGGAAAAATAGACCAAGAAGTGCTTAGCCGGACCAAGAAAGGGGTCTCAGCATACTATCAGATAAGTAACACAATAGTGGGTAAACGAGAGATCAGCACAAAAACAAAACTCAAGTTTTACAACACGGTTATAGTACCAATAGCACCGTACGATACCGAGTGTTTGCCGCTATTAGAAAAACATCTGAGTAGATTTCAGGCAACAGAATGGAAGTACGTACGAAGAGTCGCAGGATAACCAGGAGATATATGGTCAGAAATGAAAGAGCACGTTCAGAAGTAGGGCAGAAGAAGTCGATTATACAAGAAATCGAGAGAGACGGCTAAAATGGTTTGGACATCTAAATCGGATGGACGAGTCAAGAAAAGCCAAACAGGTACTGGAAATGAGAACGGAAGGCAATGCACTGAGAGGAAGACCCCGAAAAACTTGGGAAAATGGCATCCAGGATCTGGAAAGGATGAGGGGCAGAACCCTGGCAGAGATGAGAGAGCCGGGACCGACCTAATAAGATGGATATCCCGAAGCTACCCCGACGCATAACTGCAATTGGGGATGGAAGAAGATGAAGAGAAGTTATTTGTGGTTTTCTAAATGGCTTCAAAAATAAACAATATCTCGCTAATATAAATCTGAATCATAATCTTCGCAAAACCTAACGCTGGCTAGATGATTTGTTTAAAAATTCTATTTCAAATCCCTTTCCGATAATGCTTTTGGGTTTTAATTTATATACCTCATTTTGGAATATCTTAAAGCTTCATACAGTAAAACTTTTTATCAAAATTCAATATTCGAAATTTGCTGAATTCTCATCCTATAGTTATAACATATATTTTAAGATTCGCTAGACAAATTTTCCAGGTCTTCCCCAAAATATAAAGGTTATAACAAATTGCAATAGAATATTTCTCAAATTCAACACTATCAGCACGATAAAATCTGAACTATTTGGATTTCAACTTAGTAGAGGCCATTTTCATACAGTTTTTGGAATATAGCTAAACCTCACTCAGTAAAACTTTTTATCAAAATTCAAATTCGAAATTTGTGAAATTCTAATCTTATAGCTATAACAAAATCTCGCTAATAAAAATCTGAATCATAATCTTTCATAGATGTTGTGTTAAAAAATTCTATTTCAAATCCTTTGCCGATAAGGCTCTTTGGGTTTTAATTTATATGCATAATTTTCAGTAGCAGATTTAAGAGATGAGCAAAAGCGCGCTTGCCCACTAGACCCTCATCGACGAAAGGCTCTCAGAACCCCTCTAGCTTTCGATTTCTTCTTTTTTCTTTTTTTGTTGAAAAAATGTTTCGACATCCGACTTCTGGAAAAATTGACACTTGAACTTTTTTAGACCTACTCTGACTATCGAAGAAAGACACAAGATGAGCAGTGTGGTGTGCCATTGGAAGATATCGAAAGCGAAGCGCTGTCACAGAAACTAAGACTCCACATCAAAAGCTTGAGTGATACTCATTGACCTGCACGGCTAAAAGCAGAAGAAACAATTATCCAAAATCTTGACTGTGTTGTCAACTGTTTAGAACGAGAAACATCGAGAGAAAAGGCAACTGAAGAAGATATAATGGACGCAAATTTTTTACTAAACCTGACATGATGGCATTCAGTCCTATCATTCATTGACATTGCTAAAGGGCAATTACAGAAAAAAGAAGTTGATCTTTTGATGGCCCAAAATTGTCTCGAAAATGTTATAAAGAACTTGCAAAACTTGCGTGAGGAGAGCAAGTATGATTATTTCGATTCGAAAGCTAAATCTCAATAGGAGAAGATAGGATGGAAGAATCTGGATTTTCCGATCATTAGACAACGTCGAACGAAAAAAAAGCCAGGCGAGAAAGCAGAGGACAGTTCTCTGGATATAGCAACGAACCATCGCATTGGGTACTTTGAAGTTCTGAACAGAATTTGCAGTAAATTACAAGAAAGGGCCAAAGGTTTTGATGAGATAAACTCACTTTTCGGATTTCTCAAACCTGAATCCTTCAAAAATATGGAAGGGAAGGAATATGAAAAAAATGTGTGCAATTTGATGAAGAAATATCCAACTTTTTTTGCAACTGCTCTGAAGTATGAGTTAATCAGTTTTGCGGATATAAATTTCTCATAAGAACAAGATTCTACCAAGCCATAGTCCATTGCAATATTTAAACTAATCAGCAGTTTCCCGGAGTGCTGCAGTTTATTGCGTTTATTCTTGAACAATGAGTTCATTGAAGAGAGTCAAATATCGTCAACTTTCTACAATGAGTGCAGAAGCATTGGACGAAATTTTGCCCACTGGGCCTTTTTCCTTAAATCCGCCATTGAGCTATAACATATCATTTAAAGTTCGCTAACAAATTTTCTAAGTCTTCCACAAAATATAAAGGTTATACTACATGGCAATAGAATATTTCTCAATTTTAATACTATCTATTACTTAAAGATCTGAACCAAAGGGTTTATTCTAATAGAAGCCTTTTTTATACAATTTTTTTAATATTTTTGGAATAAAGCTACCTCATACAGTAAATTTTTTTGTCAAAATTCAAAAAAATTTGCGAAATTCTAAATCTATAGCTATAACATATCCATTAAAGTTCGCTCAACAAATTTTCTAAGTCTTTCACAAAACATAAAGGTTATACCAAATAGAATATCTCTCAATTTTGAATACTATCTACTACTTTAAGATCTAAACCAAATGGTTTATCTTAGTAGAAGCTATTATCATACAATTTTCGTAATATTCGTTCCCAAAACTGTTTCTGTATTTGCAATTGTTAACCAGAACCAAGTTAAAAAGTTTTAGTACTTGTTTTTAGATACTACAGACAGAACTTTCTCTCTTAACGTTATTAGGCATATTATAGGCAAGAGTGAATAAATTCTAAAGTACTAAAAGTGAAAATCGGAATGGCCTCGATTCAAAGGTACATAACAAAAAATTCAATTTTAAATTGTTCTAGGCGGGACATATTCTTTGTGTACAAGCGTGTGTTATGGAGTCTATAATCTGTGTATGATGTATATGAGCATGTTGTGCGAGTGCTTGGATTACAACTATATATATGTACATGATTACAACAACAAGTCTGGGTTAAACCTTAAACCGCATTGATCTTTAAATTTTTACATACAAAAAAAAAAATAATAAACCATACATAAAATCAAAAAAAAACATAAACCAACAAAAACAAATGCACACTACGCCCCTCTTTAGCTAGAACTGTATAAGATCACCTTCTTCAAACGGCGGCGTTGTGTGTTGCAGTTGTTGTTGTTGTTGCTGTTGTTGTTGTGGCTGCGGCGCCGCATTTAGCCAACGTGCATCATGGCTCTGGGAGTGATAGGGCGCGCCCAGCTCAATGCGATTGCCCATGGCTGGCGCTTTATCGCCGCTTGTGGCCGCTTTTATTTGCTCCTCCAGACACTTGATTTGCTGATTTAAATATGTATTGGAGGCCAGCTGGATGCACTTAACCCAATCCAAGCGATCCGCATAGGTGCGCGTGCAGATGCGTTGTGGCAAGCTGCCCTCAAATTCTAGAGAGCAAAATGGTCACAATTGAATGCATAACTTCAAACAAGGTGTTCCCATTTACTCACCTAGTATAAATACAAAGCCATCCACTTCGCGCTCCTCGTTGCGTATGATAGGACGACAGTTCTCCAGCACCAATAGACCCACTGTGCCCGAGTTGGGATCGTGATCCTTGAGATAAAAGAGCAAATTGCCGCGCAGCTTGCACCAACGTGGCAAGTTCACTAGAAGAGGCAGCAAAGTATAAAGAGAGCGCAAAAGAAAGACAAAAAAAATTTGGTGCATAAGCATTTTTTTCAGTGTATTGGCGTGCAAGCATTTTCTTTGGTGAGTCTGGTGTTCTGTTAGCTTTTTATATCAAAACGTTGTGTTAGTAGCTAAAATTTTTGTCAGTGTACGTGCATTAACTAAGGGGTACTTTTTTTTTTGGATTGGTGTCTGTACTACATTATGTATCGGTAAACTTTTTACCTATTATTGGGGATAAAATTATATCAATTGTTCAATTTCTTTAAAAAGTTTCATTTAACGCGTCGGCTGATGAATAGAACATAAAATATATGAAAATATGTAAATAGTTAGTTAAATAATAGATGGGGGGAGCACATAATAATAGCTTACAAAAAAATTGACACTTCTTCAATGCAGACTAAACCACAGTCCATGGCATAAACAAATAACAATAACAATACATATATGCAATTTACTATATATATATACATATGCATATATGTATTTATATGCATAAAAATAGGTAAATGATTAAGTCTTATCGCCAGTGCGATGCCAATGACCGAACTCCGACTGCACTTGAGTAAGTACTCCTCCATGTTTGTGCATAGTATATGTTGTGTGTGTATGTTGGGTTTATAAGGGATTCAGTCGGATTTGGTAAAAATATATATAATGAGTCATATGCATATAGTTTTTTTTAGAAACACAGATTTTATATAATAAAAATGGTCCTGTAAGTTATGTACATGAACACTTTCCAGACTAAAATGCATATAGGCAAAACTGCACGAGTCAAAACCTTAATAACGAGGCATAAAAGCAAAGGTGCAAACTAGCGCCGTGAGCAACAACAATCTTCTATTTACGAATGCTTTAGGGCGTATTTTTTCTTTTTAGAGACAAGTTATCTTAAGAAAAATGTAATTTTAAAGCATACAAGATCTAGTTTTGTGAATATTTACCATGCAAAATTTACAAATGGAATGACTAAACTTCACATATTTAAAAAATCACACTATTTTTTATATGAAGTCAAAAATAGTGGGATTTTAACAAAACTTCGTATATTGAAAACTTCAAATATTTTTATATTACGATATGTCACAATCCCAGTATTTCTTTTATAGTTATTTTTCCAACTATTTTTTATATGGAGTTTTGTCAAAATCCCACTATTTAATATTATATAGAGTTTTGTAATGCTGCAAAAAATTATAGCTTACTATAACATTACAAAAAAACTGGTCTTACACATTGGACAAAAATACCCAAGCGTCTGTACTAGGCACAAATCCCTTTCTTTATTGTACATTGCTGCCTTTATGCATTTTTGCCCGACAGAGCTAGCACCACAAACTTATTATTAATCTAAAATCTATTTAATTTATAAGGGAGGGTGGGCCAAAACGCACCACTTGGGAAATATTCAACCTGAATTACTGCCCCACAGTAATCTCTGAAGGCTTGAACTTTTTCCCATACAATATCTTTGGTGGAGAGCTCTAAACGTCTAGAAGTGCGTTTCGTTTGGGCGTGGCTTTTGTTATTTAGTTAAGGAAGTGTGGAAATAATATATTGTGGTGATTTTTTTTTTATCGGACTTAATTGATATTGAGTTTTTATAGTAATTTGTCGGTGATGAACACGAAAATGAAATGTTTTGGCGAAGAGCCACGCGTTACCGACTTGAAAACGTACCCATGGGGCAAAATGCGCCACTTAGCATGAGGCGAAATGCGACACTCATTTTTGGTTTTGGCCCAAGCAAACTTTACGCCGGGGCCGAAAACTTCGCGTTTTCTGCCATCTCTACCGACCCCGAGCCCATGAAAGCTCTGGCACAGGAAGAACACTGTAAAAATTGAGGCCGCCAGCGTTAAGTCATAAATTAAAGAAATATATAATTTACTTGACATTTTCAAAATACAAGTTCTTTATAAAATTGCCAATTTATTTTCCCGTTTTATGTTTCCCACTATTTTGTCAACATCAAACCCCATAAAAGACGCGTTATGCGGTATGGAGCATTTTGCCCCACCTGTGGTACAAAAACATTCTTTTATAAAACTCAATATTCAAGGCACTTAGATCAGCTAGATCTGAAAGTTGCTTGAGGCTATGTTTTAGATACATATGAGGGCTACAACATAGTCCGTACTTTAGACCCCCTCACCCCTTCGGCTGTCTCAAAAAATCAATAAAATTAAAAGTGGTTCGTTTTGCCCCACCCTCCCCTAATTTGTTTACACGAACTAAAATATTTATGATTTGAAGCTTATAAGAAGAAAGAAGCTTTTAAGGAAAAAGTTTTTGGAACCTAGCTTAACACAAATTGCGGAAGTTTTGGTATAATATTTATGGTAGGGGTTTCAAAATTGCTCATCACTCAAACGGTTTAGAATAAACTGTTTGCGGATACCTTAAAGTGTATATATTTTTGGGTTCGGTAGTCAAGACAATGTTTTTTTAGTCGCTAAATTCGAATTCGTGGTCTAAAAACACCCAGATCACTGACCTGGTTCTAACTTAAACTCAAAAACAATGTATTTTTTTGGAGGTTATTAGAATTCAAAGTTTCTCAGAATTTAAATTCTTAGTGGCGCTAGTTTGTTCTTTATAAAGAAAATAAAGATTGATTATGATTGGGCGGTTCTTAATCTTTTAAAGCTTTTAGACAATACCATAATATTTAATAATAAAATATAACCCCAGCAGATCAGGCATTCAACATAAACTTAAAAACAAGGTATTTTGGATATTATTAGAATTCAAAGTTTCTAAGAGTTTAGATAAAAATGGCGCTAGTTTGTCCTACATAATTGAAAGAAAGTTGGAATATTGTTGTTATTGATAGTTGAGCGGTTCTTAATGTTTTGAAGCTTTTGGAGTTTTCAAAATTGTTCATCACTCAAACGGTCTAAAAAAAAATTTTAAAGTTTATCAATTTTTGAGTTAAGTGGAATTTGAATTCATGATCTAAAGCCCCCAGGAAGGTCACAGATCTAAGAAAAACAAGGTATTTTGGAGATTATTAGAATTCTTTTTCAGGGATTTAACATAAACTCGAAAACAATTCATTTTGGTGGTTATAAGAATTTAAAGTTTCTTAGAGTTTAGATACTTATATCTATATTAAGCAAAGAAATTTGGAATATTATCTCAATCTTTTTAAGCTTTTAGGTAATACTATAATATTTGCTCTCTTAGGGATTGCCACATTGTCGTGGTGAGGGGGCTCATTAGAGGCGATGAATCCAAGAGCGATGCTGGCGATAGCATAGCTTTTGGTAGGGCCACCCCTGCCGGTAAGGTCGAGGAAGAGTCCTGAAGCTAAAAGCAGTCCACAGCAAGCCCTGATGACTTTTTGGCAACCAAGTTGCCATCAGGTAAGCGTCTGTTTCCCCATATCAGGGACGGTTTCTAACTAAAGAATCTTTGAACCCATCACTCATTATTTCTCATAAAAAATGTCAAAATAACATGGAACCAAACAATAATGGAAAAATGTGTCCAAGGGGTACCCAACAATTATTGGTCAATCCCCCTGTTGCGGCAGCGAGCACAGAGGATTTGGTGATGAATGTAACCAAATTTATTTTGAGGCTCTATGCTCCACTAAGTAGTCCAGAATTCGTAGTAGTAGTAATAATATTTGCCGCATAATATATTGCGGTAAAATGTTGAGCTCCATAAATCATTTATTTAAATGGAGTAACGTTCCAAAATCCATTTGTTTAAACAAAACCATATACTCAACACTATGTACTAGCTCTTAATACATTTATGTACTATCATACCTATGTACGCTCCTCTTTTCACCAAATCCGACTGAATACCTTTCCTAATACATGTAGTTAGATCCTTGTTTACCAACTTACCGTCGGTGCGCCAAAAGAAGCCCTCCTGTCGTTCTGTTATGATGAGCAAACCTTCCTTGTCGAATTTGGTGCTCGGACTTGTGGCCAATGTAGCTAGCTCGGTTTTGTTAAAGCGCATACTTCTGGGCCACCAAGTTGTGGAGCGACACTGCTTGACGTAAACAAATCTTGTAAACAGCAACGGCTAGAGGGGATGTAGCGTGGAGCGGCGTGTTGGGCGGCGCAATGACGTAGGCACAGCCTGCATTTAAGAGATAATTGCGGTTTGTATTTGTATCTTAATATTATTGTCTATTGGGCAAATGCCATAAAAAAAAGATATTATAAGCGTGCACATATGTACATTAAGCTGTTTCAAGGTTAATGTACATCAATGTCTAATGACTGCGCCCAAGTACCGGAAAACAATTACAGAAATGGAAATGCCGTATAAGCCATAAACAAAAAGAAGAAAAAAAGCGTTGACGGTGGCCTAACGTCGGGCACACCCTAATATAATAATTCTTAGGTATCTACCAAGTAGTATATGATTAATAATTTAAGAAAATTATATACAAGAGACAGGCTAAGCAATGAAGTCAGGTGAAAAGCGAGCGACTTGGGGTACGTCTGGGTGGTATTGGGGGGCAACTTTGGTACATACCTTCTTCTAGTGAAGCCAATTTGTAGCTGACGTTGACAACAGCAGCATCGCCTTTGCTTTACTTCTTGCAGACAGTATCTGCTCCAGGCAAAATGCTTTTTGTTTGTTTTTTTATTTTTATTTTAAATAAAACACACACACATACGCGCGCACACACTTACAATTTAGCACGCTGACCTGACCCCCTTCAGGCGTCTGGAGCAACCAAATGTTTGGATGTGTTGTGGCTGCTGCTTGCACAGCTGGCGGCGACGGCGTCGTAGTTGTTTTGTTGTTAGTTATCAACTGGTAGATTTAGCACTGTTTGTATGTTGGTTTCGTTGTATTGGCCGTATTGGTTTTGGCCACGTTGTTGGCATTGGCTTTTTGTTTTTATTTATATATGAATTTAGTTTAGAACTTGAGTTAAATTTTTAATAACCTAATTGCCGAAAAACTACAACTTTGCAATGGGGATGTGATGTGCAGTGTGACCGTAATTTTTAATTACGTTAATGTCGTTGATTTGGCAAAAATACCAAAACGTCGAATGAAAATACTAAAAACTTGCTGTTTAATACCGCACAACTGTCCGTTATTGTTTTTTCAATTTAAGGCGTTTATTTGAGCTGATAAAAATGTTTTATTAAACGTAGTCCTCAAAAAACACAAAATGTTGAAGGTTGCTGATACTTTTCTCTAACTTTGCACTATGGTGCAGAAATAGAATTTGCAATATGCTTAAAAACAATAACATACAGCTGTGAGAGAATGATTTTAGATTCTATAATATAGAGCAAACAGGGATGCAATGCTTTCACATTTCTTTTGTCACAAAAGCATCTTCAAAAAATATTTTTTTTGTAATTATATTAAGGAAAAATCAACGTGTAAAAAAACATGAAGTAAATCCTTAAACAGCTATGATAATAAATTAAAAGGGGACATTCCCCAAATAAATTTCTAAAAAATGCATTTAATAAATATATTATTTATTTATTTATTACAGTTAAGTAAATTTAAAAAACTAAGTTAAATAAATTCTAAGCACTGGCAGCAAATGGCCTTCGGCTCTATAAACGTATTATAAATCGAAATATTGTTGCGTTATAGCTTAATATAAGGTATTCGAAAAAGTTTGGTTACAAATTGTCGCTAGATAGCTTATAAATGTGATATCTCTGGTAATATAAAGTGGAAGTAGCCAAGCTATAGCTTGTTTGAAAGGTTACATTTTAGGCTTTGTTTTGTTAGAAGGCTTTATTAAAATCTCATTGTTCTGTGAAAAGTTATATACATTCTAAAATGACTGAAAATTTGGAACATTTTCGTCATATTTTTATTTTCTGTTATAAAAAGGTGAAAGGTGAAGCTTACGGAGACGATGCTGTAACCAGACAAACAGCAGCGTAGTGGCTTGTTCGCTTTCATTCTGAGAAGTAATTCTGTGTTTCTGAGTGATTTTAAAGGAATAATACATTATGAGCTTCTACAGTCTCGTCAAACGATTAGTTCTGTTCTCTACTGTGAACAATAAACGAGATTTAAGCAAGCAATTCAATTAAAATTGGTATACAAAATGGATTCAGGGCCGTAAAATGCGGTCACACTGATGAAAGCGCTGTCATTAAATAGTGTATAAACGACTTTATTTAACTCATAGCCAAATTAAAACATTCAAACAAATCTTAAAACTTTAAAGCCAACGAAAAATAGTACACAAATTAGAGTCAGGTGCGCAAAATGCGGTCACACTGATGGAAGCGCTGCCATTAAATAGTGTATATACGATTTTATTTAACTCATATACAAATTAAAACATTTAAACTAAGTTTTAAACTTTAAAGCCAACGGAAATTTAGTATGTAAATTATAGTCTGTTGTGCAAAATACGGCCACACTGATGGAAGCGCTGCCATTGCAATTTACGCTATTTGGCAGCTGGTACTAAAATGTTCTAGGTTTGTGTATTGGCTAAGCGCAAAACGCGCGTAAAAGAATTTTAAAGCCGCATTTACAAACACCAAAGCGTTTTTGTTATGTTGATACATAATTGTGTTTTTTTGTTTTTTAATTAAGTTTAAAGCCTTGGCTACGCATAATAACTAATTTAAAGTTTGTGGCATAACTGCAGCAAAACTGCGGCACGATGTGGTAGCTCGCTTGTGCGCGTACTAAAATGTTGCAGGTTTGGCTGCTAGCTAAAACTGAATTTTAAAGCAACATTATTACTTGTTTTGTTAGTTATTATTATTATTATTGTTATTAAAACAACTGAGCTTTAATTTTTATTCTTATTTTTTATTACTTTTACTTTATTTGCACTTTGCTGCTATGTTTGGTTTGTTTATGTTTTTTAACGCACACTTGTGTTGCAGCACTTGGTTTGTGTACCGACTAAGCGCAAAAAGTGCGGCCTTCCATTTATTTATTAACTGCAGCCATAGTGTAGCGTGTACTTATTTAATTAATACATACTTAAATTAACATTTGGGTTTTAATAGCTTTTGTTTTAAACAAATGAGGCGCGTGCGTGCCGTCGACGCTTAAGTGCAACCAAAAACAACTGCGCCAATGCAACTGCATTTGGGGGAGAGAAAAAAAAACAACAACAATTTACACGACGAGCGTCAAACTCGGCAAACGGTAATTGCTCGTTGCGGCTGGCTTCTACGTTCGTTCGTTCTAGTTTTCTTTTCACTCGCATTTACACTGTTTTTAGTACTCATTGAGAAAGCAAACGTTGCGCGACGTTTTCGCGGCGTAGTTGAAATTGTGACGTCGTCGTAGTGCGTCGTCGTTGGTCGTCGTGCATTTTGCGTAAAACTCTAACTGCATTTATGTATTAAATAAAGTACATAACTAATTGTTGTTGTTAACAAAGCGCATGTTGTTTTTTTTGTATACAAGTGCGGAGAGATCACAAAAGGTGCAAACGCAGCATACATATGCAAAAGTAAAAGACTTGAGCAAATTTAACGTCAAGTATTTAACGTGTATTTAAATAGTGTTTAATGTGCGTGTGCATGTGTGTTAATGTTAATATGTTAATTAAATGTTGTTAACTGCTGTGAATATATTTGCCATATAATTAACGACGCGTCGGGCATAAATACAAACGCACAAAGCTAGTAACCAAAAAAAGGTAAAGTGAAGTTGTTACCAAAAAAAATTAAAATAAAAAGAAAAAAAATACAGAAATTCTTGAGCTGTCTTTTTGTTTTCTCTGTTTTTTGTTGTGTTTCTTTTGGTTTTTTTTGTTGTTGTTGCTGTGCCGGTCTACGTTTAAGCTGCGCTTTACTTTGTGAGTGTGAGTGTAAATGTTTGTGTGTATAGAAATAAAAGCGCGCAATAAAAGGCAATGCTATACATATGTACATGTCTATGTACAACAAGTACACGGCGTACTTCCAGTAGCAGCCACGGAGCCAGCGTACTTTCAAGCCTTAGTTAATGTTAAGAAAAAAAGTGTGTTCAAGCCGCGGGTATATCCGACTTTGGAATACACTGTAAACATTTTTGGACTTTTTTTGTATCTCTAATGTTGCAGTCTTAAAGATTTATGTCAGGACAAATTGTAGGCTATAAGATTACCGCGAGTATATTCGAATTTGAAATACACTGTAAACATTTTTGGATAGTTTTGTTTGTACGTCTAAGGTTGCTGTACTGAAGATTTTTGCAATTTATGTCAGGACAAATTGTAGAGTATAAGATTACCTTTTTAACTTATTTAAGCACACCTTGAATTCAGAGGCCTTATTTTTTTGAGCCTATGTACACCTTGAATTCAGAGGCCTTATTTTTTTGAGCCTATGTTGGTGGATTTTTGGAGCTGCTTAGACGCACACAAAAAAGTGTAAGAAAAATAAGACCCAGTAGGGTCGGTCTTTGGGCCAAGCGCATTCCTTTTACGCTATAGTTTAAATATTTAATGGGTTTTTCCAATATACGAATACGTTGGGAATCACCTGCTTTTGCCCTTCCCCGCTGTGTCAACAGGCCTGATATATGGGGGTATATGGATATTCCCAAAGAATTGTCAATCAGAGTCTGTCTCAAATTTTATAAAACGTAGTTTTTTCAGTTTTTCTTACTTCTTATAATACTTCGCCCGAAAATGGTACATTTTTTTCTTATTTTTACCTGCTTTGTGAGTGTTTTTCTGTCTTGTTTACTATTTTCTCATCTCATGAACTATTGCAAATTTTTATAATACTTCTTTTTTAAAGCGCATTTTTAATATAAATACTCTCTTCTAAAATATATCGCATTGTATGTTACAAAGGTTTTTGTCTACAAAAATTAACTTTTTTAAATGTTTGATTTAAATTGTATTAGACCAACGTTAAAAATAAAAGGAAAGAGAAGAATTAAGTTTCCTATTCTTAACTGGGTTTTGCGATCATATCGCTCACTTACAAGAAGAACGTCATAACTAAAAAAAAATAATTTTGCAGAAAACGCATTTAAAGTTTTCATCGACCGCACAAGTTATGACACTCTTCTTGTAAATGAGCGATATGTAGGTAAAAACATAAATTTTAGACTCGCCTTTTTTTCACAAAGAAAGGAAATTTTTTAATATTTTTTTTTAATAAATCAGGTAAGGCCAGTAAATTCGTTATGTGAGCCTTGTGAACAACAAAATAGTGACAAAGCTTTCTCCTTCCTTAGTCAAGTAAGCCAAGATAAGAATTGCGACAAAATTTTTTTTATTTATTTTGATGAATTGGTATAAGGATTATTACTCCTGTCGAACAACGATTCGACTGCTTTACATTGTTCTGAAACATCAACATCCTTCCCCTTCAATTGAATATAGTTTTATTTTTGGTATTGAAATACTTTGAACTTTAAACAATTTTAAAATATTTTAAAATATTTTCATGCGATTCAAAAGTAAAATAAAATTAACTAGCTACAAATTTGAGAGGTTTTAAACGATTTAGCTGTAATTCGAAACCTAAGCTATTAAGGCTTTTAAAAATATTCTTGGCATTACTTAATTCCAGACATAAAGCAGTTTATAAGAACATACGACAAATCCAAAGCGAGAGTTTTCTGTATAATATAATTAAATATAATACTTTGGAGGGCAAAAATGCATAAAGGAAGAATTTCAAAGTGTCTAAAAACAAGCAACACTAAAAAAATAGAAATTAACTACAAAAAGTAGGCAAAACTCTATGGCAAAATGCAGTAACAAATTAAAATCGAGAGTTTTGTGTATAATATGTTTATTAGAATATAATATTTTCAAGGGCAAAAATGCATAAAGGCAGAATTTCAAAGTGTCCTTAAACAAGCTAACCTAAAAAAATTGAACATTGACTATACAAATTAGTACAAAAATCTATTGCAAAATACAGGAATATCTTAAATATTATCAAAGGATACAGTATAGTTCTACAGTATAGTTATATTTTCTTTGATATTATTTATACTGTTTCTTTTGTATTTTTTAACGCTTGTACTCTATTAGAAAAATAAACAGCTGCTTGCAAACAACTGCCAAATAATGTGAAACCAACTTGTTTTTTTTTATTTCATAATTGAAATTGTTATTTCTTTGCAGTAAAATATAAGGCAATATATATTTTAGTGATATAGTACATGAACAACTTTATCTTTTATGCTATTAAACGGCATTTTTCTTAACAAAACTTTCCTTAACATAAATCGAGTTTCATATACAGAACTTGTAAACAGCTGATTGTTGTTGCTAATAATTTTAGTCGTGCATTTTTGCCTTTACGGCTGAGGCTGTTCAAATCGTTACTCGTGCACTTTGCACTTACGCATTTTTAAAGACCCTAAATATAATTTTATTAAATTGAATAACATAATTTGCAATAAATATAAATTAATTGAAATTTTAACATTACTCTCAGGTAGAGCATATAGCAACCGCATTTTATTTACTTGAATCTTGTTTATATATTTCCAACTCTTGTATTTATTCAATTGGGTTTGTTTGCGATACACAGAAATACGAGGCATTATTTTGCCAAGCTTTGGATTTAGAGATTCAACAAGCCGGCAAAATTGCTTCAAATATCAAGTGTTATTAAAAATTATCTGAAAATAATAATCGCATCTCTTGTTAAGATTATGTGGCAAGATCTTAAATTAATTGCTTTTATTCTAATATAAAAAAGCTTGAAAGTCACACTCAGATTACATAAAATCTACAATACCCAATGTACTCTTTGGGTTACAGGGTATTGGAAAATCGCTGTGCCTAAATGTCTGCGTGTGTGTGTGTAAAATGCCGGCAGAACCGGTTCAGCAAGTGACCAAACTCAGCTCAAGCCTGGCGCAGCAGCAGCAACAACAACAGCAACACAGCGGCAAGAGCGAATGCCAATGTCAATGCTGCGCTGCATCTCTCTCTCTCTCGTTACCTGTTGTTGTTGCCCTTTTAGTGAGATGCTGCAGCATTGTTTGTTGTTGTTTTTTTTTTTTGTTTCATAGTTCTTCTTTACATTTTGCTTTGGCATAAGTTTCTCTGTTTATCCTGCTTTCTGTTTAGCCTGCACGCAACATAATGTAACATAGGCTGTACAAATTTACACTAGTTCTGAACCAGTTCAGTGGTTTGAGCTATTTGGCTTGAAGTTTTAGCGCTTGAAATTAATTAAGTAGAGCTTACATTTTTTTTATGGATTAAAGTAAACTCTATATTGCTTATGGACTCCACCTGATCCAAATCCATTAATTTTCTAAGACTTTTATAACTCCCAAACCACTAAGGACTATCTAGACTAAGCGTGCCTCCCCCAGGAGTCAATCTTTAACTCGCAAGAAATATGCCTTACTCTTGAAAATATATATAATGTTGTTGGAGAGACCTTTAAATGTGAATGTTTTCCTCTAGTGCAGAGCTTTCAATGCATTAATAACAAAGTGTACTATGTGAGAGCAAATATTTGTAATTCTATGGGAAGCTACAAAAACTATGATAACAGAAAACATTTTATGTTCAAGTTGATTGATAAATTCTATCACAAAATCATTGCAAATCAAACGATTGGAAATTGTTTTTGTTTTTTGTCAGGGGTGCCCTTGCCTGGAATTTGATACAAAGTTTAAGTTTTAAAGTCGTCTCCGAAAATCTATTTTGGACATTTAAGGCAATTAATTTTGTGGTCTTATACAATTTTATAACATGAACTTAAATACAAAACAATTTTTGTTGCAATGTTTTTAATAACCACTGTTTTGATTGCAGTAATCAAAATATAAAAAAATGTTAAGATAATCAAAAATAATGATAAAATAATCTATGTATTTGATAGTGTGACGTCATTTGGCTACATTCTTTTTCGGTTACCTATACCGGAAATGCACAATTCCACATTTCTCTTTTGTTTATACAGACGACGAGCCGCTTTCTCCGACAGATTTAAGCAGATGTTTGATGTTCTTTCTCACTTGTGATAGGTGCAGGATCGAGGCGTGAGAGCAACTTTTTTAAAAGATCCTTCGTCCTCTTGAAACGTTCAACCTATATACCTCTCTTTTTAGGATTTTGTATATAGTGACATCAAAATTTAGAGCTAGTTTATCAGGGAATATCAACTTATTTGCTTTACTTGTCATCATTATATTTTTTCATTGAATCTGTTAATTCACCTACCAGATCTAGAACGTTTGGTATCTTGTGCCGAGTCATTCTTTGGAATATGAACATCGAGCGAGCTGTCCCAGTTGTTTCAAATATTAAAAACTGTTACAATATTCTTCAGAAATCTGTCTCTTCGCATGATTGGGGGTGTGTATGCTTATTAGATTATTTATTAATGCATAGTAACGCGTTACCAGCAGCTGCATTTACGATCGACCTTTTTGGATAACACTTTTAAACCGGCATCCGCTTCTTTCTTTAAAATTTTTCACATGCTTAGCAAATTTGATGATGTGAAAGAAGCAGTGGCGTAGATAACTTTTTGGAATAGGGGTAAATACGAGCTTGAAAAAAAATTGCAAACGCATTTTTAAGCAAGTTCTATTTGCCATGGAACAATTTTTAATGGGAATATATTTGAATTTTTCCTTTTCAAAAGTTACTCAAATTTTATAAATGAGTATTACTTATATGTATGACTATGATAAGAACTTCACTCATAGCTATACAATTAGTGAACATTAACTAAAAACAAAATTTTGTGAAAAATAAACAAATTACTTTTTTATGGTCTTAAAGAATTCCAAATCGATAATGATCCATGATTATTTTACGAGGTTATTCAACTTTTTTGATAAAAAAAACTTCAGAAATACACCTGACGATTTTTAAGCTCATATGCTTATATATATATTGTAAGTATTCTACAGTACATCTAATAAAATTGGTATTTAAAAAAGACAAATATTATTACAAAAAAAGTAAGAAAATGGTTAATTTAGATAAAGACTACAAATAGGGAGGTCTTACTAGAAAACAAAACATTTTAGCAGCTTAAAGTAAAAAACATTAAAAAGTATTAAAAATTCGTATACTTGGTAAAACAAAGATTATAATTTCAGTGGAAATAAAGAAATTGAGTGATAAATTAGTTGTGGGATAGGAGATTTTTTTATATTTACATCAATAAGCTTCTGTAAAATTTTAAGATGATCCGCCAGTATCAAAGTTCACATTTAGACTAGTCATCTTTTGACTGTATGTACAGAAACTAATTTCTTATTAATCAAATTATTTTTAATTAGTTGTACTTCTATCTAAATATAATATCCAAAAATATATACTCAATATTAGAAAATTTTATGATTGCCATATGAATTTGTGGCTTGAAGTGCTTTATCTTATTCTATTTAAAAGTAGAAACGGATCATAAAATATATTTTCATCAATTTCTTTAACTATTCTATAACAGGCCCTGTTAAGTTTTTAGACCCTGAGCTCATAATTATCATACAAGGCATGGTCACCTTATTGTATACATTATATACATTTTTGTTACCATTTTATTGTCTTATTCCATTTTTTTCCAATTGTAAGTCGACCGTCAAGCTTTCGTTTCCCTTTTGGGTACGCCCCTGTTTGACACCGTTACCATTTTGCGTGCTGCGCATGTGCAAGTGCTGCCATTTTGTCGTTTGTCTTTGACGTCATTGTCTCATTGCATTTGCGCTTTGTGGCGCTCACGCACGTCATCTGTCTCTATCGTTTACCTTCTTAACCTTAGAGCTTGGAGCCCGCATTTTTTTGCTTTCCTTTTGTTTCGCTGCTTTGTTCGCTAACTGCAGGCCCCGTTTGTATGTTGAGGCTGCTCTTTAGTCATGTTCGTTGTCGCCACGCATATTTTGGTATGCCCCCTCTTTGACACCGAAGCTCTCTCTCTCTGCCCACTCTCTCTGCGCTTGAATAGAGCGCGCTTTGATCTAAAACTGACAACCGCACCTTTTCCCGTTAAGCATATGAACTTTAGCGTTGTGTGTGTGTGTTTTTGTATGTGTGTGTATGGTCGAACACGCTTGAACGATCAAGTCGAGCTCTTGTACAGTGCATACTACCCCCCACAAGCCCCTTCAAGTACCAATCTGCCAGCGACAGTTACTAAAAGGTTTTTTTTTCTATGTGTAACCATTATTCATAAAGTTTAGTTCGTTGAAGTACTCATTAAGCCTTAATCATTAAGTTATAACACTCCCCTTAGCAAAGGAGTGAGTTTTTTCGCAAGAAAAACAAAATAGGGGACTCAGGCCCCTGCGACTACCCTCGTGCAGCCTTCTATATTTATATTTTAAGAAACTTCGACTGCTTTTTTTTGCACTTTTATCAATTTGTATTGCCGTGTTTGAACGACTCTTAAATACACTACCTATCGATTATGCAGTGATCTTTGAAAGTTTTTTATACCCTGTACATATAGGTACAAAGGGTATACTAGAATTTTGTAACGGTCAGAAGAAGGTGTGGCAGATCTCAAGTTCTTTATACCAAGATACTTATCATAAGCTCGGGTAGTGATTGAGCCATGACATCCTAATGAACAAATCCAAATTTTATCGATGAGGACCCCCTACAATCGATTTCCCGTGCTCTCCCACACCCCTCAACATATCAAATTTAAACTTACCCCATATACTTTAAATAGCTTCTTTGACGTAAAATTTCATCACAATCGGTAAAAATTTACGGAACTTAGGTATAAAATCGAATTTCACCAAAAAAATGTATTCCAATTGCAAAGTTCTTAGTAGGAATATGCAGAAAACATTTTTTCGAGAGAAAAGGCACAGGGTATTCCACTGTCGGGAACGCCTCGACTGGACCACATTTTGTAATAGTATATTATTTGGGTAGTATTCGCAAGTAAATAAAATTATTTATTTTATGCTATTTGAGTAGACCAATTCGCGTCGGGATCTTGCGAATCGGAACAATATCTTTCTATAAAAAATATTTCGAGTCACAAAAAAAAAATTTAAATAAATATTTATAAAACCATATAAACACAACGTGGGGGGATAGTGCTGGTGGGACGAGCTGCTAATAGAGAGTCGGACAAAAATCTATTTAAATACGCTTGAACCATAAATTTTTTCAATTTTTTTATACCTCGTTGAAATAATTATATGTGGATACATTTATTTTATATAATTTAATTTTGATTATGCAGATTTTTGGAGAGACCGTTTGTGTTCGTTTTTCAAAAAACAAACTTCCTTGTTTTTGCCAATTTATATGCCGGGATCGTTTTATCTGGGTTAAAAGTAGTCAAAATTGTTTAAACTTTACAAAATCTAGAAAACTACTCAATAAACAAAGGCAGGGAAGCATTTTCCAAAATTGGAGGATGATCTACATGGGCCATTTGGCATTTGAAAACTTATCACATGATAACTTTCAAAAATATTAGGTCGGAATTAATTCTTATTGTTACTTAAGCAATACATATACGGTTTCATAGGTCGGAAATCATATTATACTAATATCAATAGCATGCCGAGCCTCATGTACTACTTTTTAGAATTGCTCAAAGTATTCATAATAAGGGATCAAAGAAAACTGAATTTGATGGAAAACGTATAATTTGATGATTTTGAAGGTATTTAACAAGAATTAGGAATTATAACTTGAACATATGATAATAATGAATCGGTTGCGAAAAAAACTTCATAATATAGTCTTTAGCGGTATGTTGTCGAGTTCTAGATGTTTTTTATATGGTCTTACGTGCATTTATATAATAAATATAAATTATATTACATGAGCTACGATTCGGCACTATTTTTGAAGGATCTTTTTGGCGCAGCAGGATATTTCAGCCATCTGAGTTTTTAAACAACTGAGCAGAAGCTCCAAATTTGTACTTTAGGGTGCAAAATATTGTGTATATGAAGTGGCTGACGACAAACTTGGCCCTAAACATAATTAAAAATATCTTATAGATGTCATTTAAAAATATTTTTGTTATCATAACGAAGTATGATTATAAAGAAGACCCAAAAAGTGAGCTTGTAGTGGATAAAGATAAAAAAATCATTTTTTCAGCTTTTAAATTTTTGGTTGAATTAAATCCTTAAATGGAAATACCAATATCAAACTTGCTTTACTTTCAGTTCTGAAAATAAACAATTTCTACTAGTTTTTTTTTAAGCCAAATAGAGTAACGCGCCTATAATAATTTTCTATGGATAAAAACTATTCATTTTTTTTTTTAATATTGAGGAATGTTAATAATTTGATTTAAAAATTAAATTTGTATTTTTTTAAAGCTCATAACAAATACTAAAAGAAAAATATATAACATTAATAAATTAAATCATCTTTCAAAAAATAAATGTAATTAAGCAATGCACATATAATAATTTTAATAAGGTACTTTTTTTATATACTTCTAAGCTCCAAATCAAGATCAGCTGAGCACAGAAAATTAGGGACAGTAAAGAGTACTTTATAGTCACCATTCGATTCGTCTGAATAGGGTTTTTTTTTTTCAATTTTATTCTCTTCTGCCTTGCGCTGAACAAACATCGGCTGTTTCACATAGCACGCTCATCCGTTGTTTGGCTTTTGTTGTGCACAACTAAGCGTGAACGCTGCGATTGTTAGAATGTACACTCAGAAAAAAAGAGGTGATCTTAAGTTAATATGTTGTAATGAATTTTAAAAACTGCCGCAAAGAAGTTGCTTAAAACTTTTTAAATTGTATTATGGCAGCTATACGAAATAGTGGTTTGATTTTGATTAGAATTCACAAAAATGTTAAGGCTATAAGAAAAGACAGCTGATATACTATATATTTGATCATAATACACCTAATTCTGTTTTTCCGCGATAGATACGTTCCCAAAAGATATACGTAAAAAATGGCGTACGTAAAGTCGGGCGCGGACGACTTTAGGATACCCTGTACCACTAGCTTGTAATAAAGTCCGATTTCTTCACAAAAAACCAAAAACCAGAAGAATTTTTAAGCAAAAATTTTTTTTTGTGACCGATCGTTCCTATGGGAGCTATATGATATAGTCAACCGATTTCAATAAAATTTGACACAGAGCTTAAATACCTTAAAAAAGATCTGAATGCCAAATTTATTTCAAATATCTTTACAAACAAACAAAACACATCGAATTTTGTATAAAAAACGTGTTTTTCGACCGATTGGTCCTATGGGAGCTATATGATCCACTCAAACGATTTGGATTTAATTTGGTACAGTGCTTAGGAACTATAAAATACTCATGAATATCAAATTTGGTCCCAATATCTTAACAAACAAACGAAACACAACAAATTTTGTTAAAAAATCGATTTTTTAGAAGATCGGTCCTATGGGAGCTATATGATATAGTCAACCGATTTCGATCAAATTTGGTACAGTGATTGGGAACTATAAAAAACTTTCGAATACCAAAATTGGTTACGACATCTTCATAAACAAACGAATTATTCGTCTAAAACGCTTTTTTTTGTCGTGGTCGTCTCAAACACCCCCATGGGAGCTATATAATTTATCCCCGATATCAAAAAAAAATAAATAGAATTTGGTGTATTAAAAATAAATAAACTATGCTTTTATTTGTTTTAATGCGCTTTATATTAGTCTACACATTTGTGTGAAGTGTGATCAAAATTAATGCACTATGGCATATAGCTATCATACAAAAATCGCTCTCGGATAGAGACACATAGCGGAATTGCGCATTTCCTGATATTTTAATTGTTGAATCATATTAATTTTAGTTCGAATTTGCCTAAATGAAAAATTTATATCAATGTTTTGTTCATAATTGTTTTTAGCTAAGAGTAAAATACTTTGAAGCTCATCATAAAGATATTTGAACGCATTTCTTCTTCAAATAATTTTAAACATTTGCAATTTGAGCATTTTTGTTAAAAAAAAAAGCGACAATTTTACGCTCAATAAAAGCAACTTCGCTCTTGGCATACTTTAAAACACCCATAAACTAGTTTTGGTGGCCAACTAGTTGCTTATTTCTCTCAGTGTAGGTAGTACCTGCAACTAGTGCGCTTTAACAAATTGTTGACACATTTATTTTGTTATTAAAACAAAAAAATTAAGTTCTATTGGATGTGTCGCTGTTGTCGTTGCGGTTGTGTGGGTTTTTGCAAGGTTATCAACACAGCATAGTGCCCTGGCCCTGCGTCCAACACCCCTTCATCTGGGCTGGGAAAAGTATCTGAAACACATCTGTAAAGTATCTTGAAACTTTTGATAATGGGGTCGTCGTTGTCGAGGCGTTTGGCGTGCCCAATTAACCAACAACAAAGCTCTCTAAAAAATTTAATACAACAATGACAACTTTAAATTAAATTTAGACGAGACGCGTATTTATCAAATAGATGACAGGTGCGCAAACCTATCGACAACTTTGACGAACCGATATGATCCGATGCGATGCGATCCGATGACGATGACAAAGAAGACGGCGACGTGACAGTCAATTATAGTCGCTGCCAAATTGATTTGCTATGCGAACGCCAAAATAAGTTAGTACTAGGCAGTCAAAGTTATTTTTTAGGTCTATGATTTATGACCGAGAATGTTACCAATGACTACTTTAAACTGATATGGCAAAATTAATGGCAATACTCTGATTACATATGGCCGAAGACAAGTTTGGTTTGGCCATAAAACGGCGCTAAATGCTGAATCCGAACGAGGTGAAACGCTTAAGGTGATGGATGAGCGTAGTGTATTAGATATAAAGACTTTTCCTAATGGAAAGCAATTATTTATGACAAATTTTGGATTAGTGTGATACGGGGCGCATGGGTGCTCTTTGGAAAGGAGTTTGATTGTTAATATACATATATAAAGAGAAAAGGGGTCCGAATAAGGTGAATTTTTTGCAATAGTTTTTGAAGTTTATAATCGATTTGGTTGTAGGCAGCAAAATTATACAACGGAGAAACAGGGCAAGATATTGAGATGAATTATAAAATTTCACCGGCTTACAGATAATAAAGTTCTTATGGTATTTTTTTTATCTAATTTGATATAGTGCGGGGGATGTTAAGAAAAACTTTTTTTTTGGTGATCTGAAACACTTATACGGTAGTTATGAATTGTAAAATATAATAAGAGTGCCATACATTCACATAATACATGCAAAGAAGTTTCTTCCTCCATGCTACAGAAGCGACATAGTGTACTATCCACCGTCAGGATTCTCACGGTGTTCTTCCCGTGCGTTACCATGACTTTGATCCTCTTACGGTTGTAGTTGGAGAGGAGGGTTTTTACTGTTTCAGCCCTGGTATCTGTGCCCAGTGAAGCAGTCGTTTGTTATTCTCCTCTATTCTAAGTATGTCCCGTACCACGTGGTTACCTATCCCACAGTGTGGTTCAGGACAGTTAAGCGGTGTTGCGGAACCGGTCCTTGCAAATTTATCTGCCAGCTAATTTCCAGGAATGCTGTTACTTGGTCACTTCTTCGATCAGCCTTGATGTGATTTGCGCTTTGCTTAATGTCTTTATTGCTGCTTGACTATCAGACATAATGGAAATCTCCTTGTCATGGTAGCTCTTTTGCAGATTGAATTCTGCAAAATTCTGGAAAATGCTGGTGTGTCTGCCTAGTGGTTCGTAATATTTTGTCCTGGGTTCTACTACACTTCCTTGATCAGTGAGTGATCAGTCTGTGTACCACTTTATTGCATGTGATCATACTTTAGTGAACTTTGGGTGGTCTCCGATTGCACAAACTTAATATACCCTTTGTATACTGAAGACGGTATAAATAGAATTTTGTATAAAAAAAAACATTTACCTCGTCAGACAATGGAAACTTGACCAACACTCTTCCGACTAGGCTGCACTTTTATGATTTTGCGATTGAGTTGACCCAAAGTTTGGAGTCTTAAATACTATCTCCGATATTTATGGTTTAAATTGAAGTTTTCTGTTAATCGAGAGACATTTTAACTTTACTTTTTACTGAAGTTGTATCTGAGAATTTAAATAGTTAGAGCACTTTAAATAATGATTTTTATTAAGTTTTTCAAATATAGCAGTCCCTCCTACTTTTAATTTATTAGGAGAAATTTCTTTATTAAAAAGAAGATAGATTATTGTGTGGTCTGGAGTTCCTATAATTATATTATAGGATCATTATCATGATTATCATTTTTTAGAGCTGCTTATACTTTATATATGTATTTATTTAGCTAAAATGGAAAGCAATTTTCCTGAGTTTATTATTTTAGAGGAGGGAAATCTCGAGAATATTTAATAATGTGGCTTGGAAGTTTTTTTTCATTACTAGCGTCAACCTGTACAATTTAAGGATTCTTGCTTATGAACAAAATTTAAAAAAAGGTGAGCAAACATAGTTCCACTTTGGTTTATAAAAATGACGGTCTTTAAAATAATATGTACTTTGATAAATTTTCATTCAAATTTTATGGTTTTTATCGTTTTTCGTACTCTAAAAACTGGAATGAAATCCAGTAAAATCAGGCATAAATCTATTATGCTATTTAATAACAAAGGAAAGGTTACTACCGTCATGTTGACGGCACAAGGATTTACGTCTATCTAACGATTTAGGGTCTCAACTGGTGCTTTAGATTAGAATCACGCATATTTTTTAAACGAACCAGCTAAAGCTTAAGAATATTATTTGGTAGCTTTGGGATTTCTTAACAGTTCTCAAATGAGTCGAATTACTTCAACTACTCATGTTTATCTATATAGTAATTTATGACTTGCTGAGTACATAAAAACATATTAACAAAATAAAACTCCAAAAAGACAAAATTATTTGATATAAACATTCGGAGCAACGAAGAAATATTAGAGCAAATAAAATACACAAAGTTTAGAATCAAAGCAATATAAATGATAAGCATATTCAATTTTATTCTGCCTGTGTGGGATCTCTATGCTCCACTTAGGATCCCAGAATTTGTAGTAATAGTAGTAGTGGGATCACTATATATTGTTTATTCCTATAAATAAATCTGGAGCTTTGAAACTTACAAACATGACGTAAGCAATCTTGCTTAGATCTTTTGCTGGCTTGCGCACAATATTTAGAGTATATACTCTAAATAAATTAAAAAAAAATCAGATAATTGCTTTGAAAGACGAGCGAAGTTAAACAAAATGTGATACAGCCAAGACGCCTTGCGAATTTGATATGCTCTGTATTCTTATTTGAGTCTTTTTTTAAATTATTAATAATTATTTTAGCAATCTTCGATGATGATATGATTAGATAGTCTTATAAGTTATAGTTAGATTAAGACATACCTAGGCGTTCATCATCGTTTTCTTAATCTCTTACTGGAACATAGGGCCTCAGTACATTGGGCATTGTGGAACTAAAATTAGCATGAAATATTTTCTAAAAAGATTTTTAATGTCTTTGATGTCACTAGTTATTGAACTTTATTTCAGTATTGCTGATTTTTCAGAATTCAGAAATTTTGATAGATTAAAGGAATCTTTGGTCTTACATAGTTTCGCTACGAAAAAATAAAAAAGGTTTGCAAAATTATATATTGTAAATCGATTTTCGGGCTCAGAGATCGTTAAATCTAGAGGGTTTCAGGTTCTGATCAGAGCTAAAAAAAAAACATTGTGTATATTTTAAAGTAATTTTTTTCTGACCGTCGGTGGCTTAAGTGGTAGCGTACTCGCTTCTAAAACCGAAGGTCGGTGGTTCGATTCCCCGCAGTAGCACTGGTGCATTTGCCTAGCACTGGCATCGCTAGCTCAAAGACGCTATTTGCCATGAAAGTCTCTATTAATTAAAGACACCGCCGTTCGGATTCGGCTATAAACTGTAGGTCCCTGTTCTGTTCGAACAGTTATTAATAGAGATCCCCTATGCCCCTCCTCTAAGGGGTCTAACAGAGAATTATATATACAATTTTTTTCTGATCGCAGCAGAATATTCATTGCATACATTATAATAAACTTCGATGTATCGATACATCGATGTTTTTCAGCTAAAAACATTGAAAATATCGTTATTTTTCAGTTTAATGATTAAAAGTACTTGCTCAAAATAAGCTTATAAAAATCGACCAATATTCAATTAAGTCTTTGGAAAACCTTAACATTGTTTTTTTTTTTTACCGATTATACTGATTTCATCGTGTCACAGGCACTCGAATTGCGAACTTAATTAAGCATATGTAGTTAAAAATAATAAGATGATGAAATTATTATTCTTGTAATACTCTGGAATTTAAGATCTGATTATATTACATACAATTGTTTGGTTTTTGGGATATTGCTCGTTTTTGAAATAGTTTCAAAAGGTCAAGCTAAAAGGTTGAAAAAAAGCTTTGAGTCTCAATATTAATTTTTTATAAAAATTTTTCATATCTATAGTTATATCTATATCTAATAGCGGCAAAAATAGTAAATAAATGGATTTTTTTTTTAGCTCTACATTACATATTTTTATTTAATGTTGAATTTTTGTGCTAAATTTCAATTATTCCAATTATAGGCAGCAAAATATTTAAGTAGACTTTTTAATGAGTCCAAATTTATTTTGTAATAAAAAGCATCAAAACATCGATGTTTTTTCCGCACTGGTCTTGAGGTTATGTCAGAAGCCTGATGTGCTGAGGATTTTTTTTATATTGGATTTGGATTCAATGAACCCAAAATTATGTGATAAACATGGGTGTGACTTCTGATACCAATGTTTATGCTGCTTTTTTTAGGTTATTTCAGAAGCCTGATGTGCTGAGGATTTTTCGAAACTTCGATTTGGGTTCACGAAGAAACCTCCAGCGTTTCATGTTTCTCATATCCTAGGAAAACCGGACATAAAAAATGCTTGTGGTGATTTTCGAGGTTATAGTAGAAATTGAATTCGGATTTAACGAACTTAAAAAATTTAAACAGGATCCGAACTCGTTTTTGTGTTGCTTTTGAATGTACAATGAAGATTCAATTCAAATTTTTTCGTTTCTCACTTTATTTTTGATAGAATTCATTACGAAAAATTTGAAGGCTAAGAACGAGGTAAGGCTTAAATAAAATGTTGCATAAAAAAACTAATTATGAAAATCATTTAAGGGGAGATACTCTCAAATTTGGCCGATAAGAAGGTGAAGTTTGAGAATTATTTGTGGGATAGTGAAAAACATTCCTGTTTTGATTGTTAATTACGATTTTTATTGTACAATAATTGGACATTTTTATCTCGACGAAATTTAAATGGGTGCCTTTGTCTGCCTCTGCACGCAGAACATCGTCCCCGAAATTTAGTTCTCAAGCCTTTCGTCGTGAATTGAAATGAGTCTCCATGGCTTATACTAAGTCCGAATAAGTTTTGACGAAAAATTAACTGAAATGTGGACGTTCAAAAAATAAAAGAGAATTGGAACAATAGATGAAGAACTGTGCTTGAAATGCCGACGAAAAATATCGTTCCGACAAAAATGCGTTTAAAGCTTTTAGAAAGTCCCTCAGCGCGCGCATCTTAGGTGCGTTTAAGACTCTTTCTATAAATATCAATTGCATCGAAAATCGTTCACATATTTAACGAATATGTAGCTTTCAGAAAATCGATTTTCTGGACCAACTTTGAAAGAATCTTCTCTTAAGAGCTGTTGTTCTCTTGTATTTTGCAAATTTCATGAATTTGACTTCAATTCACAACATATTGGTGAAATTGAGTGACTTATTCTTGTGAAAAGAAAGTATCTTCTGACTACCCTAACTAATCAGTATCGATAGACCCGCTCAACTGAAGACAGAGCATTTTATTACCAAGAAATCTGCGATGTTAACATTTTTTATTTTATTTTGAGTAAAACTTTGCTTTGCTCAGCGCCTTAAAGACAATCACAATGAACGCTTTGTAAGAACCGATTCTGCTTAGTCAGCTGGCTCCAATTCAAAAATGGGTCTGAAATTAATATGATAAAAACTAGACACTTCTCCTATTGCAAAACATAGATGTTCGAGTTAATCAAATAATGCTGCAAGAGTTCAAAGTGTCTTTATGAAAAAAAGATAAGATTAGTTGGTCTAACCAAAGATTAGCTGCTGGAATGTGGTGCAGCACATTGCCTGGGCACACTGGGCAGTATGTGGGATTGGCCAATTTAGTAGCTACTACAATGAGCAGCATTTATAAATAGTTTCCTAATTGAAATTTTATAGCCAGGTTGTCATATAATCTCTAGTGCATGCAAAACCACCCACATTGCTCCATGAACATAATAGGTTGAGCTATTTCGAGAATTTTACATACCAAGTGCATTGGGATAGAGATGTGTCTGAGAGAGAGAGCGCGGAAGAGATCAAGCGAGGAAAGGCGTCATAAAGACTTAGATATGCATAATATTTCAAAAGCTGTTACTATCTACAATAAAGATTCAGTTTCTAACATGTGTTAAGTCGCTTGTTTGTCTAATGACTGACGACTCAAATCTGTAGATACACATAGACACATAAATATGTATACAAATATCTTTATGCATCATCATATGTATATAGGTATATATGTATACAGTGAAAAAAAAGATAGTTTATTGTTTGTAAAGTATCGGAACTAAATCTGTAGAAGAATCGACAGGCAGTTTCGCCATACCCAAAAGGGAATAGATCGTTGAAAAAACAAACTTATCTCATAGTCGATACGCTAGTTAGTGCTTTGGGAGCGAAAAAAGTATCGGAAGACCCGCTTTCTTATGAAATTGTGCTCGTTGAAATCATTTTACCGTCGAATGATCGGGTGACGTACAAGACGACTTTTTCCTTACACTTTGTCGGGCAAAAATGCATAAAGGCAAAAGTGCACCACACCAAACACAAGGTATAAAGGCACAAGTACCAGACTAACAAGTTGAGCAACAACCAGCCACCATGTTTGCTTAAAAAAAAATATCACTTAGTTTTAATATTTTTTTTTTTCACTGTACATCATTATATTACATAGATTATAAAGATTAGAGCTCACGCCGCATAATAAAATACGAGCGAGATAGACCACTAAACATCTTTATGGGCTAACAATTCAAAATTCTGGGTTTTCAATGATTTATATTTAGGCGCATGCAATATTTTAAACTCTTTTCGAACTAAATGTAGTTCCCATAAACTTTTTGCTTGAGTCAACTTTTTTTTTTGGTCTTCAGCTATTTCCAGTGCAAATCTTTAAAGCCACCCATCAAGCGATAAGTTTTGGTCAGTCACAGACTTAGTAATATTTTTTTGGTTGAGCTATTTAATGTTCTTCTTGAAATTGCCGTTGAAAAGGAAAAGCAAATACTTTATCTTATCAGCTGGCGATTATTGCCTAATACTTGTCCATTTTTAGTCAATCGAAGTAACCAATAAAAAATGTGCCCAAAACAGTCAGATAACTTCTACGTTACCTACAACAGCTATATTATATATGAGTACTATATATATATATGTAAGTAGTGCTGACTTTTGTAATAGATTAGAGGAAAGTTTTGCAATTTTTAATTAAAAAAAATGGCGGACGTAAAGTCGGGCGCGGACGACTTTAGGATACCCTGTACCACTAGCTTGTAATAAAGTCCGATTTCTTCACAAAAAACCAAAAACAGAAGAATTTTTAAGCAAACATTTTTTTGACCGATCGTTCCTATGGGAGCTATATGATATAGTCAACCGATTTCAATAAAATTTGACACGGTGCTTAAATACCTTAAAAAGATATGAACGCCAAAGTTATTTCAAATATCTTTACAAACAAACAAAACACATCGAATTTTGTATAAAAAACGTGTTTTTGGACCGATTGGTCCTATGGGAGCTATATGATCTAGTCAAACGATTTGGATTAAATTTGGTACAGTGCTTAGGAACTATAAAATACTCACGAATGTCAAATTTGGTCCCAATATCTTAACAAACAAACGAAACACAACAAATTTTGTTAAAAAATCGATGTTTTGGAAGATCGGACCTATGGGAGCTATATGATATAGTCCACCGATTTTGTTCAAATTTGGCACATTGCTTAAGTGGTCTAAAAATTTCCAAACGCCAAATCTGGTTAGGATATCTTTATTAAAAAACGAAATATAGCCAATTTTTCTTTAAAAAAGTTATTTTGGCCGATCGGTCCTATGGGAGCTATATGATATAGTCAACCGATTTTGATCAAATTTGGTACAGTGATTGGGAACTATAAAAAACTTTCGATTGCCAAATTTCGTTACGATATCTTCATAAACAAACGAATTATTCATCTAAAACGCTTTTTTTTTTCGAGGTCGTCTCAAACACCCCCATGGGAGCTATATAATTTATCCCCGATATCAAAAAATAAAATAAACTTGCCTCCTATGGAATAATATGGGATCTAATGTGAAAGTTTGGTAACTCTAGCTCTTACCATCTCTGAGATCTAGGCGTTCACACGGACGGACGGACGGACAGACGGACGGACAGACGGACAGACGGACAGACGGACAGACGGACATGGGTATATCGACTTCTCTATTCACCCTGATCATATTTTAGGTAACTTTGGGGTGTCTCCGACGTCTCCTTCTATATGTTACATACATTTTCGGCTTGCACAAACTTAATATACCCTTGGACCATACGGTACAGGGTATAAAAATAAAATATAGACGTTTGAAATCAGTCCAACTCACTTGAAAATGGGCGCTTTTGATACACTATACAAAGCGAATTCTAAGTTTGTAAGGTAACAGAGGATTCCAAAGTATGATTTTGGATATCTCGAGAATTCGATAAAGATATCTATGTACGTCTGCGCGTCAATAAAATCCAGTACCAAATTGGAATTCAATCTCATTTACTAGGAGCTTAAAAATTACGAATTTATTGTATAAAAACGGTGCATAAAATTTGATTCAAAGCAGGTGCGGATCTAGGATTGGGCTTGGGAGGCGTTCTCTACTTTGAAGAGTATGCATATTAGTATGATCTTGGATATTGGAAGTTGATAAAAATATCTACGTCTGCGCTTCAATTAAACCCTGCACCAAATTGGAATTTAATCTCTTTACTGTGGGCTATACTTCGCCGTTTTCTATGAAACATTACGAATTTATTGTGAAAAACGGTGCATAAAATTTTATTCAAAGCAGGTGCGCGGATCTAGGAGGCTTTTTTCACTTCGAAGAGTATGCATATCTGAGCTCGCAAAGGACTTTTTACCCATTTTTCGAACTTTTGGGGGCCGTTCCGGTCCCAAAAATCATCCCCGTGGATCTGTCACTGATTCAATGTGTATACCTCACTTTTTCCCAGCTTTCAGGCATCACTTCGATGCAACGTTGAAACAACTCTTTAGCTTTTTAAAAGTAACTTGCTGTCCGGAACAACCCACAAACGAAAAGGGTCAATATTGGAGGAATACAGCGGCTTGTTCAGAACTTCCCAATCAAGTGCTTTCTTATAGTTCTTGACCATTTCCAAAAGTGGGTAAATGATCTTTTCGTGTTTGGGCACGGTTTTCCTTAATTGGTGGGATCAATCTTATTAATTGCCTTCGGGAGAAATCTTCCAAGATGGTTTCGCTTTGTTGTTTTAGTTCATAATAGATGATTCCAGGCGTATAAGGTGACTGTCGCTATTAAACTTAGTATACCTATGCCTAAAGACATATAGGCAGTAAGTCCCCATGTTTTGCTCTTTTTTGAGTTATCTTAGTTGATCTGACTTTTATCGATATTGACTATAAAATGAAAAAACCTTCTTTTCTATGTATCTGGTCTTTAGTTACTATATCCTATAAAAACTAATTTCATTTATTTTTAATCAATTGCCATAGTTTTAGGCGAGGTTACAATGTTTGATGATTCAGCTCTAATTTCAGTTCAAGCTCTTTTTGCGTTGGTGACAAATCTTTTTACAATCAAATTTTTTACCAATATACACGTTATATTTGGCATACCTTTCGGATCTACCTACGTTCTTGGTCTTTCACCTCAAACTGGACGTTTTTAAAGTATTGTAACCCAGACTTGCGATGTTCTGGAAAAATTTTTATTCGGATTTGTTATGAAATCATATATTTGGTGCCCATGAATACGAGAGATTTAGATCTAGGACTTATTCTATGACTAAACTAGGTATTTAATAATAAATTATTATTTTGCAAATACTCGGAATGTTTACATTTATCCTTAAAATGATTGTGGACACGGTTGACCCTCTCTTAAACGGATTCCATTTTTGCCCTGGTGTGTAGATCAATGGTGGAGTGATATTAAACAAGGTTTTAAATAATTTTTGACTATTTTGTGTAAATGGAATTCTATAAGGGCGACATTTAGCTATATCAGCTAATATAGAATTCAATTTAAACAAAACAACTCCATAATATAACAACGCTTGAAAAATTGATTTGTGTAGATACATTTGATTTCCTAAGCTGAGACTAGAATTTCTATTTAGGATTGGGTATAAAACGCGAAATAAAATGTTGATTTTCTTGTTGACGTAGTTAATATGGCCTTTGAAAGTCAGCTTAGTGTCCAAAAATAGTCCTAAATGACCGATTGTGCTTTAAAGATGACAATTTCAACTTAATCTTATAATATAATGTGCCCTTCCTTCTATACCTAGAGATCCCCAAATAGCCCAGACAAACTTATTTATATGAGTCGCGTCTTATCGGATGACGTCATGCCAGAGACTGACACTGTAGGAGTGACACCGAATTCTAGTTTGTATCCTATGGAAATTCTTGTCTTCTTGAACCTATGTAAGTCATAGAAACTAAGGTTTAGCGTAGACCGGACGTGAAGGTCCAGCCCGTTGCTCTTCCTGACCTTTTTCTTAGCAGCTGGTAGCTCCCGGAAATGTTCTTGTGGTCTGGGTTCCATCTAAGGGAGACTTTGTTTCATAGTCTAAGATGTTTGAGGTTGGCTCTGGATTCCCGAAGCGATTTAAAATGAATTTCCAAGACAGCCTCCGCTTTAATAGCTGCTTAACTATCTGACAGTATAGTGATGCCTTCTTCTGTTTCTTTAGCTAGATTTCCATTTATCGATATATAGCACTTACTCTATGCTTCTACTTGAAATCTGCTGTTGTGTATACAGAGCTTCTAATAGGCGTGTTCTTGATCCTTCGACTCCTAGTCCGGTAGCTTCTTTTTCCAAAGGCTCGTCTTTATATTTTACAATAGTACGTCCTTCCGTAGTTTGAGAGATACATTCGTTTTGTTACTCATAAACTACACTATTTTACAAATTTAAGAATCATCGAGTGACCTTCGTAAAAAAGTGTTGTTTAGGGTAATTTTCAGTTGAGAAACTCGAAATTGACCGGCTTTTTTTTAAGCACCGTTTTCAAGATATTTTCTAAAAACTGGTTTCTGGGCACTCTTTTCAGTTATTCGTTAATATCTCGAAATATATCTGAAAGACGATTGAATCGAAAGGTAGAATGTGTAATTTTCGATCATCTTACAAAATTAAAAAATTTCAGTTCGTTTTTTACTAACTAAAAATTAGTTTTAAAAATTATATTAATCTTTAAGCTGAAAGAGACTTGGTTAGATTAGGTTAGGCTAGGGCGGCAGTTGGTACTGACGTCCCAACTCACTTAGGCCAAGGATAGGCCCGTTGCGATATCGCTAGATTCAGCTATATCACCACTCTTCCCCACTTGAGAGGTCCCCTATAATAGGTGAGGAAGCCATACGGCTGCCTGAATAAACCTTAAAAGGCATTTTGGACTCTGTTTAGAGAGCTGAGATAAATCCTGAAGAAAGTGTGACTTTAGGAAACTAAATCTTTTACTGCCCAGCCTAGGACAATTAAAAAAAAAAACTGTTCCACCGTCTCCAGCTTCTCCTCATCGCCACAGCTTCTACAGAAGTCATGGTGGGGAGCATTCAACCTGGATGCGTGGTTTCCTACCAGCTAGTGTCCCGTGATAACAGATGGGCTCTGGGCTCTATTCAGACAGCAAAGTTGTTTGGTTCTTTTGCTGCATTATGTCGAAAAGAGACTTACTTTATGCACATTTTGAGTCTAAGTTCTTCGAATCGGGTTGGATTTTTAGATGTTATGAAGTCGTCTTTCATGTCGTTACCAAATATTGTTCAAAAGATGTTAAAAAAAAAGGTTGTAATGTTCGTGAGTCTTGACCCAAAATTACCTTAAAAACCACGTTATTTTCGAAGGTTAATTTTTCGTATAAACTAATGTTATGAGTCATATAAGTGCTCAAATTTCTTTCGAATTCTCATCTCTTTCCAATCGGATTGAGGAGACCACTTTTTCTAGTTCATCGGCGAGTGTAGCACTAAAATTTGGAATTTGAAAGTTTTTGAGAGTTCCTAAACACTGTAATAAAATTTAAACGAAATCGATTAACTTTGACAAGGTAGTTCCCATAGCATTGAACGTTTGAAAAATGTTTTAAGAGCCTAAAATAGTTTTTAATGAAGATTCCCCAAATTCCAACAACATTATTTTAAGGGGAGAGACCGGTTGGAGGACGAGATTTTGTTTTTTGTGAATTTTTTACTTAGGGAATGAATAAACAGATTTTTTTTTTAAATTTGGAAGAATTTTATTCATGTTTTGAAGTAGCCTTCATAATTTGTTCAAGTAATTTCCACCGGAAATAGTATCGTTAGATCGTGCTGTCCATGGACGATTGCCATCAGAGTATTTTGCTGGTGGGCATTCCTGTGGTACCAATTTTCATCTGTATTCATCATATTTTTTTTTCGATAGCAACACATTTCCTAAGAATATGAACCTGATTGCGTAAAAAATATTTAAAATTTCAATTTTTTTAGGTGTTTAAAGACGATGTTATATTTTTATACCTCATTTTTTTCACCTTTTTTGCATAAAAAAACATATTTTTAATAGTCATATAATTCCAGAATTAAGTTTATATAGATTTCAATCGAATAAAGAATGTTCACACCAAACGGTTGGTCAAAAACTTTTTAAGCTAGAATGCCCACAAGTTGAAAAATATTCGTTTTTTTGATCGGTCTAAACTGGTTTCCCCCCTTAAGTATCGAAATCGTTTAATTTATTTATTTGCTCTTCATTTTGCCATACATTATCCCAAGATGGTTGATTTTGCCATATTATGAGAATCTTTATTAGACATAAAGCTGCATAGTTTGCTATTAATTTCTAAGGTACTGCAAAGACTTTTTTTATGTATGACATTAATTTTCCAGACAATTTTTTTGCCTTGTGCGTCTGACCCATACATTTTTTTTTTATTTTAAGACATTTTTTTTAATTAGTTGCATGCAGTTCTGGTCTGGTTTTTTTTTGTTCTAATTTGGTCAATGAAAATTTATGCAAAATGTACATAAAAAAAGCAAGAACAAGAAAAAAATCCCAAATTGTAAGCGGGGTAATTCGAGACGCCGCAAATTGCCACACAGCACAAACATATCCCAAAACCAAACTCACTCCGATTTCGATTTACACAAAGCGCACACCTCTTTGAAGCATTGGATCATTTGGGATCGTTGGAATCGTTTTGGATCGTTTGCTTAGTTGCTGGGCCGGTTGGCCGGTTGGTCACTTGAGGCGATCGCAAATTGCGGGCAATTGTGTTCAATTTAAAATTGAAAAGAAGTCAAATGCTGCACGATGTTGACAAGAATGCGCGATACGGACACTGATCTCAAGTATATATTCATATATATATGTATAAGCTGTACATATATGTACAAGTTGGTATATGTATAATAAGTGGCTTGCTATCTCAGCAGTAATTTGCACTTATCTGCGATGCTCTACATATGAAAAAGTTTATAATTTTTTTTCTTTTCGTTTTTTTTTTTTATTGCGCAAAGTCAGTCACTTTAATATATATATGTATACGTGTGTGTGTGTCTGGGTGTGAGTGTGTGTGAGTATGTACTATATCATGTCTCAAGGTAATCTCTTGATTATCAACCGTTACGTTAGTTGTTGCACTGATAAAAAAAAAAGTAATACGAAAAAAACAGAATTTATATGACGCCAAGATTTGCTTGCTCATAAATCCGTTCTTCCATTTTTAGATTGAAGCATTCTAATAACAGTAACTAACCGTTAGAATTCTTTTCTTTACAGCTAGCCATATGAAAATGTTTTTACTTTAGACTGCTTCTTGGTAATACCATCCATATCATCCAGAGCTTGGGAGCATGGCTCTGAATCAGGGCAAATACAAGCCCACCGTCTGTGCCATTGATGAGGTGGATGATCGCAGCTATAAGCATAATAATAGCAACTCCCAGGATGATGATCGTGGCATAACAAAGCAACAAATCGAAGGCAGTGAAACCGCACCACTGACCACCAATCAACAGAAACTCCATATGGACGAGACAACGCTAACGCCGAAGGACTTGGAAGCGGCGCGCAAGGATGCGCTCAGTGAGGGTATGGCGAGTGCGGCCAATACGCCAAATTCGACGCATGCGTCGGTCAATGGACTGAGAGGTAGGCTTCATATTCATATTTAACTCACACTAACGCACACAAATGGTACAGTAAAGCTTGTAAAGTTGAAACGTTTATAAAAATAAATTTCGTTGCTGGTCAAGTTCCTTATAAATTGTTATCAAAATATTATTATGAGAGTTCTGGAGATCTATTGTAGTGCCCCAACTCTTCTAACAATTCGGAATTTTGTGGTTTTGCCGGAAAACCTTATAGTACAGTGTCAGTTCTATAAAGAGTCCTGTTTTTTGAGAAAATTAATAATTTTTTATTTTGCAACTTTTTAATCGAATTTCGTTATTTGACACTATTTCTACCAAGGGGTGTCACAAGACATCTGCCAATTTTTGAATTAACATATCCCATTTTAAACATTTATTAAAAAAATGTTTTTTTTTTATCTTATATATAAAATTCTCGTGTCACAATGTTATGTTCCTTCTAAGCTTAGGATCTCACGAACGGCTGAACCGATTTGGCTAATTTTGGTCTTGAAATGTTCGTGGAAGTCCAAGGATTGTTTAGGGTTGAGAAAATAAAACAAAATTGCGACGAAAATACTAAAAAGGACAATTTGATTTTCCAATACCATTTTTTTTTTAATTTAGGTTGGCATTGTGTACATTGTCAGATTAACTAATATTTTTTAGTTAATAGTTTTTGTCGAAAGGAAACACAAAAATTATAAACGATTCATGTTTTGATTTCTGTGTAAAATACATATGATCAGATCAATATTTGCACATAATGCCGCCAAAAAGACGTAACATTGGGAGACGTTCGCGTAGAACTCAATTGCAATCATCCCGAAGAACAGCTGAAGCTGAGGAACAACGTTTACAAAGGAATGAGTTGAATCGATTAAGAGAAGCAAGATCACATTCTGCTCATACATGCTCGAATGAGAATGAGACGAAATCGGGATTATCAGAATCAATCAGATGAAATCCATGCAGAACAGAATTTAATCCAAAGAACATTCAGGCAAATGCGCAATGCATCCAATCTGCACAGAGCTGCATTCGAATAAAACAATACGACCGATTATAGCTCGCGTCAATCTGTTGTAATTGGAACAATGAACAAGGTATCTGACCAGTGCCAAGCACTGAAATTTCCCAATGAAACAGCAGGCCTGCTTATTATCAAAAGCAGTGTATTCGGAGAGGTTCGCTGCTGGATGTATTCGGTAGAATGGCAGAAGAGAGGATTACCTCAGAAAATACTACCGCATGAAATTGATGATGTGATCAACCACAGATCAACCACAATCAAAGTGCAAAAACAAGAAATTGAAATTGACAATCGTTGGGTTGTTCCATTTTCGCCATTATTATCAAAAACGTATAAAGCCCACATTAACGTCGAGTATTGCAACTCAGTAAAATCAATAAAATATATCTGCAAATACGTCAATAAGGGAAGCGATATGGCGATTTTGGGTGTGAGAGCCGACAATGTGAATGACGAAATTTCACAATATGAAATAGGATGTTGCATTAGCAGAAACGAGGCAATATGGCGAATTTTCTCATTCCAAATTCACGAACGACACCCAACCGTTGTCCATTTAGCAGTTCATCTAGAAAATAGTCAACGTGTTTCTAGACGAGCGAGCGGAGCGAGCGTGCCGAAGGCCGGCTAGTTATATATAGATATACAAAAAGTAAAATTAGTGTTAAATATTATAACTCTAATTATATTTATCAAAAAATAAAATATGATATTAACGAAAGACTAAGTTTTATTGCGGCTTCAAATACTTTTTTCGAAAATGTAAAATATTTTTTGGGAAAAATGATTTCGGAACCTATACTTTACTCAACGATCGAGGTTTCCAAATAAAAAAATTAGGCAAAATCCAATATTCGGATATAGTTTTTGGAAATTCATTAATTCGGACCATCTTTGAAATAAATATATTCTTAAATGTGTTTTGAACACCGATTAAGAAAAAATTTAATTTAATCATTCTAAAAATACTAAAAACAAAACAAAAAATCAATATACAAGAAATATAAATAAATATAATATCATAAATAAGGATATGATTTGACATAATTAAATTGCATAACAGGATTGACTGAGATTCAACAAAATAAAATGAAAAATTAAAATTAATAAAAAATAGTAGTTAATCTGACAATATACACAAAGCCAACCTAAATTAAAAAAAAAATGTTGTATTGGAAAATCAAATTGTCCATTTTAGTATTTTCGTCGCAATTTTGTTATATTTTCTCAACCTTAAACCTTTCCTGGACTTCCACAACATTTCAAGACCAAAATAAGCCAAATCAGTTCAGCCGTTCGTGAGTCTACAAGCTTCACAGGAACATTTTTTTATTAATTTTTATATATAGACAAAAATAAGTAATCAAAAAATTAATGATGAAATTATATATAAATATAAAAAATAAATTGAGAATAGAAAAAATTAAAATTTGAAAGTTATTAAAAATTATTATTTATTAAAAATTTAAAAATTACAAATAATTGAAATACAAAAATATAAAAAATAATAAAATATATAATATAAATAAATAAGTAAACAAAAAATGAGTAATAAACATGAGAAAATGTATATAAAAACAAAAATTGTTAAATAGTGAAAATAAAATAAATGGAATATAAAAAAAAAATTTGTATATTTATAAAATAAAAGAAACAAAAATGCAAATATAAAATATAAATATTGAATGTAATTAAAATAAGAAAATCACAAATAATTAAATTAAAAAAGTACAAAAAAATAAAAATAATAAAAGTATAAATAAGCATTAAAAAAATAATAATTAAAAATAAAAAAAATGTACCTATAATAATTAAACACAGCAATAAATGTTATATAATCAAACTAAAAAATAAATTAAAAATAGTAAAAATAAAATGAAAGTAATAAAAATTGAAAATATTTAAATAATAAATTAGAAATAACGAAAGTAATTAATATAAAAAAATGGCGTTATTAAAGTCGGGAGCGGACGACTTTAGAATACCCTGTATCACTAGCTTGCAATAAAATCCGGTATTTTGCTTAGTAACTTCAAAGACATTTGATTGCCAAATTAGGTTACGTAGAACTTTTAAGCAAAAATTTTTTTTGGACCTATTGTTCCTATGGAAGCTATAAGATATAGTCAACCGATTTCGATCAAATTTGACACAGTGCTTTAATACCTTAAAAAAGATCTGAATGCCGAATTTAGTTCAAATATTTTTACAAACAGACTAAACACAACGAATTTTGTATAAAAAACATTTTTTTGGACCGATTGGTACTATGGGAGCTATATGATATAGTCAACCGATTTTAATCAAATTAAATACATTGCGAAGGAACTACAAAAAACTTTCGAATACCAAATTTGGTCTCAATATCTTAACAAACAAACAAAACACAACAAATTTTGTTTAAAAATCGATTTTTTGGAAAATCGTCCCTATGGTGGCTATATGATATAGTCAACCCATTTGGTTCAAATTTGGCACATTGCTTAAGTGCTTTTAAAAATTTTCAAATGCCAAATCTAGTTATGATACCTTTATTATAAAACGAAATATAGCGAATTTTTCTTTAAAAAAGTTATTTTGGTCGATCGGTCCTATAAGAGCTATACGATATACTCAACCGATTTTGATCAAATTTGGCGCAGTGCTAGGGAACTATAAAAAACTTTTTAATACCAAAATTGGTTACGATATCTTCATGAACAAACGAATTATCTATCTAAAACTTTTTTTTTGTCGAGGTCGTCTTAAACACCCCTATGGGAGCTATATAATTTAACCCCGATATCAAAAAAATAAAATTAACTTGTCTCCTATAAAATAATATGAGATCTAATGTGAAAGTCTGGTTACTCTAGCTCTTACCATCTCTGAGATATAGGCGTTCAAACGGCGGACAGACGGACAGACAGACGGGCGGACAGACGGACATGGGTATATCGACTTCTCTAGTCACCCTGATCATATTTTAGGTAACTCTGGGGTGTGTCCGACGACTCCTTATATATGTTACATACATTTTCATCTTGCACAAACTTAATATACCCATTGTACCATACGGTACAGGGTATAAAAATACATATATGTATTTAAGAAAGCCAGTGACGTCATAGTTAACTAAGTATAGGGCAGCTGCACTTTGCGTAACCTCTTTTAGTTGTATCATATGCATTTTCTAATAAAGCATAAAGGATTAATCAAATTTTATAAAAATTGTGCTTATAATTCACAACATGTTAAAACAAGTTTCTAACCATATAATGTCGATTCTTTTAGCTTTCTGTAGTAGAACGCTTCTTATATTTGTTTTTTATTTATGTATTTTTTTATTTAATGAATTCGATTCCGACTGAATTACAGAAAGTTAGATAAATTGGAATTTGAGATTCCCATAAAGATCCGATTCATATTCGGTACTTTCAAAAGTAAAGTAAACATTGCGCTCACGAAGCATTGTTGGACAATTGTGAACATTTAGATTAGTTCCCTTAACTGCTTCAAATCTCTTACTCTTTGTGGGAAGCCCTAAAAACACCCTGTCAATCTCTACTGCATCGCCCTCATCATTCTATAAAATATAAATAGGTAACTATTATAAAGAAACAATTTGCCCAGTGTGAGTGCCCAGTGAGTATTACTCATCTTTCCAAAATATTAAAAATAAAAACAAAAATAAAACATGTTCAGTAATAAAGAGAAAAAAATAATACTAAAGACATGACAAATATATTAAATAATGCAAATACAAAAATTAATAATGATATTCATACAAGTTAAAAATATTAAAAAATATTAAATCAAACTACAAACAATTATAAATAAAGAATAGAAATAATATTTATGAAAAATTAAACAAATTAAAATTTTAAAATGCAAATAAATTGCAAATTATTATAAATAAATATTATAAAAAAAAACAAGAAGGAAAAAATGCAAATAATAAAAAAAACGAGAAAAATACATTTTTTTTAGTTCGAAAACGTATTAAAGAGAAATTGTATAATTAAGACTAAGACATTCTTGTAAGTCTTACCAGAAAGTGGATAAAACTAAGTTGTCTAAAAAATATTACCTAAAAAACATTTGTCCAAAAAATATCTTTGGGTTAAAAAAAAAAGGAATTAAACCACTATTTTTAATAGCGTAGTGAGTTTTTGCATATACCATATAGAGATATAGATATAGCATTAAATAAAATTAATTTTTGTGTTCAACTAAGTCAGGTTTTACTGTACATAAAAACATATGCATTAATTTATGTTCATTTTCATATTGCACATTGTCATTGTCATCGTTATCGTTATCGCCAACGCTATCACCATTGCCTGTGTTCCTGCGGAAACTATAGCCTTTCTGCTTACAGGGCGCATGTCCTTTGATGCACTGATGCGGCTCTCGCGCAAGCGTCGCATCCTCTACATAAGCACCGCCTGCCTCTGCGCCCTGCTCTTTGTGATTATCATAATGTTGGTGGCCTTTTGGCCAGAGGTGCCTTTCCATATGCGCGCTCCCCTCTGCCTGGAACCAGAGTGCGTCGAAACGAGTCGCCAGCTACTGCTTTGGGCCAACACCTCGAAAAGTCCCTGCCAGGAAACCTATGACTGGGCCTGTGGCAACTTTGCACGTGAATATGCCGCCAATGATTACTTTGTGATTAAGCGCGGCGAATGGAACTACAAGACTTACAATGAGTACCAGGGTGAGTGGGGTTATGAGCAGGGATTGTCTTGATCTTGATTGATGATTGACTTTGATTAATGAATTTTTCTTCTAGAACTCGATGAACTGAATCGTTTTATATCCATGCTGCCAAATGCTGCTGGTGGCGCCTACTCTGTGGAGTCCATGATCAGCAGCCTTTATCGTTCCTGTCGTGAGATTGATTCACTGGACAAGAGTCAATCGGATTTGTTGCTAAAAAAGGCCATCAAATCAGTGGGTGAGTCTGGGTTGCTTTTTTTTTTTCGTTTATCGGATTTTATTCATAAGATTTTGGGAAAACACAAACAGATTAGTATAAAAAAAAAAAAATTGATTCGCTGCCACGATTGTGGCAAGTGTGACCAGATTTAGCGACCGCTGGGGGGCAAGTAGCTGGGGCTTTGAGCATGGCTGGTAGCAGAGTTAATGTTGCTTGATGCGCCATGGAAACCACCAGAAATGCCGCCTGAGGAGATGCCGGAAGAGATGCCAGAGGAGCTGCCAGTGGAGCCAGCAGCGCCACCATCCAAAATGCCAACAACAGATTGAGCAGGAGCAACGCCGCCATCGGTATGCTCGGAGGTGCCTTCGATTCTGTCGTACTCGGCTGGAAGAAAGTTGAAATTCATGAAAACAAATCGTTTTGTATTGTAACGCATTTGATGGCTTACCCTGAATCTGGCGTTGAGCATGTTGAGCCTCGGCATCGGTCTTGTACTTGATGAAGAAGACTTCGGGCTTGCTGGGCACGGTGGGTGCGGGTGTGGCAATATCGTTGACTTCCAAAGAGGAATCCTTCTTGCTGAGCACATAGATGACGGTCTTTTCCTCTTGTGGTGCATACTGTGCGGATAGCTTGACATTGGCACTGCTAGACGAAGGCGCCTTGATGAAGACCACACGATAGTTCTTTTGTGGACGGCCAATAACCAAATGCTTGGAGCGCTCCAGACTCTCATTCTCCTCGGGTGCAGCAATGGTTATGAATTGCTTGTGCACAATTGGTGCCTCAAAGCCTTGCTGTTGTTCCTGATGGTAGTTGCTGGACTGAGCGCCACCAGAAAAGCCGGAGAGACCGCCAAAGCCAATGTTGCCACCGCCGCTGCTGAAACCGCCGCCGCTGCTGAAGCCACCACCGCTGATAAGACCACCACCTGAGGAACCACCGCCGAAATTGCTGGAGCCAGACGAACCGCCGCCGCCCAAAAGTGAACCAACACTGGCGCTCTGTAGGGCGCCTAGGGGTCCAAAGTTGGGTGTGCCGCTGCTGGGTGCATTAAGGAAGTTGCTGGAGACGCTGCCGGATATGCCGCTGCCATAGTTGTAGCCCTGGGGCTTGGCCTGAGCCAGTGCGGTCAAAGTGCACAAAGTCTGTGCGGAAAATAAATGTTAGCTAATCCTAATCCTTCACGATTTAGAACCCAGTCTTAGATACTCACCAAAAAGAAACGCATTTTGCTTGAGTGGGTTTTTTTTTTTTGGTTTGCTTGGGGTTGCTTAAGCTGATGAATCGCTTGCTACTGATGCTATTCCTCGTTGTGCTTTTGGTTTTTATAGTCGGATGCCGGCTAATCCCAAAGCAAATAATGCCGGCAGCCAAAAAATCATCTTTAATGCTTAATAATTTGTTAAGTCTTGGCATGAGATTTTTTTGATTTTTTCCCCCCTCTGCACCCTCGTTGGGGGTTTCTGCGTTTTGTGCGTTTTGATTTGCTGTTTAATTAATTGCTCAATTATTTCTCGATCCACGAGATCCACGAACCTCTGACATTTGACTGTTGCCCTCTTGCTTGCACTCTTTGTTTTTTGGCTCGTGTGTGTTTCCTTTAATATTTTTATACTACTCGACACTGGGTCATAAATCAAAAAAAAAAAAATATTGAAAAAAAACCGCCTTGCAGATCGTAGTCCAAGTCTTGGCTATTCATTGACAGATTTCGTTTTTTTTTTGGTATTGGCAGTTGCAGTTTTTTTATGCGATTTGGCTAGTTAGTCCATTGTAGTCGGCTTTGACTTGTCAAGCTGATTAACTAACCAACTAACCATCTAACAAAAGCTTGCAGTATTTGCTAGTCAATCAATTCTTGAGATTCTCTCATCATCATCGGCGTCATCGTCATGCCCAAAAAACATCATCATCATTCTCGACACTTTCATTTTCTTCGCTTAATTCCCATATCGTTATTTATTGAACCGCGATTTGTCTGCTGTCTACGCCCAATTGTTCAAAAACGTGTCCAAAACGCATGTCTTGACCATCGATTCTGACGATTCCTCATGGAAATTCCGAGCATAAAAACTTCCGCAACCAAAAATATAGTCTTGCCTAATTAAAAAAAATTGCTGGCGTTTAAGTTGGGCTTCACCGAATTTGATATACATATTAGTTGGTGTTTAAGAATTCTTTTTTTTATGAAAAAAAAATAAAAACGTAGATATCTGAGAGATTGCGAGAATGGGCTCAAGTAGAATTATAATAGAGATAATTTTTTTTTTAGTTCAATCTGCTTTGACAGCCTTACACTTAATAGAGTGCTCCAAATATTTTTAACACCAGATATATATAAAAATGATCCACAATAATTTTGTAATAAAGCTTTATAAAAAAACCTGAAAACTAATTAAATTGGGATTCATAAATGTAAATTATAAATACTCCAGAGCAAGTAAAATATTTCGGACGTTTTCAGTTTTGATTTCATAAATTTTACCTTACTTCGTCGGGCATAAATGCAGAGGGCAATAATAAATTAGCAAAGAGGTATAAAGGTAAAAATGCCAAACTAACAATGTCAGCAGTTTTTGTTACCCTACTTTTCGTACTCAAGTATCTGAATGGGCCATTAATACCCATTTATGCATTTCTGCCCGACAAACCCCTTCATTTTTAATATAAGAACTACTTAACTTCTTTCTTTACTAAACTACAAACTCTTTAAAACCTTCAAATACATTTTTTATATTATTTTAAAAAATTGTACGTTTAGGGTGTTTACTTTGTCCTAAATGCATAAAGGCAAAAATACACGAGTAACGCCACGAGCTCACGGAACTCACGCCAGCAACAATAATCAACTATTGTCTTTTTGGGTAAGAGCACTCTACTGCTCGTCTTGGTCGGGCATTAATACACATTTATGCATATTATGCCCGACGATGTCAATAATTAGGCCTTCACTACTATTGAGCACTTTCCAAATCCGATTTGGCATAGCTTATTAATTTTTGATTGATTTGCGTATTTCGGATTTAAGGCTTCGATTACTTTCCATTTGTGTACATCCCATAATCCAAAATTTTTACTTGGATTTAGATCTGTTCCTTTTGTTGGCCACGCCAGTCTTCGTATATTTTCTGCCTCAAGAGAGTCTTGGGTCTTACGGAAGACATCGATCATCCTCTTGAAAAACATAGCAGTCAACAAAACTTTTCTCTCCAAATACAAATAGCACATTTTCAAGTGCAATTTATTCAATCACTAGACTTCATATAAAGAGTTACGAAGTACATAAGACTCTGATTTTAGGAATTTTGTTGGTATATCTTTCCTATTACAGGAACTCACTTGAATATAAAAATTTGCTGACCACCTTTCCTTGATATTGAAAGATCTTATTTAAAAAAAATCTAGACTGTACTTTAGCCTTTTTTTGAACGTAAAATTAATCACAATCACCTACTAAGGGCCGGCTACAATAAGGTCTATATACCCTTTATTTTGTTTGGAATCCTTCAGAAAACTCTGTATGTGGGTTTATCTTCTTTGCATGCTTATTTTATGATGTTCAGAAATTTTAATCCATTCATCATGGGCAAGATAGAGTTCAGATCATTCCTTATACTTTATTAAACAAATTTTTTATAATAAAGTGTCATTTGTTTTTTTTTTCTTTTGGTAATCCAGTGAGTTTAATGTAATGGAATATCCAAAATAGTTTAAAGCAATCCCAAAAAATACACAAGTTTGAACATAGTAGAAAGAATTATAAAGCTTCATCAGGCCCTGGAAAGGCTCTATGCTCCACTGGGAATAAAGGATAACGGAAGAGGCTCTGGAAACATTGCAATACTAACTTTGTTGACGCAGTTCTCCAAGTGAATGCTATAATTTGAAGATATGTATCTGTCTTTCTTTGATTTTGAAAAAAGATAATACTCACGCATTACCGAATTAGGAGTAGATGGTATTGCTTGGTCTTTTCAATCGTCATAAATATGTTATTATTGCCTTAGCTCTTATTCTTAGATGTTGACTCCTTAGAAGAAATCCCTTGCTTTAAAAGTATCTCATCCTCTGTTAGGCTCTGACAGGTCCAAGTTTCAAACATTGTATATTTTGCCCCTTATTGGGGTCTTATATATCGCTTACACAATCACGCGGCATTCAAATAGCATATACATCGTATACCAATATGGTGCAATATATTTTTCAATCTTAAATATTTCTGATATCTTTTGTCCCAAGGATAAAAACTTTCTTCAATTGCGATTTCATTTAGCTCTATATTAGATAGTTATCGTTTACGGTCTTTACAGATTTTGATTTAATTTTTTTAATTATATACCTTTTTTTTCAGCATACATAAGGTGTTCTCTGTTAACTTCTTTCAAATCTGCTCACGTTGATCCGAAAAAACCGAGAAACCGATAAATTTTCAGCCAGAAGTCGTAGTTAAAATAAAATCGCCTTGTTCTTCGAAAATCTTGGTTATATCCTACACAAATATTACGAGAGACAGATTAGCCACCAAAAAAAATATGAATTTAGCTTTCGGACAGCAGCTAAAAATTCTTTAGCTGTGAGGGATCTCTTAATTCTAATCGAAAAATCTAAGCACAACCAAAAACGGAGCTTTTGTTAAATATCCTCCAAAAACCCCATACATTTATTTTCTATTCCGGATATCTAACCATTTTTTTTGTGTTGTTGGGGACGTAAAGTCTAAAACTTCCGCATACGTCAGGGCTTTGAAATATCCTTTAATCTCATTTCATGGGATCTCTGAATCTGAATCCAAGGTCCAAAAACCACAACATAGGAGTATTTGGTCAAAAAATATCAAGTACGCCAGGGCTCTGAAATTTATTTTAAATTGCCTTGCTTCATGGGGACTCTAAATTCATATCAAAAGTCTAAAAAATCAACACTCACATATCATTTTAATTACTTCGTTTCATGGAGACTCTGAATCTTTATCCAAAGTCTAAAAAAAATACACGTCAGGACTCTTACATATCGTTTAAATTACTTCCTTTTATGGGGACTCTGAATCCTTATCTTAAGCTCTAAAACTCCAACATGTTACGGCTCCCAAATATCGTTTAAATTGCTTCGTTTCATGCGGACTGTGAATCCTTATCCAAAGTCCAAAAACCCCATGAAGTCAGAGTTTTGGCATAGCCATATGGAATACCTTTTGAGCTCTGAGGTTCCAATATCTAAAAAACCAAAACGTCAGGGTTCTCACATATCGCTTAAATTATTTCTTTTTATGAGAACTCCGAATCCTTATCCAGAGCTCAAAAACTCCAACAGGTCATACTTCTGACATAGCCATATGGGGATCCAAGGTATCGTTTAAATTACTTCGTTTCATGGGGACTCTAAATCCTTTTCCAAAAAGTTGTGACGTAGCCGTTGGAACACCTTTTGAGCTAAGGAGTTCTTTAGACTTTGAATTCAGACTCAGAGATTCCAAAAAAATGTAAAAAACAGCCAAACTCAAAATCCGATTTTAATCAAATAATTAAAATAATCAAATTTTTTTTAAAGCTAGGGAGGGACAATGGATCGAAATAATCTAAATCTGCTTTGCCACCAAGAAAGACTTTATATAAAATTTCTTACCTGCAGATATTTTACATAATTTTCGCGAATTCAACGTATTACATTTTTGTATACTTTATAAAGCCATCTAGCTGTTACGTATTTTTAAACCAAGCTAATATACCCTCATACACTCTAAGTAATGGCAATAAAGAAAAAAAGAAAAAAAAGATACATACGCGTCATAATTGGATTTGCTAGTTTCGGTTTCATGAGATGAGATTCTTAAGACTTGCCACAGGCATGTATTAGATGATTCCCCATCCATCTATTATTGAGGCAGGTTATTGAACAAAGCCGTAACTTTGGCTAATGAATGAAAACTGGCAGCTACTTATGGTATGATGATAGTTTGGTAGTTGGTTAGGTTAGCATTAGCTCGATAAAGATTTATGCTTCAACTTGGCTATGTTTGGTTGGGTTTGGGTTGGTTGCATTCGAGTCAAGCTTATCAGACCCATCGGGCACTTAAGCGTCCGAAGTTCGACCTTTGGCACCAGGGCTGGTCTTGGACTTGCAACGTTTCTTTTGGCCACTTACAATACCCATTGGCTAATAAGGCTCATAAATTTGAGTATTTCCATTGATGAGCCCAAGCCATAATCAAGTTTGACGTAATTGTCTGAATCTGGCCAAGAGCAGCGACTAATATTGTCACTATCGGTTAGTTACACATTTTTTGACTTTGGCTAAGGCAATACCTTCAAAAAACAAGAAGGTTAACTGCTCTGTTTACTGTTTTTGGGCATCTTGGTTACACACAGAAATGTTACAATTTAAAAGGCATTCGAAAATGGTTAAATGGAAGTTTTTGGGTCAAAAATAAACTAGATCAGATCGGATCAGACTAGAGCATAACAGGCGGTGGAAAAAAACTAAAAAAAACTTGTGATCTAAAAGTTGACTTTATGGATAATAAGATATTTGTTTTTTTTTTATAATATATGTTAATAATTTTCCTGACTGCCTATTTTTTCAATCGCCCCTGAGCGAAGCATAGGGATCTCTATTAGTAACTGTTCGAAGAGAACAGCGACCTAGAGCTTTTAGCCGTATCGAAGCGGCGGTGTCTTGAAATAATAGAGATTTTGTTGGGGATTCTCTTTTGATGCTTCGGAAAAAATTCTCCCATTTAGTCCTATTGCGGATGTACTCATTTAGAAAGTTGGGAGTTTAAAATTATAGTTTGGCACAGTGGCGGATCCATGGGTGGTTTTTGGAGTCCGGGCTCTCCCAAAAGTGGAAAAAAGGGTTGACAGCTTTTTGCCAATTCTGATATAAATATACACCTCGAAATGAAAAACCTCCCCTTGACCAAATACTTTATTCGCGCCTGATTTCGCATTTCAGTTCAGTTTTTGGAGTTTTTCTGAAATTTGAGACTTGAGACTGCAATTCTAAAACCGTATCCAAGCTCTAAAAAACCAACATGTAAGGACTCACACATATCGTTTAAGTCACTTAGTTTCATTGGGACTCGGGATCCTTACCCAACTTCTTAAAACCCCAACAAGTCAAAATTCTGACATAGCCGTATTGAATACCTTTTGAGATAAGGCGATCTTTAGGCTTTGAATTCGGATTCAGATACTTCAAAAAAATATAAAAAACAGCCGATCTTAAAATAATAAATTAAATACTCTAATAATCTCATTTTTTAGAAGCTGGAGTGTGACAATGGTTTGAAATAAAGCAAATTTGCTTTACCACCAAGAGAGAGTTAAAAGATATTTGGTTTTCCACATTCTGGAGCTTCTAGTTGATTAACGTTTTGGAAAACTTTTCCTTTCTTCGGATTTATTTTTACTTCACCTTGACAAAAATTCTACGAGAAACCCCGCTATGACCCTATCCTGGATCCGAGCCGAGTTTCGCATTTCAGTTTAGTTTCTTGAATTTTTCTGAAACTTGAGACTGTTTCTATTTGCGAACTTGAAAGATATTTGGGTTTTTCGTATTCTTTAGCTTCTAATTGATGTACGTTTTGAAGGGGTCTTTTTTTGGTTGTCGGATTAATTTTTGTGGCTTTTTTGTCAAAACTTTTTTACCATTATTTTGTAATTGTATTTTTGGACCAACTCCAAGGTTTTTAAAAATTAATTTGACCTGTAACTCATTTAGATTTTACTATGTCGATATTTAAACTATTTTAGAATATTTTTGTTTTAAACGTTACTTCACCTTAAAACAAAGGAAAGAAAAATTGTTTGAAATCGATATCTTTTATAGCGATCTTTCATAATAATATTTTAAATACAATAGATGATTCTTTATGTATCTGTTCCGTACTATTAAACTATTATGCATTTCCAAATGCTTGAAGGTTTGCCTTAGTTCCATGGTGATGTCGTGTATGGAAATATTTAGAAATTGGATGCGAAAGAAATATTATTTATTTTTCACGCTACGTAGCTGAAAGTTAGAAATACTTCTTACGGTCCTATCAGGGACAAAAGGTTAGAAGTATTTTTTTATACACTGATTTCATATGGTTTAATAAATTATCTGTAATAACTCCAAGAAATGTAATTTGTTTCTTTCGATTTAATCAGAATTAATTCGGCATCCGATTTAACGCAGAGAACATTTTTGAGAAAATATTTGTATGATATTGATTGAAGGGATGTACGCAAATTTTTACTCGCTAAAAAAATAGAACATGGTTCAATTTTTGTATGGTAGCTATTTCATATAGTAGACCAACTTTGATCAATCGTCATCATCATTGACGAGACAACCCTGTTCGGGTTTTTGCCTGTTGTAGTTTTCGCCTCCATTCGTCGCGATTTTAAGCTTGTGTTCTCTAACATCTCAGTCTTAAGTCCTCTGCATCTTGATCGATCCCATTCAACCATCTCAACTTCGGTCGATCTCTTCTTTGGTTACCTATACAATGTCCAATCATTGTTCGTTTTGAAGGATAGCTATTGTTTGCTCTAATTAGGTGTTCAGCCTATCCTAATCGATTTGTTTTAAAGAATGCTATTACGTCGGAGTGACCGAATAGATTATATAACATATGGATAAAGATCCTCCAAAGATTTTTTGCCGGATTTTACATTCAAATATTTTAAGTTTGATTTCATTCAAAACCAAAATTTAACTGACATAAATTTATTTTCTATTAGTCTACACATTTTTGAAATGTTTCATCAAAATTGGTCTACTATTTCATATAGCTACCATACAAAAGTTCAACCAGTGCTCTCTATTTTAGAGAGAACCGAATAATGGAAGCGTGCATTGCTTAAACTTCCAATTGTTAAATCATGTCTTTTTTTGATGGAATATTTTTTATATGATGGAAGATCGGGCCTTGTGGTACGTCAGCTCTGGTGTCATTTTTGACGTTTTGCGGGTACAGCTTGTTCCATTTCGATCATATCACACCTTGTTAATATTTTTGTTTATGTCAGCCTAAGTAAGACAAGGTAACCAGATGAACACGATAGGAAAATAAGTTTAGATATTTGTGATATGAAATTGATTCAGGCTCTATTTTGAAGGTAGCACATTATGCAAATGGCCGCCAAGATGCGGATCTTTTGGCCAACATTTTCAACGCCCAATTAGCAAACTCATGACGTTGTCTATGATCGGCAATCTGATACGGAAGTAGGCCAAAAAAAAAGCCGGTTTGAACCTCTGGCGTTGTCCAATTCTGCTGATTGCCAACTAATCCAAATATTTGGGCCTACTTCGATATTGATCGCAGCTTTGTTTGCTGTCATTAGATGTAAGCAACCAACAAATATGCTCAAAAAAAAAAGAATTGATTTTTAGACTGGGATTATGGAAGTATTAAAAGAAAAAACGACGCATTTTATGGATTATGATAGATCCCTGACTTGGTAGGATATTTTGAAACTTCGATTTAAAATTAAGAGGCCAGAAAAGAATTTAAATATAGATTCCGATTATGGATTATGACAGATCTCAGGCTTTTTGGATTTTTTTGGAACTTTGATTTAAATTAAGTGAACCGAAAAGAATTGAACTATAGATTCAAATTATAGATTATGATATGGTAAACCCCGACTTGGTAGGATTTTTGGAACTTCGATTTAAATTTAGTGAAACGAAAATAAATGAAATGTAGCTTCGGACTCAGCGACTCCAAAAACATGTAGTCAACATGGTCTGAGCTGAAAAATCCATCCATCCATATGTAGCTATGCTATTTTATTGTTATCTGAACACCCTGTATAATATAGAAAATCGAACACTATAAAAAAAAAAAAAAAAATCAATCAGTTTTCATAATCCTAATCATAAATAAAGTTCCGCATTCGGGGAACCCCTTAAAAAAATGATTCAATTCAAGCAAGGTGACGCTCAAATGCTTTAAATATTTTTTTTTTTATAATTTGCTTAATTTTGGCCACCTCCAAATTTGGTTCAACTATTGCAAATTTGATATCGTTAACCAAAGTTCGACTTAGAACGCAAACTTGGTCATATGTCTTGAGATTTCTCGGTATTTCCTAACTTTTGGTCTTAACCTTGGCGTGACCAAGTTCAAAGGTTTCGACTAATCGGCGAAAATTTCAAGATTAATAGCTGCCAGCAAATTTCGTAGTGGCTGCCAATCAAAAAAAGGTCGAGCAACTTTTTTTTATCTTCTCATCGATACAACAAAATCCAATAAATTAAATGCAAATGCAAAAAAAAAAAAAGATTTGCGATTTTAAACATAAATGCATTGCCTTTTGTGATATTTGCAAATTTTATGTAAATTGAAGCTTAAAATTAGCTAACAAATTTCAAATGAAAAGCGAAACAAAACTTATGACACATCGAAGCCCCTACTTGGAAACCGAAACCGAAACCATCTGAGCAGGTGCTATAGGTCAAACAAATTTACTCCTAATTGGGATAAGAGACGTAGGTCAAATGCAAACATTTCTATTTTTGGTAACTTTGCTAAAAGCTGGCAGAAATTTGGGGATTTCCAAATGTTGGAAAGAGATTTTTGAAGACACATACGTTTGTATAAGCCTATTGACTTTTAAAGCTTGTGGTTGAAAAAAACTTTTAAAAGGGCGACGTTTAATTTTAATATTAATTTAATGATTTTTTAAAATTGGGAATTTTAAATATTGGAAAAAGATTTTTTAAGACACCTTTTTATGAGCCTATTGACTTTTAGGGCCTGTTCATGAAAAACCTTTTGAAAAATTGATAATCAATATAAAATTATTTTTATTATTTTTTTTTAAATTGGGATTTCCAAAAATATTGAAAAGAGATCTTTTGAGATACATTTTTATAAGCCTATTGACTTTCAAAGCTTGTGCTTGAACAATCTTTGAAATGATGATAATCAAGTAAATTTAATAATTTTTTAAAATCGAGATTTCCAAATATTGGAAAAAAAGCTTTGACTCCTTTTTATAAGCATATTGAACTTTTAAGGCTTGTGCTTAAAAAATCTTTTGAAAAGACAACAATTGGTAAAACATTGTGTTATTTATTTTTTGTTAAATTGTGATTTCTAAAAATTGAAACAAAATTTTTTAAGATACCGTATCATACTTCAAATATTTGTGCTTTAAAAACCTTTTGAAAAGATGACAATTGAAAATGTAAGTTACTGATTTTTTAAAATCGTAAACAAAGTTGAAGTTTATTTAAAATAGTTTTATTTTTACAACGATCAGCGCTTAAAAATATTTATTTTTCCCAAAATTTAAGTTAAATGGTTCAACTGTAAAGGCACCAATAATTGCCCCCTACGGGTTTTAAAAAAGAAAAATGCCAGTTATGGGTCCAATTTTTAAAAACGTGTATTCACTTTTTATTTGTGACTAAAATAATGAATATTTTTGAACATATTCTTTTATGCAAGTCGTCCCATTAAGCGCCTCAGCTTTTTAAACCTTGTACCGTATGGTACAAAGGGTATATTAAGTTTGTGCAAGCCGAAAATGTATGTAATATATAGAAGGAGACGTCGGAGACACCCCAAAGTTACCTAAAATATGATCAGGGTGAATAGAGAAGTCGATAGGGTAATTTTTGGTCAAGAAACAGCAAATGTCAAACCTTTTTGTTTTTTTTTTCTTAGGCACCGTTTTCGAGATTTTTTTCAAAAACATTTTTTTGAGAATGTTTTTTAGTTATTCGTTAATATTTTGAAGAACGACTAAATCAAAAGGTATTGATGTCCTCTTTATAGTGTAAACTAATATGTACAGATTAAGTACATATTATTGAAGTTACATGCAACCAAAGTCGTAGTATTTTTAGAAAATTTTTCAAAATTACGAATTTTCAGCTTATCTTGATTAACGAGAACTTTTTTTTTAATTATGGGAAACTTAAAGCTAAAAGAAAATTCTTCTACAAACATTTCGAGCATAAGATCTTCGAAATCGGATAGGAACTGAAGGTGTTATGGATTCACTCTAAAAAGGTCCCAAAAGTATGTTTTTCGATGTACAGAATAAATAAAAATTAGTGAAGTTACAAGCAACCGAAGGGGCAGTAAATTTTTGACTATTTTTCAAAATTGTAAATTTTCAGCAAGCTGATTAACGAAAATTTATTTATATTTTTAATTATATTAAGCTTTAATATTAAAAATTTTTCGAGCTCTTGTTTTTTAAATCCATATTTAAGAATTTAATTTGCACATCTGAACAATTTCCAAAAGTTCTTTTAAGTCTCAAATTATGAATTTATAAATTATTATGATAAATACCATTCCTGGTTTTCATAGACTGAACTGATACTTTTTGTTGCCTTTCTTATGCGTGCTAAAAAATTTGCGTTCCAAAAAAATTTAAAAATTTTATATAACTATGATTTCAGGCCTTCCAATAATTTTCAACAATATATAGATCTTTACAAATTCATCTATCTCCATATCCCTTATCAGTTTCCAAGGCCCTATGCTCCAGTGGGAGATGATTCAACTAATGATGATGATCAGTTTTTAACAAGCCATTTTCTTGATATATGTTAGATATCTGTTGCAATTTGTTTGAAAGCTGCTCTCCAAATCCGTCCAGATGATTGAAAAAAAAGCAATAAATGATTTAGCAAAAGTAGATTCTCCTTAATTTCCAAAGTTATCAGTTCCTAAATGTTTTGCGGGTAAATCGAAAAAAAAATAAACTATAGGCGTAAGAAACTAATTTGTAGTATAGAGAGATTCTTTCTGGCCAAATTATACACTCAGAAAAATATAGGTGATCCTAATTACGCATCTTAGCTCTTGGTGTGCATTTGACACCGAAAATTCTTCATTTAAAAGCAAAGTGCGAATTTTTTCTTTTTTTCTCAGTGTATTAATAATATACTATCGTTCGGACGTATTTTTCATATTTCGCTCAATTATAATTAAGAAATTTTTTAAGTTTATCCTTTTATTCCTACTTTTCGCGAAAATTTTGGAATTTTTTAAACGTGAAAGAGCGCAAAGTCCGTAATGCTCAGAAAACGAAAAATAAACTTTGAAAGGAGAGAGATTAAAAATTCAAAAGAAAGGCTTCAAAGTTTATTGTCAGAAGAAACTGAAACAGCGAGTAAAAATAAAAGAAAATTTATCATTATTTTCCTGCCTGTTGCAAATATTTTTTAATTTTTAAAGCGTGAAATGCTCATCAACCAAAAAACGCTTAAAATGGAGAAAGAATAAAAATTCAAAAGAGGCTTCGAAGTTTACTTCTTATTAAAACGAAGGTCAGGAAAAGCAAATTAATGTTTGGGTCAGACAGCCGAGTACTGAAACTGAAAGCGAGGGAACAGAAGAAAATAGAAAATTTTGCTCCCGAGAAATTAAAAGCGTTAGATTCTTATTACAACAAAAGCTAGAAAAAATAATGTTTGGGACACACAGTAGAACATCCTCAAAAAGGCGATATGAATAAATAATACGATGTGTGGCCAGACGAACAGATGGCGGAGTCCCCTATTATTTAAATTTTTTCGCAAATTTATGTAACATAGCGGAACCACATCGGAGATCCCTTAGGATCCCGAGAAATCAAAAGCTGTAGATTCTTATTACAATGAAAACAAGGAAAAAATAGTTAATGTTTGAGACAGACAGTAGAATATCCTAAAAAAGGTGATATGAATAAAAAATGCGATGCGTGGCGAACAGGTGGCAGAGTCCCCTATTATTTAAAATAAGTAATTTTTTTTGTTGCAAATTTGTGTAGCCTTGCGAAACCACATCGGAGATCCCTTAAGTTAACATCAATGTAGCCAGAAGAGCAATATAAATTGAGCTAGACATGTGCATCATTTTGTACGTCTGAACGCCTAGATCCAGGAGACTAGAAGAACTTGATTAACCAAACTTTGCAGTTAAGCTACTTATAAGATATGTTAGGTTAAGATTAATTTTTTTCTTCTGTCACGCCTTCTCCAACCTTTCGAAAATTAGTTTCTAAAAAAATTCTTCCGTCTAGACTTCCCAAATTAAATTGATTTAAAGTAAAACACAAACTCAAAAGTTCTCACGCCTTTTTTTGGGGTACAAGACATATTTACTAATTAGCTCATAGAGCTACTTAATTAAGCTCCTAATACGACTAATATGCCAATGTTTTTCGCTTGGAGGACGAACGTCATCATCTTTATGGTTGTCAGTTGGCACAGGGTCAAAGCACTTTGAGCAAAAAATTCAAGAAAAAAACGAAACTTGACAAACCAAACTAAACAAAAAAAATCAAATAAAGTTTGCAAAAATTATTCATCAAATGGGCAATATTTACCTGTCACAATATTATCTACTAGTTTGCCGTTTCTTTTATTTACCATATATTGTGTTACTTTTTATGTGCTTCTTATCGGCTATATGCAAATTCAGTGTGACCAGCTATTATATAAATTGTTAGCTTAAATCTTATCAGATTCTTTGGTAAAGTTTATTTGGGTTTACAAATAGTCGTTGGATTTTGAATAGTCGTAACCTTGTTTGGGGCTACAAAAATCGTATCTCTAGTGGATGAAGTATTTACGATATGAGAGTACATTATAGTTCCAGGATTTGCAGGTGCAGACACAGTTGGGTTGGGGTTCCTGTAGTACTAGGATGCTATAATGGCTTGTGGGTTGAGCTTTGATGGGCATCTGTTGCAGTGTCTCTTCGGCTGCGCTGATGCTATAGAACTCCTTGGTAATGATGGGTCTAGGGGTTTGGGCTACGGCAGATTCACAGAAGAGGCTTAGAAATAGCCACAAGGCTGGCACCAGCCGGAACATGACGCTATGTGGAAACCCTTTGGGGAAGACTGCAAAAAATGAGCGGATTTCGTTGGCATTTATAGGTTAGATTTGGCAAAGATTTGGTCTGTGAAAAACTAAACTGCCACTTACCAACAGTTGAAGATTGGGATCTGCAAAACTTTTGTAACTCTGAGCTACTTGGAAGTGTTTTTTCTGCTCGGTCAAGGTCTTTGCAACGGTTTCTTGACGTGCTCATAATTAATTAATTTTCTAGCATATTTAATATGCGTGCCCCAAGTCTAACTACAGTCGTGGGCATAAATATGTGGATAGATTTTGTGGTATAGGGAGTGCTTGCTTTTGAAGCGAATTGTTTTTGGCTTGAGCTCATGAATAATTTTACGAAAATGTTTAATACTTAAACTTACGTTTTTTTTTTTTAGATTTTTCAAAATATTTTATGCAACTGTCAGGAATGACATTATTATGCACATTTGGCGAAATAGAAACTTACAAAGACATAAAAAAAAATTTTAAAAATAATTATTAAAAATATAAAAATGAAATTAAAATTAAATAATATGCCTAAAAATAAAAAGAAGTTATTAAAAAAAATATAAATAAAAAAAATAATTAAAAAACAATTAATTAAATAAAAAGTAAGAAAAGAAGAAATTACAAAATATGGTAATTGGATGAAAAAAAACTTTTAATTATTCGTAAAAACATTTCAAGAACTTTAAATAAATTCCAAAACCTTCCTACATATTAAAAAAAAAAAAAGTAACAAAAAATAAAAATTAAAAAATATGCCCAAAAAGCTAATTGGATAAAGGCAAAACCCTTAATTATTTTTGAAAAGATCTTCCTCCATAGAATCAAAAAAAAAATATATATATAAAAATAGCGGACGTAAAGTCGGGCGCGGACGACTTTAGGATACTCTGTACCACTAGCTTGTAATAAAGTCCGATTTCTTCACAAAAAACCAAAAACAGAAGAATTTTTAAGCAAAATTTTTTTTTTGACCGATCGTTCCTATGGGAGCTATATGATATAGTCAACCGATTTCAATAAAATTTGACACAGTGCTTAAATACCTTAAAAAAGATATGAATGCCAAATTTATTTCAAATATCTTTAGAAATAAACAAAACACATCGAATTTTGTATAAAAAACGTGTTTTTGGACCGATTGGTCCTATGGGAGCTATATGATCTAGTCAAACGATTTGGATTAAATTTGGTACAGTGTTTAGGAACTATAAAATACTCACGAATGTCAAATTTGGTCCCAATATCTTAACAAACAAACGAAACACAACAAATTTTGTTAAAAAATCGATTTTTTGGAGATCGGACCTATGGGAGCTATATGATATAGTCAACCGATTTTGTTCAAATTTGGCACATTGCTTAAGTGGTCTAAAAAATTTCCAAACGCCAAATCTGGTTAGGATATCTTTATTTAAAAAGGAAATATAGCGAATTTTTCTTTAAAAAAGTTATTTTGGCCGATCGGTCCTATGGGAGCTATATGATATAGTTAACCGATTTTGAAATTTGGTACAGTGATTGGGAACTATAAAAAACTTTCGAATACCAAATTTGGTTACGATATCTTCGTAAGCAAACGAATTATTCATCTAAAATGCGTTTTTTTTGTCGAGGTCGTCTCAAACACCCCCATGGGAGCTATATAATTTATCCCCGATATAAAAAAAAAAAATAAACTTGCCTCCTATGGAATAATATGGGATCTAATGTGAAAGTTTGGTAACTCTAGCTCTTACCATCTCTGAGATCTAGGCGTTCACACGGACGGACGGACGGACAGACGGACAGACGGACATGGGTATATCGACTTCTCTATTCACCCTGATCATATTTTAGGTAACTTTGGGGTGTCTCCGACGTCTCCTTCTATATGTTACATACATTTTCGGCTTGCACAAACTTAATATACCCTTGGTACCATACGGTACAGGGTATAAAAATATCAAATGTTAAAGTTCTGCCAGACCGACGAGGGTGCTCCGTTAAGTACTTAGCCTGATTGCGCTACTATCGTAAGAAAAATTCAGTAAAGTGTATAACACTATCATTTAAAAAAATTATATTCACATAGAATTTGGTTTGCTGTTATGTATCCTTGTTGAATTCGCTCCGCCCTGCGTATTAGGTTTGAGATCACCCACATAATTCAGTCAACAATTCCGTACGCCATTGTTGCATTCTAAAGGGGTTTTTTTTTGAAGCGTCCGGATTTCAAACTTAAATAAAATACTGAAAAATAATGTAACGATACCATATATGGTTTTATTAGAGAGCTAATTTTTTATCGTTTAAACCACCATGACTACAAGTTACGAAGCGTATCCTGTCAGTCCTATTTTTGACCACACCTTCGAATATTAAGGGCCGTATTTCAGTAATTAAACGTTCAATATTGGCTTCCAAGTCTCCAATTGTTACTGGCTTGTCTGTATAATCTAATGACTTGACGTGTTCCCAAATGAAATAATCTGAAGGGGTCAAATCACACAACCGCGGCGCACAGTTGATGGGTCCATTTCTTGAAATGCACTTCCCATCAAATTAAGTTTTCACCAAATCAATTGGGGTCGCGGTATGACACCCATGACGCCATGCTGTTCTAATTCTGGTTGGTATTCGAACATTATGGTATGTCAAATGAGTTTAAACATGATCAGGAAAACTATGAATAGCATGTTCTTATGGACGATTATTCGATCCATAGATTATACGATGAGTTTTATAAGTTTTTACAACAGATTTTGATTATAAATCTCGTAGATTTTAGGAATTTGTTGTGGTGTTAATCATTGTATGATGAATTGCAAGGCCTTGCTGAATAAAATTCCATTGACAGTAGTCAAAAGTGGCTACAGATTTTAGATATATCCCTTTCGGAATTACGGAGACTAAAAAAAACATCTTATTTTTACTTACAAAGTTTTTCTTTGTTACCGCTGGCGTCATCTATTTTAAGTTGCGCGATCTATGTTATATGCCTAAATGCTACGTATAATTAAATAAGTTGCAAGTTTGCAGTAGTTTTTACGAGGCTCTTGAAGACATTTTAAAATCTTTGAATCCAAAGATTGGTTGCTGTAGCTCTTCATCAGCGCTAAGTTCTTGACCTTCATAATTAGCTTTCCAAGTTTTTTGACATATTCTCTCAATATCGTTCTTATGAACCGAAAGCTTAAATTCACTTTTGCCTTCAAGTTTTTCCAAAAAATATACCCTGAAGCTTAAGATACAACCTCTAACAAACCCTTAATAAAAATGTTTGCGAAGCTACACTCAATTTTATTCCATGTTCGAAATTGCTCAAAAGAGAACTCTCTTCCCTTTGGAATTTATAAGAATTTTTGGTTCTGTCAATCTCACTATTTAGGCTTAACGTTCGTCCAATGAATACGAAAATACGTTATAAAAAGGTTTTTTTTTTTAATAATTCTCAATATTATCAAATTAAAAAATACTGTCTGAAAAGCTAATTACCAAATTAAGCATTCTATAATTAAGAATTTGATTTTACAAAAAAAGGCTTTTGAGAAAAAAGATTTTCGCTAAGAAATCGGTTTTGGGGTATTTCTCGTTTTGAACGCCGAATTGTTTTTTCGCAGTATACATTAATATAGTTTACAGTCAAAATGTACCTTCCATAACAGTTCTAACCCGATTTTAATTTAAAATAATATTTTTCGTTTATAAAAAGCAGACCAAAAATATTAAATTTTGAAAAATGGTCGAATATGTATAATTTTTTCGGCTTTGGTAACCTGTGCAAATCGTATATCACTTGTTGCACATCATGATACCTTTCGATCTAATTGTCTTTCGTGTCAATATAACTAATAGTAACTGAAAAAAGTATCAAAAATCAAGTTTTTCGAAAGAATCTCGAAAACGGTTCTTAAGAAAAAAAGGTCGTAATTTTCGCGTTTCCCGACCCAAAATTACCCTAAAAAACACTTTCATACGAAGTTTCTCTCGATGAAACTAGTGTAATCAAAGTCGTTATGTGGACTCATGTGTACTAGATTTTTACCCGTAATTTTACCACCAAAACTCTACTGGTAGTGTGCATTCAAGTCGGGTTACGCCGACTGAGGTAGCCGGCCCACTTGTCTTAAAGTAGGTTGGGAGAACCGTGATTCAAACGCAGCGATTTAAATGCCTAACAGCCTCGTCAACATATTTATGCCGATGACTGTAGATAGTATGGCTTGATGTTGTCTTCTCTGGCTTAATTAAAGCGTCAGAGCTGCACCCAAAACAAAAGACTTAGGCAACGAACTTGCCGCTCTTTGCTCTCCGCTCTCCATGGCAACATCTTGAAAATTAATTGTGCGTAAAAAAATGTGTGTTCAACATTTTTTTAATCAAAATATACAACAATTTACAGCTAAGATAACAACAATGAAAAAAAAATCACCTTATATTTAATTAATGACACTGCAGCTGTCATCTAATTGAGCACAGGCGGTAGATACTGTGTTAATGGATTCCCGGCCGAACCGCCTTGTATCTGACGATAGTCATAGCCACCAGCTGGGGATTGGCCATCCAAGGCGCCAACAACTGAGGTTATGGGCGCTGTGCCCTCATCGGTGTACTCATTGGTGCCACCCAGTTGATCATATTTGGCTGAGGGAAAAGATTAGTTCGGGATTAGTTTCAATTTCTTGTGACTAACTACTGTGACTTCTCCTACTTACATTGAATCTCACGCTGCACAGCTGCGGCCTCCGCGGGCGTCTTGTATTTGATGAAGAAGATCTCGGGCTTGCTGGGCTGTGTGGGCGCTGGTGTGGCAATGTTATTAACATCCAGCTCATTATCCTTTTTGCTGAGCACATAGATGACCGTCTTTTCCTCTTGTGGCGCAAACGAAGCGGATAACTTGACATTGGCGTTATCCCCAGCGGGTGCCTTAATGAAGACCACACGATAATTCTTGGATGGACGTCCAATCACCAAATGTTTGCTTTGTCCATTTGTAGAATGATCCTCCGGTGCGGATATAGTATAGAACTGTTTGCGCACCAGCGGTGCCTCCGTGGTGGCAGCTGGTGGTAGATATCTGTCGCCACCTCGATAGGAGGGTTCATAGCCATAACCAACCTGTGGGGCGCACTGCACCAGCGCCAAGGGCAATAGAAAAGCTAACAATACTTTGCTTAAATGTTCCATGGTCTTTATGCTGCTTTGCTTGGATTGGACTGGATTGGATTCACTTGTTTACCGGATGAGCGTTGGCTTTGCACTGTGTCTGGCCAGTTCCAATCCATACGATATTTATGCGATTTAGGCGTTTTTGATCTCGATTATTTGCAAGCCGTGCATTTGTCAACGCTTTTTGGCAGTTCCATGCAAATTTGGAATGGATTTGGTTTGGATTGGACAAATATTTCTTTGTTTTACATATTTTGAGGCTCTTTATTGTTGTTGTTTTTATTGTCTTGGTTTTTATATGGTTTGGTTCAATTTATTTTACAGATTTGATATGCAAATGCTGTGTGTAAAATGAGAAGAAAAAAAACAGAAGGGCCAACCCAATACCAATAGATAGGTAACGAATTTGGAATGCTCTAGAAATGTATTTTAGTGATTTGTTGGTGTGTTAGATACTGAATACCCTTTAAGAGAGTTTTGTTTGAATATTTCGTTTGCCGATATGGCACTTTTGTTTTGTATATATTTACAAGAGGTTTCCAAGATGGGATTGGTATAGAAATAAAGGAGGATTGCACAGCTGCATCAAAAAGAAAATTAAATCTTCATCTACAGAGGTCAAATCATTTTTACATGTTTTTAAAATGTAAATGAGCTATTTTGGAGATTATCCCAGAACCCTGAAGTGCTGGGATTTTTCGGATATCAAAATAAGATTAAATCATGCAAACTCGAAAAACAAAAATTCTCAAAATCCATACATTTTCAAATTTTTGTAGCTGAAAACATTAAAGAACCATAGTCGGCTTCTGTCCTTGGATCCCAAAAACATTATTTGGACTCGAAATAAAAAATATTTATATGGGCGTTACCTAAAAACCAGGATATAAATGAGATCTTTTTGAGTTTACCTCAGAATCCTGAATTACTTGGATTTTTCGGACATCAAATTAATATTCAATCATTCTAACTCGAAAAAAAATTCTCAAAATCCGTACATTCCCAAATTTTCTTGACTGCATTCATTGAGCTTTAAAAATGAAAGAAAAATGTTCTGACCTCTGTGGTTGATGAATCCCAAATAGAATACACTTTTTTCTGAAAGATGCATTGCCTCCTGGAAGGTCAACCCTTTTAAACCAGCAGAGCTACGCATAAAATCAGTGTTTTTTAGGCGCTTTCGATCTTTATATAGCAATAACTGCTGTATGTTAAACTGGAAACTATTTCGATATTTTTTACTTTGTAAAAATCATCTTAAAAAATATTACTCTTCAGCAATATTTCCAGAATTTCTATATTTAAGAACAATCAGTGCTCTGTAAGACCAACGTGTAGAATACAAATTTTGTGAATTTTACGGAGCTTCGGAGCGAGCTATTCGAGGAATTTTTGTTAATTTTTTTTGGACCTGAGAAAGGTATTCCAGCAATTTGGTGCTACTTTCTTTGCTACATTTTGGAAATTATCACTACAAAATTAACCGCTATGTTGGGCTTTAAGGGCGTGCCTTTTGATACCTCTCAATTATTTCTTTTTCTTGTGACATTTATCTTGTGATTTATCAGATGTTTTCTTTAAGACCAAAAAATTTCCCCGAAATAGAATAAAAATATAATATAATATAATATAATATAATATAATATTAATTTTTCGTTAGTTTATTTCGAATAAATGTCTAAATGCTCTTAATAAAACACCCTTTACTGTAGGCGTTGGTCAGTTTTCTCCAGGTCTTGGCTTTGAGATTATGTTGAAATTAGTCTCAGACGTCGCGCTTTATACCAAAAATTGTCCAAATTGTCTTGTGTATAGACTTATATATACAATCCAACTTAATTTGCCAAATTCAGTTCCGAACTGGTTCATTTTTGGTAGCTCCAGCTTTAGTTACTATACAATACAATATAAATCTTCACTCTGCGGTTTTTTGGAAAATAAACAGATTGGCGGGAGCAGCTCCTTTAGGTAAGAAAAATAATTCGAACGCGTTTTTTCAGTGTTGACACTTTAGATCTTTGGATCTTTTTTAATAAAGGATATTGAGGTAGGCAACAATTTAGCTAATATCCGATTTTGGATGAATTTAAAAAAATATACACCGAGTTTGAATATTCCGGTCTATCTTATGTGAACGAGCATTCCCTCATAGTTGATGGAGAAACTTAAAAAAAAATATAAATAAAAATAAAAACAAAAAAGTTGGTCACACCCTCGATAAAGTCGATTTTGGAACAAAAAATTTTTGATTAGGAACTTTAAATATTTGATATTTTCAATTACTATGCTTTTCAAAATTAAGAGTAATAGATTTGGTTTCTTATGTTTTCAGATCGTTAACATTCAAATATATTTTATTTATTTAGGGCTATTTTAATGAGCAATTTAAAAGATTTAATATTCTCGATAAGAATTATGACAGATTCTTCATAATTTAGAATTATTATATATAAATTATTAAAAATATATTATAGTTTTTCTTTATTAATTACGGTTTTTTTTTTTTGATTTTGTGATTATATATAATTATTAACATAAATTAACGTTGTTTTTTTAATAGGTTCCGGATTTTTTTGGGCACATGCAATTTATTCGATGGCAATATATAGACACAATAATTTTTCTCCCTTTTTTTATCATAATATTGGTTATGAACTTTAGGTCAGTTTCCATTCGAAAAGTAATTTTTATTAAAATTATAAAAAACTTCTTTGTAACGTAACCTGCTTAACTCTTTGATACATTGTGACGTCACAAGCAACATTTAAAGTGGAATCTCTTATTCCAAAAAACTTTTTGATCACTTAATCAAGTTTATTATATATTTTTATGCGTTACAAATTTAAGACCAAAATCTATATGCCCCTATATTAAAGAGCAATTAAATTAATTTGGAAATTTTCCATTGCCTACTTTTGGGTGCGCTGTTCACTTTTTGACTAATTTGCTGTTTATTTTGGCTCGAATTTGATTAGTTTCGATTTTGATTGCATTTAAATTGGTTTATTTATTTTTTGTTTTTGTTTTTTATACCACTTGCATTCCGGAGCCTCGCTAGAGATTAACCCATTAATATGGGTTGACTTATTTGGATACATTCAAATTCGTTTGTTTACAAGAGTTCATGACACCTAAAAAAAAATCAATAGGCCAAAGTGTTGAATGTTTTGAACCGGGCCTAATATGAATGGGTCTGGTTAGTGGGCTAGTTAATTTGCCAAAATCTATTCAATTTGTTGCTCGCTGGCTTTGGCATAAGCATTTGCATAAATTTGGAGTCTTCGATTGGATCCCACACTCACTTGACGTTTTTGAGCAAAAAATTTTACAGTCGATTTGATTTATAATTCCATGTTGGAAACATTAATAACAAAATTGTTAAATATTGTATGGGCTTTGTTTTTGTTTTGGCTTTATAAAGATGTTTGGAATTGTATCTTTAGGTTATGGATGTGAAGGTTGTTAATAAGTCTTGCTCTTTTTTTTTTTGAGAGAGAGCATTTTGTTGAGGCAGGTTAAGCGGGAAACCAACAGATTTGAATGGTCTTTCTTTTGGTTCGAATTTTGAAAGACAAGAATTAATTGCAACTTATATTACTATTTATAATAGTATTTATATGTATTTATATGTAGAATATTCATTGTTGGGTATGGAAATATTAATGTTTAGAACTCTCCTCTGCTCTAACTTCCATTTAAGTGAGATACCCTTTGGTAATGGAAACGTCTTGAAGCCAATCTTTGCTATATACAAATGGCGTGGGATCCAAATCAAGTTAGACTCTTATTTATTCAATTTTAAAAAGCCTTGTCATCCCCTTGTTGTTAGACCGAGCCGCATTGAACAGCCCTGGAGCATACATTTTTAACCTTTTTATTTTAATTTTTTTTAAATCTGAACGGAGTTTAATAGATCCAAGTTGTATCCGCATGTACAAAAGGTTTTCAATCTGCTTCTGAAATATTCCATAGCTACGCGATTACTTCATATTCCAATTTTGTTACAATACCTATGTATTATTTTTACTCGGTCTTAACTTCTTATCTTTTCACTTTCTTTACTCTTCACTTTTTTTTTGCTCTTCACTATCGTTCGTTGATCAATCGTGAATTTTGGCATCTTATTCTAAAGGTGATACATTTTTTTATCAGCTACTTGTTAGAAGTGTTCGTTCCTCGTCGTTTTTTCTTTATCAACTCTCTACAGGTTCATACATCTGCTTCACATTACATTTTGGCAGCAATCGGCAAACTTTTAAGAAATTTGAATTAGTCAAAATAGGGTTAGGTGTCAAGTCTAACCTTATTCGAACGAGTTTATCCTATCTAAACATTTTTTTTATTTTTATCAAACTTCTTTTTCTAGAAAGGTGTAGGTTTGTTAAGCTTGAAGGTTGGCGATATTAAACAAAGACCCTGTGGCTCATAAAGATTAATAATAGGTTTTCGAGCAAAGAAGGGAAATGGGTGAAGAAAGTGTAGGGAAGTTGTGAAGGTTGCTGAAGTAAGCGTTGAGTTTTTCCTTCGATAATCTATTCGCTTGCATTGCTAAAACAATTAAAAAAGCTTGAAATAAAGCGATGGTTCCCCTATGGGTGGATGTGCCAAATATTCCAAAACTTTAAAGAATAACTTAACAGCTAATGAAGGCGTCTCCTCCTCCTTGGATGGTTTCGGTCTAATGCTCATTACGACGTCTAGGGGGAAAGTGGTAGAAGTTTCTTAATACTGCCCAGCTACTGTCCTCTTTATGGTTCTGTTGCACCTTACAACTTGAGATGTTCGCTTTAGATTGTAGCTTGGGTGATGTCAGAATTCTGGTTATCGCGATTAATTCAAAAATGACATACGGAATTAATCTTACGAACGGGTAACGATAATCTGTTTGTGACGTATACATCCAGTGGTGGATCCAGGGGGGATGTCTTCGAAACCAGACACCACACCCAAAAAAAAAAATGGAGTGACAGTCTTCATCGAGCTTTGATATACCTATGTAAATATACACTTCGAAGTGAAAGACCCCCCATATACGATCAGTGGCCAATTCACGGGAGGTGTTTCCTTTCCAAAAGTGGGAAAAAAGGCTTCACAGTCTTTTGCTTCCAAATCCTGGATCCGCACCTGCATACGTCATTCCGAGTGCTCAGGCGCCCAGATTGAGTGCTGTTTGCGGATTAGTCTTCTTTTCTTAATGTGTGAGGACAGAGCCTTAGTGGCAGCCTGGCTCATGATATTGATCAATCCAAATGGTTTTTCTGAATGCTGTTAGGTTAGGGCGGCACCAGGTCCCAACTTCCCAAAAATAGATCCGTTGTGATGCAGCATTGGTGGACTTGCTCCCAACCTTCGCCACTAGTAGGTCCTCTAAATGTTCTCTTTGACAGCCATCTGGTGACCTGAATAAATCTTAAGAGTCATTTCGGGCTCTGTTCTGAGATCTGGGATAAGTCACTCATAAACTACGTGATGCTCCATGGGGGAGAGAGGTTTTGGCAACGCGTCACGAGATACAAAAATCTTATGGAAAAATCTTCAAAAATATTCCGTTGCTATGTCACAATGGGAAGGGGATGGAGGAGGGGTGTATTTTGACGAAAATCAACGACATGTATGGCTTGATCTCTTTAGAAACCGTGACTTGAGGAAGCGAAACCTTGTCCTATACTGTCCTGGGCAGTGACAGAAGAGATTTTCCATCGTCACCTGCTCTTTATCATCGCCACAGCTTTAGCAGAGGAGCGTTAAGCCTTCATGCGTGAGTTCTCACCAGCCAGGTGATTGCTCGGATAACATTCGAGCATCGAGTTCGTTTCTTGGTTCTTTTACTGCTTTTACCCGCCAAATTTGCCGTGAGATTTCGCCCATATTCTATATTGGATTGCACGTTCGCTTGGAATGTCGTTAATTCGGCCAAGATATTAGTGAGTCCTGCCGCGAAACCAGTTGTGAAACCATGTTCCTTTAAGTCCAATTTAGAGCATAGGGGTCTCGATGATTTGGTAGCAAGCAATGTTTTAGGTAGGTATGCTGCTAGCACTCCTACCCCAGCTTAGTGATTGAATCTAGCTGCTCCTCCAAGCAGGCGTTTTGTCTGTGTTGGTCATGGAGTGGTACTTTATTTCCCACTCCCCCCACATAGTGCCGAGGATTCCCCTATCCGCAACCTGGGGATTTGTCCTATGGGACGCTCACAAGTACACAAACGTTGTTGGAAAGCGCTAAGGACGAACATGACTCCAGTCACTGTTGCTAGGCATATTCGTAGTAGGAACTTATAGCTCGTCACCTTCCGCAACTTAGCCAAATTCCAGAATAATTTTAGGACTGCCGATTTCCTTTCTGTCTGCCCTCGTTGATAATTAATGATCTTTGATACTAGCTGACTCTTTATCATTAATGTTAATGATCATGTGCCATGTCAACGGCAATTGCCTGGCTACCTCATATAACTCATTGATAACACGGCAGATAAGATCTGAGATGATGATTCATCCACTTGACTCCTCTCTTACTATGCAGCGTCAGTTTAACAGCCAACCCAATTATAATTAAATTTTACGATCTTATTTTAATATATTTTTTTTCACTTCATTTAAGCTAATCTTAAGTCATTTGAGGCGGCGCTTTGTCTAATACGAAGCAGCATCATTTGAATTGATTTGAATTTCAACTTTGGAGCGTCGTTTTTATTTATTTTTTGGCCAAATTAATCTTTGCTTGCTCTTCCGTCAGAGCGGGAGAAATAAAATCATTTCATTTATTTATGGCATTTTTATTAATTTTTTAAATGGCACTTAATGGCGCGGAAATTAAGCGACCTTACAATTCCTTCCCAACGGATTTACCACAAGTTTTTTTTTTTTAGCTTTTGTACATATATACATTTATTTATATAACAAAAAAAAGAGTTTAAAAGTTTCACTTAGAATTATTCAACACAAGGATAATAACAAAAAAAAAATGAACACTGTAGTCCTTTAGTGTTTTAGCAAACTGGGCAGATACTGTGCACTGGGTTGGTTATTATGTGGGCTACCTCCATTGGGTCCACCATTGACCTGACGATAGTTGTAGCTGCCATCGGGATTTAGACCATCCAGACTGCCCACAATGGAGGTCACCGGTGCATTGTTATCTTCCTCCACCTCCAAGGTGCCTCCAATCTTATCGTATTGCACTTGAATTTCCTTGCGTGCCTGATCGGCCTCCTCATCGGTCTTGTATTTGATAAAGAAGACCTCGGGTTTGCTGGGCTGTGTTGGTGCCGGTGTGCCTATATCATTGGCATTCAAATCGTTATCCTTCTTGCTCAGCACATAGATGACGGTCTTCTCCTCCTGTGGTGCAAACTCGGCCGAATACTTGACATTGGCATTATCACCAGCTGGCGCCTTGATAAACACCACGCGATAGTTCTTTTGTGGACGGCCCAGCACCAAATGTTTGGTCTTGCCTTCATTGCTATGATCCTCCGGTGCGGATATCAAATAGAACTTTTTGTTTATAATTGGCGCCTGGGTGGTGCCTGCTGGGGGCAAATACTTGTCACCGCCGCGATGATGATGTGCTCCGGGCAATCCAAGTGTTTCACCTGCACCGCTGGTTACGGGCAATTGTCCAACACCAACACCTCCAATACCCCCAATACCTCCAATAATTGTGGGCTGCTCATAGCCGTACTGGGGACGTGCCAGTGCAACAGCCGCAAAGCTGGCGCAGGCTAAGACTAACTGAAAGCAAAGCATTCCTTGTGGTTATAATAATCCTTTGGTTACTAAAGTCTAGATTTGCGTGTGTTTTTGACGGATTGAGACGACGCACTGGTTGCATTTGGGGCCGCAGCACTTGGCTTATATGCGCAACGCAGACGCAGCTGCCAAGTGGCGCTGTTGTTGTAATTTATGTAAATCGAATTGGACGCAACCAAGTCAAGTTTGGTTTAGTCAGATCAAAGCCAAGATGCGCAAAGTATCAAAGTATCATCATCAGTAGGCTCGACGACGTTGATGATGACAACGCTGATGACGCTGAAGTTCGTTCGCGCTTCTTCTAGCTGGCGACGTTTTGGATCGGCTTGGGCGCTGACTAAGTACCCGACAGTGTGCACACTGAGTTGGAATCTATTTGGTGTAGATGTGAAATGAGAACTAAAAGTTGACAGCTGGGTAGCAATGGGTTGGTGGTAACTCTAACAATAAAAATTAGAAATTCAAAATCGGAACAGAGATTATTTCCAAAAAATGATTCAATTTCGTTAGTTTTTGTTTTAGCGTGCTCACAATTTCGCTGTCGATAATTCCTCATATTTGTCTTAGTCTCTGTTAAAGCAGATCTGAATCTTTCCATTTAACTTAACCATGACTTACTGATCAATGCAAAAAGTTCCCGGAATCATCATATATTTCCGTTATTATTATTAATTCCAAAAAACGATTTAATATTTGTTCTTTTTCGTTTAAACGTGCTCCCAATTCTGCATTTTTCGCTGACGATAACTTCTCATATTTTCCTTAGTCTCTGTTAGTGCAGATCTAAAGCGTTCCATTGAAATTAATCATGACTTACTACCTTGATCGAGCGGCCTCGATAGCCTAGCGATAGTGCACTAGACTATCATACCAGAGGTTGTGGGTTCTAATCCCACGTCAAGCCTGGTCCTGAACTTTCCAGTTTTCCTATTTCTCTAATTTTTCCTGTCTATTCTATATACCTATCGCCATTGTCGGTATCACAAAGGGCCTGTTCTTGGTCTAAGTGAGTCGGGACGCTAAGTTTCAACTGCCACCTTAACCTACCTACCTACATACTACCTTGATTCAAAAGTTCCCGGAATTATCATAAATTGCCACATATGCCAATGACATTCTATAAAATTATCAGCTGGACAGGTTGAATGGATGAGTTGGGAATTGCTTTTAGATCCGTTCAAGACATTTTGCTTAAAGATTTGGGCCTCAGACGTCGAATATTATGAAAAAAAAAGTCTTTCAAAAGATGTGATTTCCAAGACCATGTGGGTAAAAACAGAATGAATACCACCAAACAACTACCGAATTCAGCTGATTTTTCTCCCTGAGAGTTTTCCTATTCGTTTGACTCAAAAAACCGCTCCGTGGAAAGCATTACAGCCCAGAGAAGAGGTCATCGAGAATATAAAGATGGATCTAACGGCCATAGCGCTAACCGATTATAAAAAGTGCTTCGAGGATTGGATCAAGCGCTGACATTAGTGCTTTACAATCGAAGGGGACCCTTTGAAAGGGACGATATCGGTTTTAATAAATAATCTTGAATTTTTGATTTTCTGAATAAATTCCGGGAACTTTTTGATCAATTTTTTTAACGCAAGGCATGTACGATTTATGCAAGGCATTGACATCTTTTTATAAAACACATGAACTATTTGACATATACCTAAAATTCGTTTTGAGTTGTGCATACTGATTTTTTTGGTTTGAGATCGAAAAAAAATAATTACAAATTATTATAAATAAATATTACACTTAAAATTCATATAAATTAAAGTTTCAAAGAACATTTACCAATCATTTCAGTTTAAATTACGTGAACTTTTGAACACATATTTTTAAGTAGATTTGATTTCACTTGCAATTCTTACTATCTTAAAACCAGGGATCGTAACAGAGTTAAGTTCTAAAATAAAAATCATCAAATTAAAATCGCAAAATAATTCCAATGTTATGACTCTAAAATAAAAACTATGAAAATATATTTGAGATGCCAATTTTTATTTAAAAATTAGCGAAGTAACTCGCCTTTTCAAAATTAAATTTTTTTATTTTTCAATATTAATTTAAAATAAAATTTTTTAATTTTATAAATTATCAAATAATAGTTAGCAAGATTATTTCTGATATAAAATACGTGAACTATTGAACACAGTTATTCAGCAGATTTGATTTCATTTAATAAATCTTGTTCTTCTAAAGCCGATCTCAACTCTTAAGATATTTAATATAAAATTGTATGTTCTAATTTTTTAAATCACAAAATTGCTGAATAAATTTTTTGACATATAAATTATAAATTAAAGTTATTCCGTATTTTTCATTTAAAAACTTTTCTTATAATAGTGCTAGAATAGGTAGTTAGTCTACGATTTTATCTTATCAAAATTAAAAATACAAATTATTGCTGAATAATTTTATTTCATATAAACTATAAATCTAAAGTTATTCAAAAGATATTTTATTTATAAAGTTTTATTTTCAATTTTTTAAATAAAAATTGCTGAATAATTTTTATTATATAAATTTATAAATATAAGTTATTCTACAATTTTTTATTTTAATAAACTTTTCTTCTAAAGCACTCAAAAGACATTTAATAAAAAATTGTATGTTCAATTTATATAAATAAAAATAACTGAATAACTTTTTTCATATAAATTATAAATTAAAGTTATTCCGTATTTTTTCATTTTAAAAACTTTTCTTATAAAGGGCTCGAAAGATATTTAATTTAAAATTTTATTTTCAATTTTTATAAATAAAAATTGGCTGTAACTAATTTTATTTTATTAATTTTATTTAAATATTAATTATAATAAAATTACAATACTATAACTAATAAGAATAATGGACGACGAGTAACTAGACCTGAGACCTTATTGGAAACATTTTATTTGTAAATTTATTTATATTAAAAGATCGAGGAATAAAATTGTATTTGCAGAATTAACGATTAAATAAAAATAGATAAACGTTGGCCAAATTTTAATAATATCACTTCACATTTTTAAAATAAAAATTGGCATTTAAATTTTATTTGCAAAATTTTTCTTTAAAGTCAAAAAATAAGAGTTAATCTAAATTATTTTTTGATAAAAATTAAAATGTATCCCTATTCCGGATAGTCGTTTCTAAAATAAATGAATATGTTGTGGCCCTCACTTCTATCCCAAGCACTTTTTCCGCTTTGATTTTTTTCAACCCCATAACTTTTATTTGCGATCCCTGATTTAAATTACATAAGAAAAATGAGTTTTGTTGAAATTGAGAGTGGCAACTTAGTTTCAAAATGAATTAAAAAAAATATTCGTTTTTCGAAAATAAATTAAGAATTAAAAAATATATTTTTCAACCCCATAACTTTTATTTCTCGAGTTTCTCTGATTAAAACCACATAAAAAATGCATTTTGCTGAAAATTGAGAACACCAAACATGTGATTTCAACACAAATCCGCATAAAATATTCGTTTTCCGAAAATAAATTTTATTAAAAAACAAAAAATCTTTCAAAAGCCATTGAAAAAGTTGCGCCTCAACAGAAGTTTTTTGTTTTCGCCACCAATTCCATATAGTTGCGACCACTGTGCAGTGCTTGGATTAGTCACTGTCTGCTCGATAGTCGCCAAAGTATGCGACCTAAAATTTATTCAAATTAGAACGCCGCTATTTGGTTTTTTTTTATCTTATGGATACATTTCGGAGTTGTGAGTGTTGATTTTGTTGTTGGTGTTGTTGTTGCTGGTTTTGTTTCAATTGCGAAACGTTGCGATCGCTGAAGGCTGATTTTCGATATTGGTTGGGAATCAGAAGATCACAGTCAGTTACAGTTACAACAACAAAAAGTGTCAACTGGCTAAGACGTTCGTTCGAACGTACTTGGCAAATAAATCAAAATACAAAGGGCGTGCAGCAGAGCACGGCTTATTGGTATTGGTTGGCCTGATGCTTTTAGCCCTGATTTACATTTTCTACTTGCCTCTTTTGTGCCCTGAGACACAATAGGCTTTAAGCCATTTGCCATTTGCTATTAGCCGTTTGGCATCTTTGGCATTGAACTTGACTGTAAACTGGCCTTGCTGCACAGAAAAAAATAAAAGATACTTTTTATATAGCAATTTGGTAGATATTTTTAACTTTATGCCTAAAATTTGCAAAGTATTGGAGGGGAAAAAACACAAATCATAGTATTATATATTATAAGCTGGCTTTGATATGATTTGATAGGCCTAATCTTTTACTTCCCATTGTGCAAAAGAGAGCTTAAGAGTTACTCTACAAGAGAGTGTTTCAGCTAAAGTTGGGTTTGAAATTGTTAGAAGAGCTCTAAATATTCTTATTAAATAACAAACGGGCTTGCTAAAATTATTTTACAAGGATTTTTGCCACTCGTTATGTATTTTTTTTTTGGCTTGAGAATAAATTAAATAGCTGTGGTAACTGCTGGCGCCATCTAACGATAGTTAAAAAAAATATGGGCAGCACTGTTTTTTAAGAAAACGTTTAATAAGATAAGATTAAATAATGCACGAGCTTGCTAAAATTATTTTACAAGGATTTTTGACACTTGTCATGTTTTGACGCTAAATTAAAAAGCTATTGTTACTGCTGGCGCCATCTAGCATAAATTAAAGAAATTATGATCAGCACTGTGTGCTCACGTTTTAAATTCTTTTCTCGACTCATTTTTCGATGCTGCGTATTGGCTTTCAAAGTAAAAGCAAAAGCTTTCTTATAAATCAAAACATTCGAAAATTGAACCGATTTTATTGGGATTCGTTTTTATTACAGTTACTATTACTAGTGAGCCCGGTAGACGTTGTCCTGCCCAAACTTTTTGAATACTCTTAAAGTGAATAAACATCGTAAGATTCTCTAGTTAGCTTATCTGCTGAAAAATATACTATTTTTATTATTAGTCGAATGTCACCTTGCACTTCACGGGCTCTGTCTTAACCGAATTCTTTCACGTTCATTGCGATCTTCTCGTTCCTGGGCAGTACGATTAGATAAGTACATAGTATAAGTATATAAGTAGTATAAGAGCGACAACTACAGTTATATTGTTCTTGTCAAGGAAATAATAATAATAATAATAATAATACAATTAGATTGATAATTAATTTGATTCTTTGCATTTCTTTCAAATGAAATACACCATGCACAGATTTTAGGAATTAAAGCTTCATTGTAAACTTCCGGCGTAAATTCCATCATTGGATTACGTTTTGCTTGACGTACTCGATATCAAATATCTAGTGATAAATAATCTTGATATCTTATCCATAATTCAGGTGGATTTGATGAAAAACATGTTGCCAAAATAATCGCTAATTAAAAACGTATTTGATATGGATAAGCAGTAATAGCAGCATCTGCTAAAGTTTGATTGAACGGAATTAAAAGTATCCTGCGTCCGTGTCCTGGTTCTAAGCTATCTCTCCACCAATTTTCAGCCAAATCCGTTCATCTGTTCTTGAGTTATAAATTGTGTAAACAATTTTTTTGAATTTTTCATAATCATTCTTTTTGGCGTTACTTTTATTTCGTCAACTTAAAAAAAAAATAACTTGAACCAAAAATTTTGTTCTAGTTCTAAATTTGATTTTCAAAATCTTCTATTTATTGTTTTCTAGGAGAGCTACAAAATTTTACTACCAACATATTCTTGGCTACCAATTATTTTATCGTAAAATATTTTATATATATTTTATTATAAAATTGACATAATATATGCTCAGAATATCAAGGAAAATTTTAACAAAATTTTCATAAATTTCATTTATATGGATTTCTCTTGCAAAAAAACTGTCGAAATCAAATCACATAAAATATGCGAATTCCAAAACGAATTCAAATATTTTACTTATTTTCGTTTTTAGGTACACGTCTATTAAATATTTAATACCTAACCTGAAGGCATTATTCACTCCGGCTCTAAATTATTTTTGTTCACTAGAATTAATTCTAAGGCACAATATTAAAAATAAATAATAACAATTTAATATCCATTGCTATTCATAAAATATCTAATCCCTCTAACTTCAATAATTTTTAAAATTTTGTATAACTTCCGTGTAAACCTTCTGCCAAGTCAAAGTAAGCTCAAAAATTGCTTGCTCAGTGACGTCACTAATCCAAATGCAATTTGTTGTGGGAATTACTAGTTCAAAAAAACTGCTCACAAAGCGGAACTGACGTAGATTTGGTAACACTTTTTAATAAATAAATACGTTTGTGCAATATTTTAAATAATTTTGCTTAAAAAAACGAAACCTTAATCCGTGACGTCACTCACTCATCGATTCAGTCTCTCTCAGGCAGAGATGCATTCTCTGAGCTTTTATAATTGTATCATATCATCATTATAGGGAAAAGGCTTCTAAGTTGGGACAACATCGCTTTTTTCTATATCTCGAAATTGAATACACAATGGCCTGAATGTAAATATATTATTGGAAAGAAAAAAAAAGAACTCTAATCCAAAATAAACGAATCATTTGATATTTATAAAAATAAGCATTTTATAGACAATTTTCTAAATGACACTCTTTGTTTTTAAGAGAGGCATTGAGTGACCTTTAAAAATTCCATTCTACAAACTAACAATTATATTTTTTCCAAATGCTTATAATTCATAACAGCTTTAAGTACGCAGTGATGAAAACGAAGCTTGATCCTGTCCATTTCCAATACAATTTTATTTAATTAGCTACAAATAAATACTAACTCTATTTTTTAGACTATGAGTTCTACGATTTCGTTTGGTTATTGACTTTTTAATGCTTGGTTGGATGTATAACGTTTATTTTAATTCTTCGTCATTTGTTTCAATTAAAAAAAATTAAAGTTTAGATATTTCCATACAAGCTGCTGCAAAAATGAAGGCAGAAGAATTTCTTTTCCGACCTTAAAGTGCTTAGTTCTTTAAACGTATTTCTCATTAAAAATGCTACATTGTCAAAATTTATTGGATTACATAATTAAAGCTGAGTTATATATTATATAATTACCTGACATTATTTTATCATGAGGATTTCTATTAAAACAATTAACAGATGCCCTAATTTTTTGGTTATTATTGGAGCTGGTTTTTAAGCCCAAGTTGTATACATATTTTGGTTCAGTTTCAAAGCAGTTAAGAATTACCAATTTCAAAACATTCAATAATAGTTCTAATTATTTTGAATTTCTGTCTTAATATAAATAAAATTTACGTGCCTTAAGATAGTTTGCATCGATCTAAAAAAAAGGTCACCATGGTTTAGTTGTTGAAAAGCTAAGAGCCATTTCCAAAGTAATTTGCTGCATAGAATCCAAATCCGAATATTTTGCACCCTGTACATAAGCTTAAAAGTAGCAAAAATCTTCGGTTTTCGGGTACATAACCTCAAACATCTCAAAACTCGAACTTGATGGGCCAATTCTTACCCCAATAACTCACATGGCTCCAGCATGTAATACTTCCCACTTCAAATTTTTTGAAATTATATTTCTACTATTAATAAAAAATACAATAAAATTTTCCTATTCCTCTTAAAACTACAGGGTGCGCCATTTGAATGTGGTCGATGGAACTTTTGACGCAAAAAGTTCATCGTTGATTTCGCGGTGTGACATGTCGCGCCGTCTTGTTGAAACCAAAAGTCTTTAAGACCTTTTTCACGCATTTCTGGTAAAACAGAGTGTGCCAACATCCATCGATACCGATCCCCATGGACAGTTTCCCCAACTCTGAAGAAGAACGGACCGATGATGGTTTTTGAGCAGACACCGGCCCAAACAGTCACTTTCTGATCATGCAGTGGAGTTTGATGGATAGTATGAAGATTTTCTTCCCCCAAATGCGCCAGTTTTGTTTATTTACAGTGCCAGATAGCGTGAAATGGGCCTCATCAGTCATTAAAATTCGCTCCCAAAAATGAACGATTACATTTAATGAACATTGTCACTATTTTCGCGCGTTCTTTGGGCGTGAATCGATTCATGGTTAAAATTGTAATGCAATAACCTTTCCAAAATGTGTTCGACGACGTCAATCGGTTGAAATCTTCAAAGTTATTCAATATTTCCATCGACCACATTCAAATGGCGCACCCTGTATCATTAAAAAAAAACGGTTCCATTTAAAAAAATTACCCATGTCTGAGAGGTTTTCCCGCCGAGGGATTCGTTTTTGTGTGCTGCCATTTTTCGTAGTCGCCATATACACATATTTCCCTTACTTTAAACCTTTCGATGGAAATTTTCAACAACTGCTATTCTTATGACAAGGGAAATTTGTTATGCAAAACAAAAAAATATTTAAAAATACTTTCCAATTACTACTAAACTATTCAACTTGAAATTTACATAAATGGATTCTGAAAATATTAAAGAATTTTGAAAAAATTAATTTAGTACACTTTTAAACCTATTTTGCCAATTCGTCTTGCATTAAAACATTCGGTCTTAAATCACATAAAAAATTCGATTTGGTGAAATTGTAATAAAAATAATAATAAATATGTTCGAATTCGTTTTACAGACTACTGTCGAACTAATGTTGCGAAATTAAAATATTTATTCGATTTTTTAAAAATTGTTTCATGCTTATTTTAAGTTTAACGATTCTTGTTTTACGATTTTTTTTTCGATTTTGAACTCACAACTAAGATATACAAGTTTTTCTGTCCATATTACGTACCTTTTTGGCTTGCACAATCCTAAAATATTATGGTATTTCTGGAAATTGTAAGAATTTTTGCTGTTTTCGCGAATAAACTTTTCATTAGAATGAACCCAATAATATAATCTATTTTTAAGTCAAAAAGACAAAGAATTTACATTCGGTTATTAATAACAGAGAAAGAAAATGGATTAAGGTATACTATACTAGGGTATACTATAGTCGGCATATCTCGATTACAATCTATCTCACTAGTTTCTGATTGCCTTTACTTTGATTCGGTCATAGGCTTAAAATTCACAATCAATGGAACTTGTTTTTGAATGTCTCTCGAAGAGTATGAGTGGTTCGGCGTGTCGTTAACATGTAATATGATATGCATATGTTATTAGACTACCACGTGATGAAAACCCAAGACTCAAAGCTGGCTGCTCTCAGAGGTCGTCACTGCATAAACTGCCTAAATAATTATGTATGCAAAGATAAACCCTATGCATATATAGGGTGGGTCAGCTGTTGTTTTGGTTGTTAAATATCCATAATTCGGGAAAATAATCATCAAAAGCGGTTACCTTTCAATCTATGCTAAGTTCAAAACTACTAATTTTTAGTCGTGGATCTTAGAACAACCGAACCATGCGTAAAATTTGAACAGGTGGACCACGAAAATGGTCTTTCTTTGAAAAAAAATATTATCGCCGGGAACAACGACTTATTACACCTTGTTAGGACCACTTTGTATCGAATTTCGCATAAGGATCTGCATTTACACGCCTACAAGATTCAAATGCCGTAAAAATTTAAATCTGCGGACATTATAGCTTACACGAAAAATGAACCTTCGTAAAAAAGTGTTTGGGTAATTTTGGGTCCAGAAACACAACAATGACAACATCTCTTTTTTCAAATGGCCGAAACTTCCAAATAAGACGACTTAGATATTTTACCGTCTCCTCTTTAAGAACCGTTTTCGAGATATTTTTGATAAACCTGTTTTTGGGACCTTTTTACAGTAAATCCATAACATCTACAGTTCCTATCGGATTTTGAAGATCTTATGCTCGAAATGTTTGTAAAATGTGTGTTCTCTTTCAGCCTAAGGCTTGATATTATTTTAAAACCATTTTCTCGTTTATAAAAAGCAAACCAAAAATTTATAATTTTGAAAAATGGTCGAAAAAGAGGCTTTTTTCGACTTTGGGTACTTATAACTTCAATCATTTTTACTTAATCTGTACATATCATCATTGTAAAGAACACATCAACATCTTTTGATCTTTAAATTGTCATATCGATACAAAATAATGTTCACGAGATATTGACAAATAACTGAAACAAGTTCCCAAAAACATGAAAAAATCCCGAGAACGGTTCTTAAAGTTGAGACGGTAAAATTATCGGAGCTGAAGTGATCGCGTACTTGGCTTAATTTTGCGCTAAGTCTTCTTATTTGAAAGATTCAGCCATTTAAAAGTGAGACGAAAATTTAATTCTATTTGCAGTGATCGTGATTTCGATTTTAGTTTTATTTCATTTAATTTAAAGGTCGAAAGTTGGAAAGGCAAAATTTTTCAAAGTTGAAGTGCTTACGAAATTTGGTTATTTTTGCGCTAAGTCGTTTAATATGGAAGTTACTGCCATTAAAAGTTGACTCTAAAAATTTGGTCCAATTTGCAGTGATCGTGATTGCGATTATTTTAACTTTATTTCGTTTCGTTTAGAGGTTATGGCGATTGAAGTAATTAGAAATAAGACTTAATTTCGCGCTAAGTCGTCTAATTTGGAAGTTATAGCCATTTAAAGTGGAGATAACAAATTCGGTTCGATTTTCAGCGATCGTGATTTTGATTATTTTTGCTGTATTTCGTCTCATTTAAAGGTTTTGGTCATCAAAAGTGTACTCGAATTTTGTTTTTTTTTTTTTTTGCGATAAGCCGTCTAATGTGGAAGTAATGAGTCTACAAATTTGCTCCGTGATTGGAATTATTTCACTTTTTATCGTTTCATCTAGAGGTTAGGTCGTTTGCAAGTTGAAACGGCAAAATTTGTGATCAGGAATTTGTGTAATTGGGATAATTGTTATAGCTAGTTTAAAGTTGAGACAAAAAATTTGGTCCAATTTGCAGCGATCATGATTTATTATTTTCACTTTATTTCGTCTCTTTTAGAGGTTATGGTCATTTAAGAAAAAAAATTCATATAATTTTTGTGATTGTAGACCCCAAATTACACAAAAAAATTGGATTAAATTAGTAAACTAGATCTATCGCTTATTCGTTGAGTGAATAGCAGAGCAGCCAAAAAGGTTTCATCAAAAAAAGCCATTGGAATGGGGTGATTTTTTTAGAGGTACACATAATAATCAAACAAAGAAATATATTTTTAATATCAATGAAACGGGCGTTATTGGATAGAAAATTTGATGACATAATAATATGAATTCGGCCATGTGGCTATTTTTCTGAAAAACAATTTTCACAAATAGTAACATTCTATCATCGTTTTTAAAAACATATGGGCCAAAGGTTCCGCCAGCCATAAAGCCCATAAACAGTAAAATTCTCTATGGATATTATGGTGTTTCGACAAAAGTTTTTGGATTATCCTCGCATCCAAATGCGATAATTCTGATTATTTACGTACCAATTCAACCAAAAAAGGGCTTCATCGGAGAACAAAGTTCAAATTTGAATAAGTTTGAATCATTATTTTGATAAAGAATTTCAACAATTTGCAAGAGTTGAGCTGGTGTCAAATCAAACTCAACCAGAAGCAACTATCAGCTGTTAAGTGGGTTGTTAGATAAAGCAGTGCTGCCAACTTAAAGTTGTGAACCTCTAAAAAAAACACGCTGTATTAGTATACTTTTTTTCAAGCTTGCATTTGGTATAAACATTTGCCCAAATATTTTTTTTAAATACAAATAAAATGCAATTAACAAACAAACCAACATCTGACCCACCCTATATAGTATATCATCAAGCCTATGGTAAATGATCAACGCAGTCGCATTAAGGCAAAGTGATCACAGGTCATCAAACAAATCAATTTATGAGCTCATCAATCAGCTCAAAGAGATCCGGGCAGGGCTACTATAATTGATTAATGACAGAACATAAACCCAAGATGGCTTGGAATAGGCCATTTTGGTGACAAGTTGGTAATAGACGTTGCTCGTCATTGGTGACTGACTGCTTCAGCTGATGCGAATCTTGAATCTTGCTCGTGACTTGGTCAAAACTATTGAGCAGTTTGGCTGCATTTTTTTTTTTTTTTTGGTTAACTCTTGCTAATTCAGTTATTAACAACGATCTGTGTGTGTGTGTGTGAGTGAGTCAGTGCGTGTGTGCGTGTTAATTATCAATTAGGCATTCCATAGACAATGGAGCTACGGACAGCTCGGTGTGTGGCTGTGGCAATTTATGACACTTTTTATTGAGTCTGACAGTAAAAACCGAGGGACAAATATCTAGAGACACAATCTTTATTATATAGACAGACGGACAGAGGGACAGACATACGGACAGAGTCTAAGCTGCGCTTTTAGTTAAGCTTTAGTAGGTGTGATTAGGTTTATGCAAAAGACCCAACTATTTTTGTAACAATCGAACGAACGATCTATCGAACAATCGAACGATCTCAGTATGTGCATATAAGGGCATACTGGTGGGTAATTGTTAAAAAATTTATTGGCGCCAGCTTTTGGGCTTAATTTCTGGGCATGGCTAATAGATATATATATATTTAGTTATTTGTATCTCTTTTTAGTTTTAGTTATCTTTTCTTTTACCAAAATTAGACATAGACCAAATTTATTTCACTTAATACTTTTTGGTATTTTAATGCGTTGCTTTTGATGTTGACCTTGTTGGGGGTTTGGTTGCTTGGCTTCAGTTTGTCAATTAGTTACTAGCTGCTTTGGTAGATACTATTTATATATAAGTATAAATATATATATTTTTTTTCTGATTTACCTAAGAGCATAATTTATATGGCAGCGATTGTTGGTGCTTATATCTGCTCAGTTATTGCTACTTTATAGTTGTTGCATTTGTGCAATAATTTTTAAGTTATTCTTACAGTGAGTAAAGAAATTTTTCGCACAGCTGTCATAATATTAAAAATTCCATAGATTATGGAAACATCGTCACGTACTGAAATAAAGTCTCGATATTTTTTTGTTTATTTTTTTTTGTATTAAAAGTTACTTAAATGATAGAAAAATTGTCACGTAATTAAATAAGCTCTCGTGATTTATGTTTTTTTTTTCTATTAAAAGTTCCTTAAATTATAGAAAATTGTCTTTTAATGAATAGATCTCAAGATAAATATTTTCAAAAAACATCGGCCCAATTGCCATAATGAGCTATTATTCTTTCTTTGAAAGTTTCTTAAATGATAGAAAAATCGTCACGTAAAGGAAATAAGTTCTCGTGATTTGTGCTTTTTTTCTATTGAAAGTTCCTTAAATTATAGAAAATCGTCTATTAATGCCATTAGATCTCAAGATAAATCAGTTTTTCAAAAAACATCGGCACAGTTGTCAAAATGAACTATTTTTTTTTTCTTTAAAAGTTCCTTAAATGATAGAAAAATCGTCACGTAATGAAATAAGCTCTCGTGATTTTATGTTTTTTTTCTATTAAAAGTTCCTTAATTGATAGAAAATTGTCTTGTAATGTAATAAGATCTAAAGATAAATAACTTTTAAAAAAACATCGGCACAGTTGTCATAATGAACTATTTTGTTTTCTCTTAAATAATAGAAAAATCGTCACGTAATGAAATAAGCTCTCGAGATTTTTTTTTATTCTATTAAAAATTCGTTTAATGATGGAAAATCGACTTTTATTGAAATAAGATCTTGAGATAAATAATAATTTTTCAAAAAACATCTGCACTTTTGGCATAATAAACAATTTTTTGTAAGTTCCTTAAATGATACAAAATTCCTCACGTATAAGGTCTTGAGTTTTATTTTATTTTTTTTTCTAGTAAAAGTTCCTGCACAGATATAATAATGAACTATATTTTTTCTTTAAAAGTTCCTTAAATAATAAAAAAATCTACACTACAATCTATTAAAAGTTCTTAGAAAATTGTCTTTGAATGAAATAAGATCTCGAGATAAGTAATTTTCCAAAAACTATCTGCACAAATGTCATATTGGGTTGCCCAGAAAGTAAATGCATTTTTAATAAAACTTAGAATGAAATTTAATCAAATATATAATTTCCATTTTATTCGATAACCTTTTGCCATCTTCCCGGCAAATTTTGTATTCCACGCTCATAGAACTTCTGGCCTTTATCTGCAAAAAACTGAACCAAGTGTGCGATTTTATAGCCTCATCATTGCCGAAAGTTTTACCATTTAAGGAGTTCTGCAAAGATCGAAATAAATGGTAGTCTGATGGTGCAAGGTCAGGGCTATATGGTGGATGCATCAAAACTTCCCAGCCAAGCTCTCTCAGTTTTTGCCGGGTCATCAAAGATGTGTGTGGTCTGGCGTTGTCCTGATGGAATATGACACCTTTACGATTGATCAATTCTGGCCATTTCTCGTTGATGGCTGCATTCAATTTGTCCAGTTGTTGACAGTAAACATCCGAATTAATCGTTTGGTTCCTTTGAAGCAGCTCAAAATATACCACACCCTTCCAATCCCACCAAACAGACAGCATAACCTTCTTTTGGTGGATATCAGCCTTTGAAGTGGTTTGAGCTGGTTCACCATGCTTGGACCATGATCGTTTTCGATTAACGTTATTGTAAACAATCCATTTTTCATCTCCAGTTATGATTCGCTTTAAAAACGGATCGAATTCTTTGCGTTTAAGATGCATATCACAAGCGTTGATTCGGTTTGTTAAATGAATTTCTTTCAATTCATGTGGTACCCAAATATCAAGCTTTTTCACCAGTCCAAGACTTTTTATGTGATAATGAACAGTTGATTTTGGTATATTTAACTTCTCTCCTATCTCACGCTCAGTTACATGACGATCCTATTCGATTAATGCTTTGATTTGGTCATCATCAACTTCATTTGGCCGACCTGAACGTGGCTCATCTTTAAGTGAAAAATCTCCAGAACGGAATTTGCGAAACCAATTTTGACACTGTCTTTCTTTTAAGCTTTATCACCATACATATCACGTAACTTTTTAGCAACCTGCTCTGCGTTTTTTCCTTTACGGAAATAATAATATAAAATATGACGGAAATGCTCTTTTGTGGACTCCATATTAAAAAGGGCGCCAAACAATCAAATGTAAACAAAATTACGCGCACTTTTTTTCTAAAGCAAGCTAATAGTGACAGCTAATAAATGTCAAAAGAAAAAATACAATTAAATAGTCACAAGCTGTTCAAAAAATTATAAACGCCGACTATATGAAAAATCCGCAATTACTTTTTGGGCAACCCAATAATTTTCTTTTTTAAATTTCCTTAAATGATAGAAAATTCGTCACGTAATGAAATAAAGTCTCGTAATTTTTTTTCTATTAGAAGTTCTTTAAATGATTGAAAATCGTCACTTTACGAAATAAGATCTCGAGGTAAATAATTTTTCATAAAACATCAAAAAAATAAGTATTGAATCCGTACTCAAAATTTACCTTAACAATAACCGAAATAACTCTCCAAAAATAAAACCAAACTTCTTGGGTTAAGCATGAGAATTAATCGGAGGGTGAATAATCGTCTCGATTGAATTCTTTTAGGGATTCCCTGTTCCCGCCTAAAGGCCAAGCTGGGTGAAAATTTCTGGCGAGCAAGACACTCGAAAAGGTCTCCAGATAAAGAGTAAATTTCTATAACCATGCTAGTAATCATGTTATTATGGAATTTAAAATCTTAAATTTGCGTTTTGTATTATTCTAGAATAATCGCCTCGATTGAATTCTTTTAGGGATTCCCTGTTTCTTGAGCCGCTTAAGAGGCCTAGCTGGAAGAAAATTCCTGGACAGCATAATCCCTGAGTTCTCAAGATAAAAAGTAAATTTCTATAACCGTATTCGGAATTATGTAATTGTGGAATTTATAATCTAAAATTTGCTTTCAGTACCATTGTAGAAGTATAATATAGAGCTTCGCTAGCTTGCTATTGTCGTTCTTCGAATGGCGTAAGGTATCGATGGCGCAGCTTTGGGGGAAAAGCCATGAAAGAAATTGGTGTAGGGAACTTAATTTCTCTAGGGGTTTTCCCAGTCACGCAATAGCTTTATTTTAATATTAAAAAATGGCGTACGTAAAGTCGGGCGCGGACGACTTTGGGATATCCTGTTCCACTAACTTGCAATAAAATTCGATATATTGCTTAAAAATATCAACGATTTGATTGCCAAATTAGGTTCCTTCATAAAAAGCCAAAAACAGAAGAATTTTTAGGCAACAACTTTTTTTTGGACCGATTGTTCCCATGGGAGCTATATGCTATAGTCAACCCATTTTGATCAAATTTGACAAAGTGCTTTAAAACCCTAAAAAAGATCTGAATGCCGAATTTGGTTACAATATCTTTACAAACAAAGGAAACACAACGAATTTCGTATAAATCGTTGTTTTTTTTGTACAGATCGTCCTATGGTAGCTATATGATATAGTCTACCGATTTAAATACAATTTTTGGTGCTATGCTTAACGCAACTTACAAGTTCCAAATTTAATTCCAATATCTTCACAAACAAACGAAACACAACAAATTTTGATCAAAAATAGATTTTTTGGAAGTACGGCCCTATGGGCGCTATATGATATAGTCAACCGATTTTGTTCAAATTTGGTACAATGCTTGGGTACTCTAAAAACTTCTGAATGCAAAATTTTGTTACGATATCTTCAGAAACAAACGAATTATTTATCTTAAACTTTTATTTTTTTTTCGTGGTTGCCTCAAACACCCCTATGGGAGCTATATAATTTAACCCCGATATCAGTAAAATAAAATAAACTTATCTCCTGCGGAATAATGTGGCACCTAATGTGAAAGTTTGGTTACTCTAGCACTTACCATCTCTGAGATCTAGGCGTTCAAAGCTTGCACAAACTTAAGTTTGAATATTAATATACTCTTTGTACCATACGGTACAGTGCATAAAAATATATTTAAGAAAGCCAGTGACGTCATAGACAACTAAGTATTGCGCAGCTGCGCTTTGCGTAACCTCTTTTAGTTGTATCATATGAATTTTCTGTTAAGGCATACAAGAAAAATCAAGTTTTTTACAAATTTTGCTTATAATTCACAACATGTTAAAACATGTTTCTAACCATATAATGTCGATTCTTTTAGCTTTGTATAGTAGAACGATTCTTATGTTTGTTTTTTATTTATGTATTTTTGTATTTAATTTATGTATTTTTTTATTTAATGAATTCGATTCCGACTGAATTACAGAAAGTTAGATAAATTGGAATTTGAGATTCCCATAAAGATCCGATTCATATTCGGTACTTTCAAAAGTAAAGTAAACATTGCGCTCACGAAGCATTGTTGGACAATTGTGAACATTTAGATTAGTTCCCTTAACTACTTAAAATCTCTTACTCTTTGTGGGAAGCCCTGCAAACACCCTGGCAATCTCTACTGCATCGCCCTCATCATTCTATAAAATATAAAGAGGCAACTATTATAAAGAAACAATTTGCACAGTGTGAGTGCCCAGTGAGTATTACTCACATTGGTTGTACTTTCCATGGATGGACTCATTCGCAGTCAGAATACTCTATAAAAATTTCAAAAATAAGTACATATATTTATATAAAATCGATTTGCATACAATACTTACGTCACTCTCGTTTTCCAAATTTGCATTATTGTGGAATTCGTCTATTAGGACTGAACACTTGGTGAGCTGCCTGATGGGCTACCAAGTATTCTCAATGTGCTCATAGCCCACCCATTTGACCAAAAACTCCACCATTTTTTGTCGAGCTTAATGCCGAAATGCGGGTGCTATGTTTTAATGGGAATTATCTATCCTCTTAAGGTGAGAGCTGGACTTGGGTCTTTCCTTAGCGAAAAAATCGTTGGAAGATTTGTCACTGTTAAGCTGAAAGGTGCGATAATGTCCAACTGACTCTGCAAGGCATTAGCAGCCATTTGAAAGCTGGAGGAAGACTTAAGAAAGGCAGTGTCGGGAACATATGTTGACTTTATAAGAATTGAACTGCAGGTCGAGCTCGGCATGTCCATAGTAAAAATGGTGAATAAAATAAATAACTTTGAAATGATTTTATGATTTCATAATGGGTAGCAGAAGGGCAGATTTAAGTTTTTGTAGAAACTCTTCGTAGAATTCTGTAATGCAGTAGCGACAATGCTTAAAGGAGTCTAAGATTTGCTGCATCACTCGGTGAGGTTGCCCAGGCGTGCCATGTTTCGGACGAAAACCGAACTGGTGCGCTGTGATGGGATTAGGTTCGTCATGCTGAAAAATGACAAAACACAGAGAATATGTCTGGTGGTTTCATTGGCTCATTGGTTCATTCCTGCTCAGTTTTGGACCCATCCGTTAACCATTGTTGCCATCGGGGGTTTCCACAGGGGCTGCCATCAGCCCAAGTCTCCCGACTAGGGAGAAGAGATCTAAATTTCCTGTTGTGGAAAAGTTCCGTGATCATAAGATTTGATCTGGAGCAGATCGATACGGGATTAAATAAGTGCGGCATGACCAGTGTCACTCGTAAAGAGTCCAGATGTGCAGACTCTGCATAGCTGACTTTTTGATGAAAATATGCAGTGGTATGAGTCCAAGGACTGACTCCATGACAGCTGTCGGACAGTTACGCATAGCTCCCGAGAGAGATCTCGTCTTTGAAGCTTGCTGCGTTTCTTAATAGCCACATTTTGCTGCGTCTTGGGCCACCACACAAGGGCTACATATATGACGATAGATCATACGGTATATCCATTCTATAATATGAGGGCTGAGCCCCATGTGGTGCCAAAGAATTTTCTACAGGCCCACATGGCTCGAGTAGCTTTGGATAGCACTTGTTCTAGTCGTTTGTCTGGGTACCACACCTAGATATTTGACCTGGTCTGAATATTCCACCACAGTGTTAATTATAGCAAGGTTCTGAAGCTCCATGTTGTATCTCTTCGTGAAGGGAACAATCACAGATTTTTGGGGGTTGATGCTAAGCCCATCGCTTAGACAGCAGTTTAGGGTAATTTGAAGAGTATTATCCATCATCTCTCTGATGGTGCTTTCGTCACTATGATAGCCAGGTCGTCTGCGTACCCAATGACTTTATAACCAAGCATTGTCAGCTTAGTTAAAAGTTCGTCGATTTCGAAATACCATAGCAGGGCAGAAAACACATCTCCTTGTAGACAACCCTTTACAACTCTTATGCTGACTGTTGTACCATCTAGAGATGAACTTATGTCCCTCTGTCGGAGCATGCTAGGTTTTAGATTTAGAACAAGGTCCGTAACTATCCCTGAAAGTTTCATCCACTAAGTATTTTTTTCGAGAGGAAACTCTAATTCTTGACTGCACTGACTGACTTTCCAACATTTCACTACTTTCCAGTTGCTTTCAATTCCACTTTCCAATTAAAAGATTTCAACAACTTTTCTTACTTTTTGTGAATGCTTAAAGAAAGGCTTAAATTTTATTAAAAAAAAAATTGCTTCTCGAAAAAAAGTGTGTGTGTGTGTTTGTTTTTGTGTGTGTGAGGTAAATAAAATAAGGCTAAATTAATTTAGCAAACTCTCTTTCCAAATCTTTCCAATGTACGCGGAGGGGGAATATTTGTTACTGCTGATTAGCAGGCAGATAAGACGGGGATATATTGCCAGATATATTGCCATGACCACTAGATTGCACCGAAACGAAGCCGGAGGAGCCAGCGCCGGAATTGTCGGTCTCAACGACTGGGACACCGCCTGTGCCCACAATGTTGACGGAACCATTAGCACCAGTAACGACGCCAGAAGCACCATTGTGACCCAAGCTGCCAACGATGGAGGAAGATTCTACTAGACCCTCATCCGAAAGCTGGGAGCTGCCACCCAAAGCATCGTAGTTTTCTGTAGAGGATTTTATAGAAAGTTAATGGAGTTGGAACTAACTGGATAGAGTTCGTATCACTTACGTTGCACAATTTGACGCGCATGCTCCGCCTCCTGTGGCGTCTTGTATTTGATGAAGTAAACCTCCGGTTTGTGCTGCACTGAAGCGGGAGTAACCACCTCAGCTTCAACATCCAGAGCATTGGATTTCTTTTGCAGCACATAGATAGCGGTCTTCTCCTCTTTAGGCGCAACATTGGCAATAACCTTGACCTTGTTGGCAGTGGATGAACCAGCATTGATAAATACAACGCGATAATCCTTGGTGGGTTGGCCAATGGTAACATGCTTGATAACTTGTGCCTCATCATGATCCTCAGGTGCTGTGTGCAGATAGAAATGTTTGCTGATGATTGGTGGCTGGAATTTGCCCAAATGGTTCAAGTAAGCATCCTCCTCGGCGTATTTGATGACTGGACCAGGCACTATGCCACGCAGACCAATATTGTCATCAATTTGTTGGTAGTTAGCGTATGAAATTTGTTGGCCACCAGTTTGTACATTGCTGAAGCCAGTGCTTTGGCCAACTTGACCGCCGCCATAGTTGGTGGCAATTTGAGCAACTTGTCCACCGCCGCCGCTGTAGCCGGTGCTGCCGCCAACTTGACCACCGCCGACTTGACCACCGCCGACGCTGAAGCTGGTGCTACCTTGACCAGCGCCGCTGAAGCCGCCGGTGCTGCCAATTTGACCACCTCCGCCGCCGCTATAAGTGGTTGTGGTTTGGCCACCTTGAGAGCCGCCGCCAGTTTGGAAGTAGTTCAAACCGGAGGCTGTGGGCTGATAGGATGAGGTAATGGGCGCGACCAGCACCTCATTGCCATTGCTCTCGCCGGTGTTATAGGTGGCGCCTTGCTGATAGCGATAGCCCAGACTAACATCGGGACGCGCTGACGTCAGACTGCTGCAGCCCAGCACTGCCAGGCAGGCCAAAAACTATGGTAAAAAGTTGTTGATAATAAATCCATGTATGCTGCTGCTCCTGCTCCTTGACTCCAACTTACCACAAATTTGTTCATGCTGCTTTTGAAGATTGAACCAGCTGGAAGGGGGTGATCTTTAGTTGTACTGTAGCGCTTGGACTGTTGCACTGAATTGATGCGCTGCTACGACAATGTGCCCAATTTTATACCCTGCCAAAGTGTTTAATTGAAGTTAATTAAATTGTTGGACCTGACGACGACTTTGTCGTTGGATCTCTAAGCGTCTAAAAATTAATCGTTAAAAAACTATAACAGCAGAAATCCGGCTAGCAGAGTTTTTTTTTGGTTTTGGGCTTTTCACCAGCATAGGTGTTAATTTTTTGTACCAATAATTCAAATAACTAACACTATGGTTTGGCTTTGGCTGGAAAGAAGAAGAAGATTTGTGATTGCTGCAAGAGCTAAAAACGCAGCCTAGGTAGGATTCACGGCCTGAAGCGGAGCGGCGGCGGCGGTGGCTTCGTACGATTGCGATCGCAAACATTTTAGCACTTTTAATTTTTTATGAGCCGGAGCAGCAGCAATATTATATGGTCTGGTTTGGTGTGGTGTGGTCAGGGCGAACATATGCATTGCCAGCTTTTGTTGCTACTTTATGATAATGATCAGGTTATGATGGCATTTTTGGAAGTCCCGGACTTGTGCTCAAAAACTCAAAGTTAAATTAATTAGCATTCCAAGCCACATACAAATTATCTAATACCTAATTTTGTTCCTGTTTCAGATGACTGGAAAGCCTTTCGTGGCTTCAATTGGTTGCAGTACTGGGAGTATAAGCATGCTCTGGTACATCTCCAAGTCAAATATGGCATCTTTCCATACTATCGTGTCAGCATAGAGAATGGCTATAGTCATCCACATGACTATATTATAACGCTGGATGAGGGTGATGTTGGATTGCCGGATAAGTTTTTCTATAGCAGCGATGCGGACGAGGATGTGGTACGTGGCTATAAGCTGCTTTTGCGGGATTTTGCCATAAATATGGGTAGGTCTTGACAACATATTATTATTATTATTATAACTAAACTATGCTCCTTGCAGACATTCCCGCCAGAGAGGCGAATATCTTTGCCGATGATATCTTTCACTATGAACGTCGCATAGTCAATCATTTGGAGGCGGCCAAGGCGGGTTCTGAGCGCCAATTGAACAAGGTGCTGCGCCTGGCGGAGCTTAAGAATATAGCGCCATCGGTAAGTGGTTGAGCTATGTCTTTAGTCAGTTTATATAACTTATGTAAAAACTTATGTACAGCTGCCCGTTTTGGAATCACTGCAAGCGCTCTTTCCGCGCACAAAGATCAGCGAGGACACTGAGGTCCTTGTGCGCGATGTCGAGGTCTTTCGCGAGCTATCCACTCTGCTTTCTACAACTGACAAAAAGTAAGTGAAACGGAGCTAGTATTATTAAAATACTTTTATTTACTGCATTTTTAAAATTTAATTTATACAACACTGAACGGCAAGTACTTTTTAACGTGAAATAATAACGATACGTTTAAGCGACGTACGTTGTTTTCTACGTTCCTAAATGATATTTTTCAAAAAGAAATGTTTACATTCAGGAAAAATCTTCATATTAACATTTTTTTTCAGAAGTGACTAAAAAAAGTAATCGGAATTGAAATATTTCATCTCTAGTGTGTCAAATATTCTTTTTTAAGCAAATTTCAGTACCTTAGCAGCCAGTTAATTGGCCGAAAGATCGTTGAATACTCGTATAGTTGTAGTTTTTTTTAATCAGAATTTTATGAAAGAGATTTAAACTATTGAAAATATATTTATGCACTTTTTTTCTTCTTCATATTTCTGAGAGAATAAGATCGCTGTGATGTATATGTATTATAATTTTTATTTTAAATTAATTTTACCAATGTGTCCAAAATATTTTGTTTTTATAAAAGCAATTAATTCATTTATTTTAAAAGTTACAGCAAAGCATAGTTATTATTATTATTGGGTGTATAAGCGTACTGCGAACCAGGTGGATCTATTGTACCCCCTTCATGGCTTAGAGCTCTCCCAAAAGTCCTAAGGCCTGCTTGTATTGCAGTGTTTTGTTTGGACTTATGGTAACAACGATCTCCGGTGGGAGAACGTACATGCCCAGGAGCTTGTTTCTTTTTCCGGCGAGTGGCATACATTCACATAATATATGCGAAGAAGTTTCTTTCTCTATGCTACAGAAGCGGCATAGTCCACTATCCACTATGTCAATTTTGTTTAGGTGGCTGCGGAGCCTACAATGTCCCGTCAGAAGGTCCGTCATAATCTCACGGTGTTCTTCTAGTGCGTTATTATGACTTTGAACCTCTTACGGCTGTAGTTGGAGAGGAGGGTTTTTGACTGTTTAAGCACTGGTATCTGCGCCCAGTGAAGCATTCGTTTTTTATTCTCTTCTATTCTTAGTAGGACCACGTGGTTACCAATCTAACAGTGTGGTTCAGGACAGTTTAGCAGTGTTGCTGTTTCGGTTCTTGCAAGTTTGTCGGCTAGTTTATTTCCAGGAATATTTTTGTGCCATGGAACCCATCTAATCGTGAGCTTATTCCTGGATCCTAAATTATCCAGTGATGTTCTCACTGCTTTAACCAGCCTTGGTGTAATCTTGCCTTTACTTAATTCCTTTATTGCTGCATTTATAAGAAAAATAATTAAATAAAACATAAAAAAGTGGTGCTCGGAAGAAAATATATATAAAATAATCCGCGTCTCTACCCCGGTGGGTGAACTTTTTAACGATTATGCATCGATTCACATCTAAAACTGGCAATAGACTAGGATATAATTTTAATAATTAGTGGGAAATTATTGTGCTCCCTTCTGGAGCTCCTCAATTAGCTCCTTATCGGCAACAATCGTAACTATTTCAGATGGGTCTAGTCTGGTAATATCATTTATCTTCATTCTATGCCTGCCGGGGCGCCAGCTAGGACATGGAGGTGTACAATCGAAGCAAAAATGCGAAAAGCCAACTATATATGTAATGACGTCAATGTTAATGCGCATAACAAAGTTAGATTTAAGTTGATTGTTGAGGCTCTATGCTCTACTTAGGTGTTCAGAATTCGTAGTAGTAGTACCAATGTATTATCTTAATATTTCCTATCCAAGTTGGTTCCCACACCTCGACATATGACACCTACTTCGGTCTGAAAGAGCTTCTAGTAGCCATTGCTTAGAGACTCATCGGTATGTCACACAATAGTGTGCATATTCATCGGATGTGTTTTCTTTAACGTAGTCCAATTCTTCTTGTTGCTCATGATAGTGATAAAATGTCTTTCGGCGTAATTTAGGGGACCATTCTTCCCAGGTCGTCAGCGTCTTTAGCACTTATTGGTGACTCTTCCAAATTCCCACGGCTGTCGTTCTTAGTAATGTTGCATTCATTTGGAGCTATATAACGGAGTGGTGTCAATTCCATAAGGACTTCCCATACTGTGGACAGGTTCTCGTGGCTCCTGTCATAAAGCTAAAATGCACTCGAGCATCCCAGGTAATAGTATGACGGCCTTAGGACCATTTGGTGTAGACAGTGTACAATCTTGGGCGATGTTTCTTCCCACGACTAGGATTTATAATAACCAAGTTGAAAAAAGGTAGTTCAAATAAAATTTAAACAGTAAATACAGGATTTGTCAAGGAAGTTCAAGAAAGAGGCCAGTCACGCTGACTTTAAGGAACAAGTCGAGGTTTTTATTTTGAATTGAAGTAGTAGTTAAATGTGTAATAATGGGTGTTTTGTTTTTGGCTACCAACGATTTGTAGTTTAGCTTTTTCACTCTTGAGAAAATACCCTTTAGAAGAAAAAAGCGATTTGTTTTCTTAAAAATTTTTCAGTTATTCAGGAAAAATTCAAACATGCCTATTTAATTTTTATTTATTGTATTTATGTGGAGTCCGGTTTGTTTGTGTGGAATTTTTTTTGTTTTTGGACTGTGAAAACTATAAAAATTTATGGGCATTTTATTTATACAATAAAACTTTTAGAATATTTATAAATGGGAGCAATTTATTATAAAAACAACGTATTTGGTAGACATTTTTCGAGGTACATAATGAAGAATAAAATTACTTTATAACACTTTTATTTTATTTAAAAAAAAAACCTTGTACTAACATGCAGAAAACAATTTATAGTTATAAAAAAGACTAGAAATAAATTTAAAAATTTCCGGTACGGAATTTTCTTTGCCTGTTTTCAGCTCTTTCATTGCCATTACTTTCATAGTGAACTTTTGGGTTGCACAAACCTGTTTCCGAGGGGGTCTTTGAACCATGCTCGACTGAAACTGTTTATATATAGTATGTTGTTTATATAAAAAAGAAATACAAAGTGTTAATTAAACTAAGGTTCGCGTACGTAATATTGCCAAACTTGTAATAATTTCAAATCGCCTAAACGCATTTAGAGCATCAAAATCTTTTCTTTGTTTTTGGTCTAATCTTTGCAGCAAACATAAGAATTTTAGAAGAAATGAAATTTGATGATAATGAAATATATGATAATAATATTTAAATTAAGTTCAATTCAAAACCCGTCTAGCCATCTATGTTATTGCATCATAAGTAAGAAATAGGAGAGATCGACAGAGAATAGATCTGAAAACGAAATAAGAAACGTTATTTAGATTGGCATAAATATAATAAGCAAAATGCAAATAATTATAATAATAACAGGAGTTTGGAGTTCGCCCTTTTCGATGTCATTTTATTATCACATGATTATTATTTTTGTCTTTTCCACATGCATACATATTGTGAAATAGATGAACGTCTTCATCATCTATCCAAACTAATTGTTTTTGTCAGCATAACCTGACGTGGTAACACTGTCAGCTGACTTGAGACAAACTTAATACAATATAAAACTATTGAAATCATTTATCTTAATAACGAGAAGATACAGATGTAGAAAATCGGTTTACTTTCGGTATCTATCAAATTTTTAGCAATTACGATCCGAAAGATTACCTACTACCTTGTTGAAAATGTTTAGGTACATTGATTGAAAAAAAAAAATCAAGTATTTCGTACTTGAATTAAGAAATCCACACTTGATTTGGGTGCAAGGACAAAAATGGAATTTTTATCTTAAATCAAGTTTTTCAATTTTAAGCCCAAAAATATGGACTAAACGTTATTGAGAAAATCGTATTTCAAGTATATTTTGAGCTTAAATTGAGATAACAAACTATGAGTATAAAATATTCTTTAAACAAGTTCTCAAGATCTTCATCCAAAATATTTGCATCTTGAATCCAGTCCATATTTCCTCTCAAAGTAAGTACTCGAATTAAATCAAAAAAATCTTGGTTAGAGCACATTCTATACTTGATTCATGGTTAACCTGAAATTTAAAATAAGAAATATGTAATCTTAAATCAAGTTATTGTTTCAAAATATTTGAATCTTGAATCAAGTTCATATTTCCTCTTATAATAAGTTCGTAATGCACTTGGATGAAATCAAAGAATCTTGATTGGAGCATAATATAAACCTGAATGAAGGTTAACCTGAAATTTTAAATAAGAAATATATAATATTAAATCAAGATTTCAAGATTTTGTTCCATATTATTGTGAATCTTGAACCAAGATTTATTCTCATGGTTACAATAAGAACGATTATTATTTATTTTGTTAATTTTTTCTTAAATTTACTTTATTCCAACGTAGGTTTTGTTATAAATGGTATAATTGAATCGGTGGTCTTATAAAACTGATGTATCAATAGTAAAAATCTGTTGCGAGGGATTCAGGCTGTGCTACCCTTAAAAAGTTTAATTATTTCATGAGATTGTAGAGTATTACGGAAAGGGATCAATTACTGGGTTAAAGCAAAAGCTTATAAGCGAGGATAAATAAATGAAAGTAAATAGTTATGTGGGACATTGAATCTTCTTAAGTCATCTACTTCGGGTAGTCGCAGTATCAATCCTGATAAAGACACACTTGTAGGGATCGAGGATGCTGTGTGCTGCTATTCAGTTCAGAAATGCAACGATAAGTTGGTTGCGTTAGGCCGAGGGAATAAGGTTGGAAGCAAGAAACTCCTACCAGGAAAAACCAGCTAATGGTAGAACACGCAGATGGTTAGAAGACGGATGAAGACACAGAAGAGGGTGTCTTCTCAGAGAAGCTCGCCAAGCCTAGGAATGCACTGACAAGTTTGTCCCAGTAGATCAGAGGAATAAGATACGAGAACCAGCTAAGAAGACGGATGAAGACCTAGAAGCGGGCGTCTTCTCAGAGGAACTCGTCTAGCTGCTATCAACGCTCTGTAATCGCTCACTTAGAAGAGTAATCCTATTTCGTAACTCGCACTCGGTATCTGTCAATCTGCTGGGTAGTTGGTCACTCTAAAGGAGCAGACGTGTGAGCTAGGATCACCGCTACCAGCGACTCATTTAACTAAGTACAGAAAAACTCTGCCAGATGTTATATTGGAAGTAATGTAACTAGTCACAAACGAGGCGGTTGTCTCATCTGCCGAGTAGTCTAGCCAAGTTACAACCCAAAGTGAGCTTTCTAACTTCTGAGAACAGAACTAGGATAGTTACTTTGGCTGAGAGGATGACTGCTCTCTACACTTCTTGGGGAATGCAGCCAAGTGTTCTTGCCAAGTTACAACCCAAAGGGAGCTTCCTTATTCCTGAGACTTCACAAGATAAGAACTGGGATAGTAACAATAGTTATAAAGCGGCACTGCGCCATAGGTCTATTGTCTAAGAGGATGCTCATAATCTCTTATATGTATATTGAACCGGTCTCTCATTCCTCCTGAAATTCTTTTCTATATATCTTGAGGTGTCCCGGTGATCTTGGCCTTTTGTACAGAAGCCTAACTAGCCTAACGTAAATAACACTATTATTGATCTTCTTGATGACACCTTTTGAGAATACCATGTTGCGTAGAGGCAGAGTATCCATAAAGCACAGGTTCTTGAAGAAAGATTTAGCCAGATACTGGATGGCCGAAGCTAAAGGAAAAGCTGAGACGGGTTAAACTCTCTGCTAATGCCCATTTTTGCTGTTATGAGGTTCCTATGGCGGCTTTTTTTTAATGGACTTGCACAAATCTCTAAGATTAAGATCCAAAGAAGTGTACTCCTCTATTTCTAGAGAAATATGTATGGTCTGCTGCAAAATTTAGCTTTGGCTGAATACACCTAACTCACTGTCGGGATTGTCGGCATGGTCTCCAGTAAAAATAGTCAAAGCAATCCTGCCAACGATATTTACTTCGAAATCGCTTTGCAACCTATTCCCAGCATTACTTGTGAAGTGCTTTATATCTAAACCAGGCCCTACAAGAGGGGGATTCCCGCAGGGCCCGTACTTTTGTTAGGGAGCTGGTGTAATAAATGTCCTTCTGTAGTGATTCAATGTACATTTTCCACTCCAACCCGGATTTTTTATCTACAGTCGTAACCTTAACGATACAGTGTTTAACATTTATTAAAATATATTTTATATTTTTTTCTGATTTCAGACCCATTAATGACTATATTATCTGGTCATTAGCGCGTCAATTGCTGCCGCATCTATCCAAGGAATATCGTACACTGTCCGAGAGCTTCGATCATGCGATTTATGGACGCACAGCAAGTTATCCGCGTTGGCTAATCTGCAGTAAAGTTATACGAGATTGGTTACCCTTTGCCGTGGATGCACTGCAACAACAGCCCAAGTCGCATCAGTTTGAGCAGAAACACGCTGCGGACTCCGCTGCAGGTCTGGGACAGCTAAACAAGACACGCGGCAACGAGGAGTTCTTGCGTCTTATGTTCTATAGTCTGCGCAATCAGCTGCAGGATTCCTTGTCGCAGGCTAGTTGGCTGGAGCCCACGGCAAGGCAGTTTATAAATAAAAAACTGACCGAAATGCGTCTGCAATTTGGCATACCCGGCGAGGTGCTGGAGAGGCCCAACTATATGAAAAACTATTACAATGAGCTGTTACTTAATAATTTGTATTTTGTGGAGCATCTCGAATCGATTTGGAGTTTCCGCAAATCGCATATGGAGGAGAAGCTGAATGCATTGAGCATGGAGGAAATGTGAGTATGGGAATTGGTAAAATATGGAAATATAATCTTTTAAGAGATATATAGAGTTCACCAAACTCATCCTTTGTTTTAATTCATTACAGCATTGTCTCGGAGATGTATACGCGGGAACAACCACAAGCCATTACTTACTCCAACAAATTGAACATGTTGATCATCTCACGCGTTCTGGTCAGCTCCAAATACTATGACTATCGTTTTCCAGTGTAAGTTTTTATTGCTTTCGATTTGGAGCAGATTTCATCAGCTTGTTTTTTTTTTCTTTCTTTCTTCAGCGCTGTTAACTTTGCACGCATTGGCACCGACATCTTGGAAATACTCATTGACAACTTTTCCACTTTTTTGTTGCAATTCAATGCGCAGAGTACGGAAGTCAGCGATATAGTTCCTGAAATTGAATACGGACGTCCAGATATTGCCTGTTTGACGGCAGGTCAACCGCCTCGACTGTCCTACGAGCTGGGCGAGATGTCGCTGAGCGCGCTGAAAAGCTTCCATGTAACGCTTAGCGCCGCACGCACTGCAGCCAAAGCTTTGAGCAGCTTTGTTACGGCCATTGATGCGGGTAGTCCCATAATTGGTGCCAGCATCGATCAGGCGGTCACCTATGAGACCTTGGGACTAACACGCAGACTACGTGTGCCTGGTTTGCGTAGCTACAATGAGAACGAGCTGTTTACGCTCACCTATATGCAGCAACATTGCAGTACCAGCATTGCGGACAAGGATTATGCGTTGATTAAGCCGCATGTGGAGCGTCAGCTGGCCGAGCGGTATCTGTAGGTGTCAAGAAGAACTCAAGGGCTGAAAAGTAATTGATGGAGGCAGGGAAGTGGGTTAATGTTAGCCTGTCAAAATTAAGAAGATTTAATCTAAGCGCGTTGAGGTTCTATGTTCCATTGGGATTTGAGGAAAGCAAAAGAAGTAGAATCTAAGCGCTTTGCGTATGCTATTATTTTCGCATGAAATCATTCGGGCGTGCTATTTCCCCTTGGTGAGCGGCGAGATGAATCTATCATCTCTTCTGCTTAATGGCTAGCAGCACCCGGTTGAGATCGCAACACCACGCCGAGCCAAGCTGACTTTACCCGCGATTTGGGTTTCAACCACAGCTACCACGTTACTTCCAAAAGGGGGCCAACCTCAATGAGTACGCTTGGACGTATACTCAACCCGTGGTACCGAAATTAAGGGCTCGGTTTGCCCTCACTTTTCAGTTCCGACGAGCTCGGATTTGGGGAACCCCGCCAGTTTTGGCATCAAATGCCCGGGACTGGTCACCCATCTGCCGTCTGTGGTCCGATCATCCGCCGACGCCGCATCAATACGACTTCGGCGAATGCTGTCAGCAGCCTCATCCTCTCCGGTGTCGCCAGCACTCCAGAGAAATTCCAGTGTCCGTTCGCTTCATATATTCCGAGTCCATCAAGGCATAGCACATCTGCATACAGGCCCGCCAGAAGCAATAGACAGTTCTGTAACAGTGAAGCATTAAAGTGCTGGATAACGTAGTTATCGAATCCGTACCCAAAATATTCCAATGTGTATTGGCTAACCATTTCAAAGAAGCGATCCTTTTTATTAAATAGAGATTGTTTTTCTTTTGATTTAATGATGTGAATAGAGTGAGAGTCATTTGCTTACTCCTGCACTGCGATCTTTTGTGCCTCCGTGTATAACTTAGATGCTGTTTATTATTTGGGAACAGGCAATAGTTCCCTTTGGAAATATGTTTTGGTAGTTCTCTTCTTTCAATGTCTTTACTGTTTAAAAACTTTGCTCCGCATCTAGTTGGTTAGTTGGTGCTCTATTGAATAGAGTCAGGATCTTAGACAACACACTCAGATACCTAGTATGATCTCCTTCAAATCATTAATGCACTTGAGAAGTCAATGGGAACCGGGTATATCAGTAGAAAACTAGAAACAATATTTCAAACTGAATAAGCTGGCTCGGATATTTCAAACTCAGTTGTCAGTCTTTAAAAGTCGAAGCAAAAGTTACAAAAGTTATTACAATTTTATTTTCGGATTCTCGGACAACTCTTTGTGCTAAAAATGATTCTAAAACCATCATTATCTACGCGATTCTGGCGCAACTTCGATGCCTATCGTCGTAGCGGGGAACTGGCTCAGTGGTTCTTATATATACTCTTGTTCATACCCATATGGAGCGTACTGTTGTCTTCGAAGTTGGACCGGGTCTTAAAATATGACGAAGTGCTTCTAGGCTTGCAACTTAACAATGACTTCATAGCCTTTTGTGTAGCTATCTTAATTACTTCAAATCTTTGGATGGCCTTTGTTGAACCGGAGTGTCTAGTAATGGGAAACTATAACATAACCTCGTTAATCGTGTTGCCTTATTTATGGATTTGCATATCCAGCTTTCAATGGACCTTACCCATATTTTATATTCTCATAATGGCATATTATGTGGTACTTCAGAAAAATATGGGCTGGGACTACTTTTTATTAATATTGTTATTCACGATGCAGTTGCTCATGATAGTGGCGATGTGCTGCCTCATACTACTTTCTATGCGTGGAAATGCTTTTACTTTATTTAATTAAATATAAATAATGTGAAAAATCTGCTACGAACCTGGTATACTTCTTATTCTATGTAGGTGACGTTTTCATTCGGGAGTAGGGCCTATAAATTTTTCGCTTTCTTGTCTAGGCACCCAAATCAAGGAGACTTGGTTGTGGGCAGCCAGTTGATTGAGTGCGTTGCTGCACTCCATAAGGACTTTAGAAGTGCATGTGAAGCTCTTTAGTGCTTTAAGGACTGATTGGCGGAGTTTTTTAATCTTAAAACTCTTAAGTCCTCTTTTGAAGGCCCACTATTTCTGCTTCTACACCGTGAAGCGTTTTGGATCCATCTGTACACCATTTTTATGAGCCGCCATGTAACCAACCAGACTAAGTTAGTATTCCGTTCCTCATGACCGTTGATAGTTTCAGAGCCTCCGCCGACTTTACCGGCATGGGTAAAAACTGAAATTTAGCCGAAACATTTATTTTTTTGCCATATCATTAGTTTTTAAAAATTGCTGCAGACATTTCCAGTACCCTATCCAGCTAAATCCATGTCCCTTTATTTATAATCCTTGATTTCGTATAATTGCTTTGCTGAGAACAAAAGTAGCATCAGCGGTCAAGAATAATTCTCGGCTTGATCTCCAGGTTGATGAGGTTGTACGCAGGATAGTATACAGCTTTTGATCAGAATCTAATGGTCTGGTCACAGCGTTCCTTCAGTGGTAGAAAACATATTGACACATCGTCAGCACCCGGCCAAGTTACAGTTGTAGGACTAATAACCGCTGATTGGTATCTTAGTAGCCTCATTCCTAACTATTTTTCTTGAACATGTCATTTCGATAGTCGGAGATTGTAGTTCGTAGCTGTTGGAACAATTTCATGCTGATCTCAAGCAAGTAACCAGCCAATATGATATTTTGTTTACATACGGATGCAAGAGCTAGGTAAGGTAAGGGCAGCTACTGGCTAGAAAAGCAAAGACCGCCCCCTTGTGACACTGCGAATCTGTCTTTAGCCCTTTTCCTGAGATAATAACGCTAAAAGATTTCCCATCCCATTGCTGCATTGCTCCTCGGACATATAGTTGCTAGATCCGAAAGTACTTTCCCACGTGCTTACTCCTACGTCTACTAAAAGCCTCACAAGAACTAAGAGGGGCAAGAGCTAAGTCTTTGGCTTCTCCTGAGATAATTACGCTAAAAGGATTCCCATCCCGTTGCTGCAATCTAGCTTGCAATCCTCCTCGGATATATAGATGCTAACTCCGCTAGGTTATGAAGGAAATAATTTACCAGATGCTTATTGGTTAAACACAAGCTAATTGCTTTTGGGATTTCCACAACTAAGACACTCCTTCTTCATCTTTGTTCCATTAACTCCTAGTGGAGCTTAGGGCATCAACAGTTCCTCCGAACCGTTTCCTCTTGAGAGCTACCGTTACTACTAGATGTCGTTCCATGAGTAGAAGTAAGTTCAGCATCAATAGACCATCGCCATGTTCTTGAGGGAACGCCCGGCTGACGACTGTCTTGTGGATTATATATAAGGGCTTGTTTAGCGATGTATAGGCTTGACTTGCGCAACATGCGACCGATCTTTTTTATTAATTTATTTATTGTTTTCCTTTTAGTACTCCTCCAGGGAGCTTAGGGCTTCTACAAGAACTTTCCACCTGACTCTATTTGGCGCAGTTTGCTTATCTGTGTTCCAGCTAATGTTGTGTAGGGACAATTCGTTTTATTGTACGTCGCCAGGTTGCCCTTGGGGGTTCCTGACAATGCTACTTCGATTTGTCCTAAGAGCATAGCCGATCCAACGCCATTTGCGTGTTTTTATCTGAGTGCAGATAGGAATTTCACTAGTACAGTCCCATAGTTCCACGTTTGATATCCTGTAGGGCCAGAATATCCCTCAGATAATCCTTAGGCACTTGTTTACGAATGACTGCAGTTTCGACATTATTCTTTGCGGGGTCAGACACGCCTCGCTGCCCATTGAAGATTCTCAGCTTTGTTCTTCTGCTTATTTGCTGGTTTCTCCATACGCGGAGCAAGCGTCCAAATGCAGATCGCGCTTTATTGAGACGATTCTCTATATCCTCATCCACCCCATCACTGGTAGAAATTTTGGTACCAAGGCATGAGAAGCTATCGACAAAGTCGATAGTGTTCCCGCAGATGGTTATGCTATCTTGGCTGGTGTGGTTGAGCCGCATCGTTTTGGTTTGGATGCGTTTATTAAGAGTCCAACTTTGGTGGCAAGGATCTCGAGATCATTCACTTTAGCTTGGATATTTCTTAGTTTATGAGAAATGAGGCATATGTCGTCCGCGTATTCCAGGTCTTCCAAAAGAAGGGTATGACCGATCTTAATTATTTCCAATTTGTAAAGAATGGATTGCTGTACAGAGTTTGACTTTATATGATATGGTTATCTATTAAACTACTTTTTACTTTATATGATATGGGTATCTGTTAAACTACTTTTTAAAAGATATAGTTGTTTCTCGTTGAGCCGTCCAATTACTTTTCATCCCGCCCATTCTCCATACTACGACTACAGCTGATTAAAATTCTTTTATTTTTTTCCAGATTTAATGCCACCTGGCAGCATATACAATTCCTGCCCAGATCCACCAATTGTGCCGTTGCGGATGTCAGCTGCTCCAATTTGCTTTGAATTGAACTTTACGCCGCAATCTTCGTACAATTCGTTACAAGAACTATGCATAAAGTTCAGGACTATTTATTATGTATACTTTTTTTTTTATACCCAAACACACACACATACAGACGACACACAACATGCCAGAAAAAATTTTCGTTTAGTTTTAGAATTAGAGCTAAGTTATACATAATATATAACGTATTTACATTTAGTATGTAGTGTAGTTCTTAAGTGACTTGGCATATATACAACTTTTATAATAAAAAATACTTTTTTGTACCACTGTAGACATCACACATACACAACCACACACACACACAAACATATACACCCGGATGAGGCATGCTCGTTTAAATTTGTTAACAATTTTTTATTGTCTTGGCTGCCAACTGAGCTCGTTTAATGCATAAAATTAAATATATTAACTTGTAATTTTTTTTTTCGATTTATAACTTTAGTATTTAGTGCACTAAATTAGTTTTTAAGCCAATGCTCTGTATAAAATTTAATTTACGCTACTAAAGACACGAATGAAAAAGAGATGGAAAATGTTACATATATGGTATATGATTTATTTGGACATGAATTTGTTAATGGTAAATATTATGTATAGCTCGCTTTTAGGCAGCTTCTAAAAACCTAGAATCCAAAAATTTTTTGCCCAAAAATTAGATTTTGCTGCTAATACTTTTAAATAATGACTTTAGTATATAAATTTAAATGTGTTTAGAAAGTGTGACCAAATGTTTTAATTAGACGATATATGTGACCAAATTTCGCAGATTGTGTTGGTAACAAGCTTTTACAAATGAATAAATTATAAATGTATTGAACATTTTGCCATTGAGGTGGTACGTCTTTTAGAATAAAGGTCTCTGTTCTAAAGGTCTCTATAAATTGTTCTCCAAGACGTACGGCAATGGGAAAAATGTTCAATACTTTTATAATTTATTTATGTGTAAAAGCATTTTGTTTCTTAAATTTATATCGTACCAGCTAGAAACAAATTATCAAATAAAAAATACAAAATTTTAGTTTAAAATTGCTTAAAAAAACCTGGCACAGCTAAGGACCAAAAGGACTATGCTATCTGTTGTGGCCGGCCTGTGTAACCTAACCTAACCTACTTAAAAAAACAAGCAAATAAAACTAAAAAGTAGAAAATAGTTTTATAGTATCAAGAGCCAACACCAACAGAAAATTCAAAGCTATTAATTTGGAATAAGATTAAATTAGAAATTAAGTTATTATTAAAATAATTCAATTAAAGTAAAAAGAGGGTGGTTGAAATTAAATGTAACTATTTAATATTGTTAGCTATTTCAGTAATAGCTATTTAAAAAATTAAAGTCATTATGAAAATAGTAAATATAACTCCACGCTTTTTTTTTTACTATAACTGAATTATTTTATTAATAATTTAATTTCTAACTTAAACTTATTCCAAATTAATAAGTCGTAATTGACTGTCGGAATTTTCTATTGCTGTAATACAAAGTCTTGATACCTCAAAATTATTTTATACTTTTTAGTTCGGTTTGCTATTACAGCTTGTTTTTTTTAGTTCTTTTAAACTATAATCTTTTATTTTTAAGACTAAAAACTATTTTTGTAATCCTGATGATGCTTGTTAAGACACTAGAACAAAGTTATTGAATAATTGTATTGTCATCAGTCCTTGACCCCTGTGCAAATTTTTAAAATGTTCAGACTTCTTGAAATTGGTAAAAATTACACAGAAATATACATACATACGGGTCAAGCTAATATAAGCGTGTTAAATCTAAAATAGATTAATGTTTGCTTAATGGGATTAAGAGTTGTTTCCAATTGTTTTAAAATTACTGCTATTAAAAGTTATTATCTTATATTCCCACCAAACTCTTAAGCATAAGCCAACCGCATGCGGGGGTGTATCAAAACGGTTCCACGAAAGGCTTCCGACAATGGGACGTGCTTTCGTGTGACCTCTTCATTATATGCCTCGAACATATTATGCTTAGTGAAAATATGTACACCACACCACGGAAACAGTCTTCCGAAAACCATACCAGTTACTTGGCTACGCAGACGATATAGACATTGCTGCGTGCAACCAGGTCCGTTTAAGGCAAGCTTTCACGGCCATAGAAAAGCACGCCAGGGAAATGGGTCTGAAGTTAAACGAGGGCAAGACCAAATACATGGTGGCAACACAGACTGCCTCTAGGCAGCACAGGATGGGGTAAAACATCACCATCGAACCCTACAACTTGAAAGTGGTTGAGCAGTTCGTATACCTCGGCTCACTTGTCTTCTCCAACAACCTCGAAATTAAACGCAGAATAGTGCTAACCGTTGCGTGTTTGGATTGAGCAATGTGTTCAGATCTCGAAGCATGAAGATAGAACCGTACAAGAAGCTGATTGTGCCCATCGTTATATACGGCGCCGAAACCTGGGCTATGACAGCTTCTGATGAGGAGCTATTAAATGTGTTGGAACGAAAAATTGTGCGTAGGATTTTCGGCCCAATCTGCGAGAATGGCCAATGGAGGTAACGATTTAATCACGGTCTATACAATAACATCAAAATTGTCGCCCAAATCAAACAGCAAAGATTAAGATGGCTGGGGAATGTGCATTGAATGCAGGAGAACTGCTGCACGAGGCGTGCTCTGTATAGCGACCCAGTTGGCGCTCGACGTCATGCTAGACCAAAGCAGCGTTAGTTTGACGCTGTACAGAGGGATATAGATGCGCTGGGCATCCGCAACTAGAAAATTAAGCGGAGAACAGGGAAGAATAGAGGCGAGCGATACAGGCCTAAACCCACATTTGGTTCGTCGCGCCATAGAAGAAGAAGAATCTTATATTTTGTGGTAGCACAAATACTATCTTTGAAAGATTTTGTTATGATAGGATGTTGTTTTTAAAAAGAGTAAGTTACATAAGAAGGTACTCCAATATATACCTTTAGTTGATATATGTGTAACGCAAAGTCTGATAATTTTTTGAGAGCTCATTTAAAGAAACTAGGAAACTGTTACCCTAGCATTTTATTAGAGACGTTTTTATAGACGTTGGATTATCAACTTTTCGAAAATATATTTCGGAATTGAATTAATTTAAAGATTTATTACAATTATTTACTCCAAAAATTATACTAAAGTTTTCAAAGCCTTATAAAAAAATATTATACCGAAATTTTGGCCATTTATCATTGAATCCAAATTATTTTCGTTACAGGCTTTGGGATTATTTAGTGGACATAGCAAAAAATGGACACACAACTGTGATAATCACCAATCATTATATCGACGATTGTGCCCAGGAGTACATGGTAAGTGCGATTGACCTTAAGCAATTATAGAGAATACTGAGATAACACGATTACAATTAATCTGCCAAAATCGGCACTGTCTATTATTTTCGATATTTGATTTATTGTCGTTGCATTTCACTGTCAGGCGTACCTCATAGAAATAAATATATATGCATAATTATTTACACATGGTTCGTCCTTTATTATATTCGCAAAGGTATTGGTATGCCAAATTCTGATGTTATAGCCTATTTTTAGAGTTAACAAAAATTTGTGAGCGTGATAGCTTTGCCTTTCGAAAAAAAATAAATGTGCAAATGTATGTATTTTTTACAATTTTTCGAGAAAAATGAAAGAAAAGTACCTTAATTAGAACACATTTTGCAAATTTAGTACATTAATTTAGACTTAATACTATAAAATTCCACGAGGTCAGTATCTTTCAGAAACAGGGAATGTCTGAAAAGGCATGAATAAATGATAAATCAAATCGCTTCTAGGAAAATTTTTCATCTGGCGATTCAAAAAAATATCTCCTATTTGGAAATACAAGGTCATTCAGAACCCACCGCATCTGGGAGACGGGTTAACCAAACTTAGAATAAAAACGATAACATTAAATATGATTTTAGGGAGCATATTCCCAAGTTGCAGGGGCGCCACCCGTTTGGGTTTTGCCGAAAAATATAAATTTGGGACGCATAAGTCCGAAATGTTCGGAAAGCAGGGAAAGTCTCCATTGTGCTTTATTCTTACCAATACCAATTCAGACATCACCGTGGAGCTTCTAGATAGTTTCCTTATTGACTTTGCAAGAGACCATTATGGGGATTACTGGATTTTCCTAGAAGACATGGCCCCAATCCATACAGCCCTCAACACATAAGCTTTTTCACGACGTCAAAAATACTATTAGTGTAATGGCGGGCTATTAGCCCGACTTAATTCACATTAAAGGCCTATGGGGAATACTTTCTAACAAGTTCTACAGGAAAGATCGTTAATTTGAGACCCTGATAGACTTTGCGTGAAGAGTAGGTGAAAATAAATTAAATAACGTTTAAAAATCCTTTTACATTGATGCCGAAATTAAAAAACAAAGTTTTAAACAATAAAGGAAGGCAAATAAACTATTAATGTTAGGTAATAACTATTAAATTGAAAATTTTTAATTTTGCACTTATACCAATTTCATATGGAGTGATATGCTTTTATTTTTATACCCTATACCGTATGGTATATTAAGTTTTTCAATCCAAAAACATGTATGTATATGTAACATAACATGTAGAAGGAGTCGTCAGAGACACCCCAAAGTTACCTAAAATATGATCAGGGTGAATAGAGAAGTCGATATACCCATGTCCGTTTGAACGACTATATCTAAGAGATGGTAAGGGCTAGAGTAATCAAACTTTCACATTAGATCTCATATTATTCCAGAGGAGACAATTTTGTTTTATTTTTTTGATATCGGGGTTAAGTTATATAGCTCCCATAGGAATGATTCAGAAGACTTAAAAAAAAAACCTAAGGTTTTAGATAGATAATTCGTTTGTTTATAAAGATATCTCGACCAAATACGGCATTCGAAAGTTTTTTATAGTTCTCGAGCACTGTAGCAAATTTAATCAAAATCGGTTATTTTTATTATATAACTTCCATACGACCGATCGGCCAAAATAACTTTTTTGGTTAAAATTCGCCTGCTTTTGAATGTTTATGAAGATATCGTAACCTAACTTGGCAAATTAATATCTTTTATACCTAATTTTACAGCGTACAGGGTATCCCAAAGCCGTCCGCGCCCGACTTTAACTAACGCCATTTTTTAATTTTTGCAAATTGAAAATTCTTTGAATTTGTTGTTTCTTATTTTATGAGTAATATATTTCGGTGCTCTTAAATCAGAAATTCGATGTGCTCTCAGTTTCATTTAGCTTAGAGCAATTTTAAAAAGCTATTTGAATAAAAATATTTTTATTAGCCTAATCTTTTAGAAATTTAGTTAGGGACTTCAACTTTTTGATTTACAATAGTGGACAAAAGTATTTCGAGATAAGTAAAAAAAAATTGATTTGGCAATTTCTTATGAATTATTAATTATATAGTACAATAGGTTTTTTTTTATGAGAATAATGATAAAATATATATAGTTTATTATAATATTAATATTATAGGTTAGAAAATTAAAACGATTTTGTCATAAATATAACTTTAGGTGAAATAAAATTTATAATAAAAAATAAACCCTCTCTTGACATCAAGACCTTTTGCAAAAGTTCAGGAATTAATATTACCGTATTTTTCGGTGCTTTCTGTAAATTGTCCTTCCAAAGCCTTTTTTCTTCAACAATTGTATTTTCTCGCGATATTGATCAATTTAGGCATTGTTTTTTTTATTTAATGGGCTGATGTCAATTAAACTTTTCTATTTTGTTAAGATCCTAGCTTAAAGGTAGCGAACTATATATATTGATTTCTGTCAAAAAATTGGATCATATAAGCATTGTCCTGTACCATAAAAAAGGATTGTCCAAAGACAATGCGACCGAAAGTGGAAGCCCGTTCAATTAGGATGTCTAAATATTTGTCTTTATTCATTGTACTATCAGATGATACTAAATCATCTAAGAAAAAGTACCTTAAAAATACTAAAAAGTTAATGAACTCCACCATAAGTTACACTTACTCTTATAGGCATTGGTTTTTTCCAAGCATTCTTTAATTACTTTCAGTAAACTTAACTTTTTCGCTCTGGGATATTCAAATGAGCTTAATTTATCCATAATTTGTCTTCCCAAGACTATCGTGCATCGTTTTTATATTATTTAGCAAATGGTAACATATTACAACTATTTTTTGATAAAATTTCAGGATTCTACGATTTACAAAGTTAGTAAAACTGGGTACCTTTAGGTGCCTTCTACCTAAATTTTTAATTTAGGCATATTTCTAAAATTTCTCAATTTAATGGTGTTCTTTATAGCGTCGTTTTGCGTGTTCTGCCGGAACTGTCTGTATTATTTATAGAATAAGTTTTATTTTGCCTCAATTTGTTAGTAAATGGTTTATCTAAGCATTTTGCAAAATCTAATTTGGTATTCCGCCAGAAAACTGGCATTATATTTTATGACTATTTCATTTCGAACTCAACTTGACCGAATTTAGGTTTTACGCCGATTGAATCAAAATGGCAAGAAAATTGGTATTATCATTACAAATAAATAAAAACAACTTTTAATGTTGCCACACCCTGTTTTAAGCTTACGGGAATCAAAAAAATTGCAATTGATAGCAATGCCAAAAACTTTTGTCCACCCAAAAAATCATCATCAAAAAAATGCAAATCGTTATTAGTGAAATATTTTGTTCACTTAAGGCTTATAATAGATTTGCTTTCTCAAAAGTGAAATTAATTTCGTCACTTTTCTCAGTTTTTATACCCTGTACCGTATGGTATGGTAAGTTTGTGCAAGCCGAAAATGTATGTAACATATAGATGGAGACGTCGGAGACACCCCAAAGTTAGATGGTAAGAGCTAGAGTAACCAAACTTTTACATTAGATCCCATATTATTCCATAGTAGACAAGTTTATTTTATTTTTTTGATATCGGGGTTAAATTACATAGCTCCCTTAGGAGTGTGTCCGACTACCTAAAAAAAAAATTTTAGATGGATAATTCGTTTGTTTATGAAGATATTTGGCGTTTAAAAGTTGTTTATAGTTTCCAAGCACTGTACAAAATTTGAGCAAAATCGGTTAACTATATCGTATAGATCCTATAGAACGGATCGGCCAAATTAACTTATTTTTTACAAAATTCGCTATACTTCGTTTTTTAATAAATGTATCGTAACGTAATTTGGCGTTCAGAAGTTTTTTAGACTACCCAAGCATCGGTTGAAATCGATTTTTGAACAAAATTTTTTGTTTTTCGTTTGTTTGTAAAGATATTGAAACCAAGCATCATATTTCAAATCTTTTTTAAGGTATTAAAGCACTTTGTCAAATTTTATCGAAATCGGCTGACTATATCATATAGCTCCCATTAAAAATTCTTCTGTTTTTGGTTTTTTGTGAAAGAACCGGACTTTATTGCAAGCTAGTGGTACAGGGTATCCCAAAGTCGTCCGCACCTGATTTTACGTACGCCATTTTTAGATATAAGATATTACATTTCACTCAGCATTGTCCAGATACTTTTGTCCACTATTGTAACGGGTGATTCATTAAGAACTTTTTTTTAATGATTTGGCAAATCCAAATTTTAAAGGAATAATGGGATCTTTATTTATGATTTCGAAAGGATATTTTATGGCATTTATTTTTAAAAATAATCTCGTTCAAATATTGGCCGCCACTGCGTTTTAAATGGTCCATCCTGAAGGTCCAATTTTCCATGACTCGTTCAAGCATTTCCACTGGTATTTGGCCAATAGCACGAGTAATGTTGGCTTCCAAGGCCTCAATCGTTGCTGGCTTGTCCACGTAAACTTTTGACTTTACGTAACCCCAAAGAAAAAAGTCGAGCGGTGTGATATCGCACGATCTTGGCGGCCAAGGTACGGGTCCCGTACGTAAAATTAATCTCTCACCAAATTGACCTCGCAATAGAGCCATTGTTTCATTGGCAATGTGAACCGGAGCGTCATCCTGTTGGAACCAAATGTCGTCGAGATCACGGGCAACAATTTCAGATAGCAAAAAGTCCGTTAACATGGTCCGATAACGTGCGCCATTGATGGTTTCATTCGCACCTTGCTCATTTTTAAAAAAATACGGACAATCATTGGCCACCAGCCCACAGACCGCACCAAACCGTTGTTTTTCTTGGATATAATGGCAGATGGTGAACCTCTTCGGGTTGATCTTCTCCCCAAATACGACAATTTTGCTTATTCACGAAACCGTGGAGTCAAAAGTGGGCCTCATCACTGAACAAAATTTTGGTCGAAAACAACGGATTTTCATCGATCTTACCATGAGCCCATTCACTAAAACGGCAACGTGCAGGAAGATCATTCGGCTTTCCATGATGATTTGCCAATGAATACTGAACAACTTTGCCTTTGACAGCTGTCATGGATCACGCGTGATCCACACGAAAATCCCTATTGAAAAAAAAGGTCTTAATGAATCACCCTTTATTTTCCTAACAGCTTAAGATTTACTCTTTGTCTTCTTTGAGGTTTTTTTGTTTCTGAAAACACAGAACTATATGTTTTTATTCTTAATTTCAAGAAAAGAGAGAACAAAACATTCTTGTACTTTCTAGAGTGACATAATCTTCTTTCGAGTACATTTTTAATAAAATTTTCGTTAATTTTAAGCGATTTTGACGTTGTTCCAAAGGAAATGAAAAAGTCTGTTCGCAATATCGAAAAAAATCTATATCATTTTGATAATTTGTTTTTCGCCTGTCTATAACAATACTTACCTTAAGTCGAATTTTGATGCAGTTCTTAAGTATTGTTCACCCTTAAACTTTTACCCTCAGCTTATACCCAAAAAAAAAAAAGAGTACATTTTTGCACACAGAATATTTATATTTAGTTATTTTGCTTCATATTTGCAAGTTATATAAAATGTTATCCAAAAGTATCATATATTATTATAATATATTTATAAGCTACACTTTAATTGAAATTTGTTTGAGACACTGGAATTAACCAGCGCAATAGTGTGCCGTAAAGTTCACGTATCTTGGCTCAATCAGCACATAATCGCGCCTATAATAGAAGTGCGCCAAAAGATTTCAAGCTAACAAGTTGGTCAAAATTTTGTTTAAATCCGGCCGTGTTTGTGTTGGTACACTCCACAATTGTTATTAACTTAAAATTTTGATTTTTTTTTACTTGATCTAAACGTAAAAAATAAGAAAAACGAAAAATTCAACCTAAAATTTGTGATGCGCATCCATTAAAATTTTGTCTTAAGGTTTTCTGTGGTGCAAGTTTTCTAAATTATTCCAATGTTGGTTCGTTTGGTTAGTTAAATAAATTGGTTACAATGTCAGTTCCATGTTTATAAAATGCGAAATATAGTTATCGATGCTGTTATTCAAGCGATCTTCCACAATTTCTTCGACATTGCTGGATATGTTTTGGGCCACCCTAAAATGAAAATATCGATTAAAAACATTTTTTCGAATTTTACGGGCCACCATAAAATAAATAATATTCATTTAATGTAAATTTCAGAACTATTTTGTGATATTTATTGATGCTTCACTGTGGGCCTTGTTCTTGTTGTTGGCCAAAAATCGGACATTTCCATAATAATTTTTTTAGAGTTCTGAAATTTTACACATGAGTTCGTAAAAGATTGAACTATTTTTATAGAAAGATACAAAAAATTCGGACTAAATTGGGAAATATTACCAAAAAAATTGGCATTGTTTGAACCAGTTGCGAATCAGAAGCAAATTTTTTAAAATTGAGGAAATATAAATTAACTTGGTCGGGCTGCTCATTTAAGCAGTTGAAGTATCTAGTTCGGCTCCAATGCTCTCCAAGAGCCATGTGGACAGACAGATGACATAGGCACAGACGTAGTTAACTCTGTGGATCTCCTTTTTCCCCCCTCAAATTTTCAAAGTTTTATTAAATATTGTCAAATACTCACTCAGCCAACACCATCCAAGGTTGTTCACTTTCTGTGTGATTATGATAAAATCCGCTGTTTGAACATTTTTCCTCAAATTTCTCACGCTCCTTGGTGACATCTTGCAGTTCCTTCGAGGAGTTAAGCCGCTCCTTTGGTGTATTGGTTGGCGTTGTTATGGACTCAGCTTCTGACTCAGCTATGTTATCGTTGTTGTCGTGGACATCATTATCCTCAGACGATTGATCCTGATGGCCCAGTGTGGTATCACTGGACATTTCGTATACCATATCCCCATCACTATCGCCGTCTGGCGTTTGTGCGCCATTGGCGCCACCAAAGTTGTCATCGTCATCTTCGTAGTCATCATTATCATCCATATCATCAAAAAAGTCCTCTTCAGTATCCTCTTCCGTATCCTCTTCAGTATCCTCTTCACTATCCTCTTCAGTTTCCTCATCGTCTTCCTCAACTTCCTCCTCATCCTCAGTATCTTCAGTTACGCCATACTCCTCCTCTGCAGCGTCCTCATAAGTATCGTCTGCTACATCCGTGTTTTGTTCAGTGTATTGCTGCTCCTGTTCCATGTGGGATTTTGATGACTCGTTCTTGGGATTGAGCTCCTGTTCCTTGTGGGATTTTGATGACTCTGTATGCTGTTGCTGTTTTTTGTATTGCAGCTCCTGTTCCTTGTGGGATTTTGATAACTCTGTATAGTGTTGTTGTTTTTTGTCCTGATGCTCCTGTTCCTTGTGGGTTTTTGATGACTCTGTATAGTGTTGCTGTTTTTTGTCTTGCTGCTCCTGTTCCTTGTGGGATTTTGATGACTCTGTATAGTGTTGCTGTTTTTTGTGCTGCTGCTCCTGTTCCGTAAGGGATTTGGATGACTCTGTATACTGTTGCTGTTTTTTGTGCTGCTGCTCCTGTTCCTTGTAGGATTTTGATGACTCTGTATAATGTTGCTGTTTTTTGTGCTGCTGCTCCTGTTCCGTGTGGGCTTGGGTTTTTGATAGCTGTGTATGACGCTCAAGCTGCGCCGGCTTGGACTTTATCTGCTGATTTGCTTCCAGTAAGCGCTTAAGCTCTTGCTGCTTTTGTAAGTGTTCTAGCTGTAGCTGTTCGGTCTCCGATTCGGAATCCGAAGTAATCATCGTGCTGGATTTGTGTTGTTTCGAGGGTTTCTCCCGCTTAAAGTCCGGTATAATCATCGTACTCGGCTTGTATTGCTTTGAGAGCTTCTCCCCCTCGGAATCTGGCGTAATCATTGTAGTCTGTTTGTGTTGCTTTGAGAGTTTCTCCTGATCGGAATCCGACATAATCATCGTGCTGGGCTTGGCTTGCTTCGAGGGTTTCTCCCGCTTGAAGTCCGGTATAACCATCGTACTCGGTTTGTATTGCTTTGAGAGTTTCTTCCGCTCGGAATCTGCCATAATCATCGTGCTGGGTTTGTGGTGTTTTGAGAGTTTTTCCCGTTCGGATTCCGACAGAATCATTGTACTCGGTTTGTGTTGCTTCAAGAGTTTCTCCCGTTCGGATTCCGACATAATCATCGCACTCTGCTTGTGTTGCTTTGGTAGTTGCTCCCGCTCGGAATCCAACATATTCATCGTACTCGGTTTTTGTTGCTTTGAGAGTTTCTCCTGATCGGAATCCGGCGTAATCATTGTAGTCTGTTTGTGTTGCTTTGAGAGTTTCTCCTGATCGGAATCCGACATAATCATTGTACTCGGCTTGTGTTGCTTTGGTAATTGCTCCCGCTCGGAAGTAATCATCGTGCTCGGTTTTTGTTGCTTCGAGATTTTCTCCCGCTCGGATTCCGATGTAATCATCGTGCTGGGCTTGTGTTGCTTTGGTAGTTTCTCCCGCTCGGATTCCGACATAATCATCGTGCTGGGCTTGTGTTGCTTTGAGAGTTTCTGCCGCTCTGAGTCCGGCATAATCATCGTATTCGGTTTGTGTTGCTTTGGGAGTTGCTCCCGCTCGGACTCCGACATAATCATAGTACTCGGTTTGTGTTGCTTTGGGAGTTTCTGCCGCTCTGAGTCCGTCATAATCATCGTATTCGGTTTGTGTTGCTTTGGGAGTTGCTCTCGCTCGGATTCCGACATAATCATGGTACTCGGTTTGGTTTGCTTTGGGAGTTTCTCCTGCTCGGAATCCGACATAATCATTGTGCTCGGTTTGTGTTGCTTTGGGAGTTGCTCCCGTTTGGAATCCGACGTTATCATCGTACTCGGTTTGGGTTGCTTTGAGAGTTGCTCCCACGGTTGCTTTTGTTGTTTTTGCTGAGGTTCGGATTGCAGCTTTGACTTTTGTTGCAATTGCTCCTGCTGCGGTTTTTTCTCTGCTAGCTCTACGCTGATTTTGGTTTTCTGACGACTTTCCACACTGATCATCTGTCGTCCCATTTTTAACATCGTTGTAGGTCCTGCTGGTACTTCATATTCGGGTCTATTGTTTAGATGCTGTTCCAGCTGTTGACGCTGTTGCTTCGCCTCACTTCGCAGCCGTGCCATCTGCTCCTTTTCAATTTCCATTTCCGCGCGTTCCTTCATAGCCTTTTGCTCCCGCTCGTTGAGAGGTCGCTGTGGTTCTTGTCCCTGTTCCTTCCTAGCCTTTTGCTCCCGCTCGTTGAGAGGTCGCTGTGGTTCTTGTCCCTGTTCCTTCCTAGCTTTTTGCTGTGGCTGTGTTTCTTGCCGTTGTTGCAGCTGTTGCTGACGCTGCAGCATAAGCTCGCATTCCTGCTGTTCCAGTTCTCTATCCATAAATTCCAGCATAAGTTTCTCCTCCTTCAACTCCTCGTCCAGCGTCTTGGACAGAAAAACTTCACCGCTGTGGCCTTTCATAATTTTGACCTCATTGTAACGCATGTCGGTCTTGGGTACTTTCTGGCGTAGCTCCTGACGCTCGCGCAGATATCTATAGCCTGCCCAGAATTTCTCGCTGTAAGGCGATTCGCCTTGTAAAAGCGCCATGGGACTGAAAAAGATTAAAAGTTTTGGGTTAGTGGGGATCAGTCTAGCGGCATTAGCCTTTAAATTGCTGCTAATAAATTAAACACGTCGAAGCGGTTGGTTTTTTTTTCTTTTTATTTGAGTTGGCTTGCATCATTAGCACGACCATGGCTAATTGCATCAGCCTGACGCTGACGTTGACTGCGTCGCTACCAAGTTTCATATATGGCCCGTCGGCACGCAACCCCCAAAGGCCTGGGCCACGCACTTACCTTCAAGGTCAATGCCAAAAATATCAAAACAAATGGGCGAATGGGTGCCAAAAATAAAGCAAGTCGGTTAAGGCGCGTTGCTAGGGTTATGCTAAACAAACTCGTTGTCAACTTGTGGTTCCTTCCCCCCCAAGGTAGCAGTGGCGTGTAGAGCGGGTGTCTTTTGGGGTCAACCCCTCCTATGAGTTCTTTAAGCTGTCCAGGGGGTGAAGTTTATTAAAGGCTTGAAAGTAGGGCAAGAATGAAAGGCGTCCGGGAGAAAGCTAGGCTTCAAATCTTAGTTCTTTGAGGAACAGTCCATGGAAACCCGAAGCTTGGGGCAGATTTTTATTATCCAGATACTACAGATATTCTCGATAGAATCTTTGTAAAAGGAACATACACATAAAAAATATTTCCGAATATTAAGCAATAGAACTTTTGGAGTAACTCCCTCAAAACAAAAAGCCATCTAAGCCACTGATCCCACCCAAATGTCCAACGCCCAAGTGATGGGCCAAGCACACGTAAATAATATGACACAATCAAAAAATAAAAATGGCATAGCCGAAAAAAGTCGTAGATGAATTAATTAATAAACACCACGAACCACAATGGAGGAACACAATGAACTAGTATAGAGGCATTTTTTCGGTGATGTGATGATGATGATGAGTTAACCAATAAGTATGGAACGAACGCACGGGGCTGGCACGCTAAAAGCCGGAGCGCAAATTTATTGATCAAACAAATAAAGCGCACCAACAACAACAACAACGACAAACAATTTGCTAAACTAAAAAATGACGAAGTAGTCATCAAAGTCGCAATAGCATCATCATCATCATCAACAACATCATTATCATCGTTATCATGAGCGGTGACGGAGCTCTGCTCCTAGCCACTGTCCCGGCTTGACGGGTTTTTCATTACACTAGTTAACAAAAACGTTCCATCGTATTTCCGGTCAATTTTGGAGTTACTGAGATTCCGAAACCGGCAAACGCAAAAAATTCCATTTCGCGCGTTGCTTAATCACCGGAACGTTTAGAGGTGTTATATACTACATATATATTAAAATAGGTAGCACTTGGAAGCAATATTAATAATATTTTAGGTAATTAACCTTTGACTACTTTGCAAACAGTTGCATTGTGACGTCACTAGAAACTAATTGCTATGAAATGAATGCTTGCTCTTATGTTTTTTTTTTTCGCAAATCGTTTGGGAATTTGGGAAGTTTTTAGGGTGATCTTTTTGCACTTTTAACTACCCTTTAAATCAAAAATTACACGACCTGAGTCAGTTGCCACAAAGAAGAAGCGCTTCGAAGAGCCTTGCCAGAAAATAAGTGTGACCAGATGCGCTATTAGTGATCAGAATTTGCAAAACAAAAACGTCACTGTGAATTAAATAAGAACAATTGAAACAAAATGAATTATTGCTCTATTTTTTTGGCAAATCGATACAAAAATAAATTGAAATTTTTGGAGTGATCTTTTTGCACTTTTAATTGCCTTTTAAATTTAGAATTATGGAAATATTTGACCACGAAGACCTTTTTATTACTTTTTCAGCGATAGCAGATTTGTGTCCAAAAATTACACGACTTGAGACCGTTGCAACAAAGGCCGAATAAAAGTGTGACCAGAAACGTTACTAGTGATCAGAATTTGCAAAAAAAAAGTCACTGTAAATTATATGAGATCAATTGCTAACATGAATTATTACTTTTTTTTTGGAAATCGATTAAAAATTTTAACAGTGACCTTTTTGCGCTCTTGATAGCCTTTTAAATTTGGAATTATGGAAATTTTGGACCACGATTTTTACCTTATTTGTTAAGCGAGCGAAGGTTTCGACTCAAAAATTTCACGACTCGAGACGGTTTCAACGAATTAGCAGAGCTTTCGAAAGCCCTGGCAGACAAAAAGTGTGACCAGATGCGATATTACTGATCAGAATTTGCAAAAAATAAATGTCACTGTAAATTAAATGAGATCAATTGCTACAAAATGCGTTTTTTTGCAAATCGATTAAAAGGAAATTGGAAATTTTTAAAGTAATCTTTTTGCACTTTTAATTGCTTTTTATATTTGGAATTGTGGAAATTTGGCCACGAATACTTTTTACCTTATTCTTAAGCAAGCGAAGAGCTTTGCTCTAAAATTGCACAACTCGAGTCAGTTTCAACGAAGTAGAAGAGATTTCAAAAACCATGGCAGAAAAAAGGTGTGACCAGATGCGATATTAGTGATCAGAATTTTTAAAAAAAAAAGTCACTGTAAATTAAGTGAGATCAATTGCTACAAAATGAATTATTGCTCTTTTATTTTTTGCAAATCGATTGAAAGATTAGAGTGACCTTTTTGCACTTTTAAATGCTTTTTAAATTTAGATTTATGGAAATTTTTGACCACGAGAATCTTTTTCTTATTTGCTAAGCGAGAGAAGATTTATACTTAAAAATTACACGACTCGAGTCAGTTGCAACAAAGAAGAGCTTTCAAAAGCCATGGCAGAAAAAATAAGTGTGACCAGATGCGATATAAGTGATAAGAATTTCCTCTTTGCACTTTTAATTTTTTTTTTTTAATTAAATTTTCGACCACGAATAATTTTTACCTTATTTTTAAGGCGAGCAAAGATTTTTCCTCAAAAATGTGACGCCTTGTCACGAAAAATTTCACGACTTGAGCCAGTTGCATTCAAAAGAAAAAAAGTGTGAGAAGATTCGATATAAGTGATCACAATTTACAAAAGAATCATATCTTATCTTAATCTACCCAAATTGAGCCTTATTTTGTAGCCTAGTGTTATTGATACATTTCAGAAGGGCAAATAATTTTTACCTTATGTTTTAAGCGAGTGAATATTTTTACTGAAAAATGTCACGACTTGTCACGAAAAATTTCACGACTTGAGTCAGTTGCAACGAAGAAGAGCAGTCAAAAGAAAAAAAAGTGTGACCAGATTCGATATAAGTGATCACAATTCACAAAAGAATCTTTTCTTATCTTTATTTTTTTATTTTGAATTTATTTTGTAGCCTAGTGTTATTGACACATTTCAGAAGGGCAAATCAAAGACGGCATGCATCATGCACCCACTGTACACAATTCAGGGAGCTGCAGAAATAGAGGTGAGGGCTATTATAACATCTCTTAAGCACATAACACTATACATTATGTACAATGGGTACATATGCCCCCCGCTAGCTACGAGTGTCACCAAAAACAACAACAACAATGTCATTAATAGCAGAGAGTTCAAGAGAGCGTCTTCTTTGGAGTGCATGATAATATATGCATAGATACTACTGAGACGCCTAGAAATTTACACTTGGGTGGGTGTTTCTAGTATTGCGCAAGAGTCTAAAAAACAAAAACAAAATCGTTTGACAAAAAATATTGTTTAGCTTGCAAATTTTATCTCGAAAACAGCTCGCAAATTCCTACTGCAAACAGTTGTCGATTAGTAGTATTTGATTACGAAAATTCTTCATATCAGTTGAAAAAAAAGTCAAGCTCAACTGCAAGGTCGATATTTGTATACTCTACAAAAGTCTGTCAAATGTTTACTTCTCGGTTATTATATTTTTTATTTAAATATAATTTTCTTTGGACAGTTTTGATGCTATATTTATAATATTTTAGGTAATTAACCTTTGACTACTTCACCAATCGTGGCATTCTGACGTCACTGTATCAAATGCTATAAAATGAATTTTGGCTCTTATATTTTTTTTTGCAAATCGATGGAAAATTTTTGAAATTTTTAGAGTAATCTTTTTGCACTTTGAGGTGCCTTTTAAAATTAAAATTATGTACATTTTCGTTTACAAAAACCTTTTTCTTAATTTTAATGCAAAAGCAGATTTGTGAGCAAAAATTGCGCGACTTCAGTTAGTTGCAACGAAGAAGAAGCGTTTTGAAAAACCATGGCAGTAGAAAAGTGTGACCAGATATGTTACTAGTGATCAGAATTTGAAAAAATTGTCACTGTTAATTAAGTGAAATCAATTGCTAGAAAATGAATTGTTACTCTAATATTAGTTCAGTTATTCTTTTTCTCTACTTTGATAATTAAAATAAAAATCTATTTTTTTTAGAAAAATTGTATCTTATACATATGTCATAAAATCGGGGATCGTAACAAATATTACAATTTTTTAAATAAAAATCATGAAAAGCTAGTATTTATTTTAAAGTTATTAAATTGTAAAACTAAGCGTTATTTAATGGCATGAGTTAAAAAATAAAAAAAATTTATTTAATTTTTTTTTTTAATTTTTAAATACGTTCTAGAAAAATCCATGTAAAAAAAACTAAATAAATCGTTAATTTAATAAATGAGAAAGGGGGGTTTTAAAACTTATTTTTTGAAAAGATTAGGTTAATAAAAAAATATTTTCGTTAAAATTTTAATCAAATTACTTTTAATTGTGCGAAATCGAATGAAATTGTGTAAACATTTTTTTTTCCAGAACATGTTATTGAAAACCTTTAAAAAATTATCATGTAAAAAGTAAATAACGTAAATCACTCTCAATTTTTTTTTTTAATTTAAAATTTCTTTTGTTAATTTGTCTTTTTTAAATTGTAAAAGCTTGCTTTTTTATTTAAAATATATAAATTAATAAAAATTGTGACCAAGTAGATTTTATATCAGGGGGCGAACTTTCAAACTACCCTTTAGTACCATTTAATTGTTAAATAAAATAAAAAATTTAAGTTGCTGGAAAATAAATTTTATAATAAATATTAAAACTTTAAATTAAATCAGGTTTAAAAAATAATTTCAAATTCTTTATTTATTTTCAGTACCATTCAATCGTTAAATAAAATATAAAAAATTTAAGTTTTTAGAACTTTAAATTAAATCAAATAAATTCAAATTTTTAATTTATTTTATATTCTTAAATTGATTTTTATTGATAAAAGTATTAAATTTATTTTTAAATTCTTTTGAAAATCATTAATTAAATTAAATTCTTTAAAAAATAATAATTTTTATTTAAAAATCATATTCTCAATTTTTCTTTTTATTAAATTAAAATTTTTTTTTAATTGTGTTTTATAAATTGAAAAAGTTTGCTTTTTTATTTTAAATATAGAAATTAATATAAATTGAAACCAAGTAGATTTTAAATCAAGGGAAAAATTGAACTACCCTTCCGTATCATTTAACCCTTAAATAAAATATAAAAAATTTTAGTTTTTTCCAAATAAAATAATTTCTTTGATAAATATTAAAACATTAAATTAAATCAGCTTAAAAAAAATAAATTCAAATTCTTAATTTATTTTTTATTCTTAAATACATACTCTTAAAAATAAAGTATATATTGTAGCTTTAGATTCACCTAAAATATTTTTTAAATTTTTTATTTAAAAAAATTCAAAGTCTTTAAAAATATAACCAATTTTTTCAACATTTTTGCAAAAATGAAGCAACAGTCAAAGATATAGCTAAGGAAGTTCTTTCAGAATTCGTTTCGCCACACTCGAAATACTAATACAAATAACTAAATCCATACCAAGAATTATTTCAGACGTTAAGATAACTAATTCTAAGTATACTTTATACGAAAAATTATGCTTATCTTTTTTTTTATCGAGCATAAAGGTTAAGCTATGCTGTCTCAGGGAGATTGCGAAAAATTTGGTGACTTGATTTATAATTTGCTTTATTTGCGGAAATAATATAAGAATATTGCTTTAAGCTAGCTTAACCTACTGAAAAATTAAAAGTAGAAATTCTTAAATACTTAGGAAAAATTTGCAGACTGTACTGACTTAAAACAAAAAAAAAATCAGTGAGTGACACTGATCAATAAAACAATAACAATGAACCATAACAGAGACTTTGAAGATTTGGAAACCGGCTTTTTGATTGGTATATTTTTTTTAGAAAGATTTATGGACTGGTACTAAAAGGTGCCGATAATAAACGAACTCGCATGAATCACAAACTGTATGAGCTCTACATGGGGACATTGACTTTGTAAAGAGAGTGAAACTTCAACATGGGCGAACTTTGCCAGTTGTTAGAAACGAACCAGAACTTTGAACTACAGCTGTGAACTTTTATATCTCAAATATATTTTAGAGTCTTCGAAAAATACTTGATTTAGTAAATAATGATTTACGAAATAAACTTATCATCTCTAAAATAGGTTCTTAAAGATAACGAAATGTTTTTCGAAGACACCCCAGTTTTCCACTTTCATGAAATTTTAGATATTCTGCCGTTCTCCTGAACAGCAAAACGAAAACGAACAAATTTTATACACAATTTCACTTTTTTGTGTCGATATCGCAACGATTTTTATTAAAACTAATATTATGCCAGACATGAACCATTTTTTATGCAAGACATGCACCAACTTTGAGTATGTGAATGCTAATATTTCGTTTTGAGTTCTTCTTGCTATTTTTCGATTCCGGGTCAAAAATTATTAAAGATAATTATTAATAAAAATCGATCTTGAAATTGACATACTCAAATAGAATCAAAGAATATACAAAAATATTTAAAAAAATATATATTTAAATTACGCGCACTTTTAAACCTATTTTCCATTTAATTTCACTTGTAGAAGCCGAATTGAAATCCCATAAAAAATTCGTTTTGACGGAATTCTCAAATCATATGCAAATAAAATATTCGATTTCGTTTTCCGCATAATAAAAATATTTAAATATTATTTCAGTTGAAATTACATGCATTTTGAAGCTATTTTGCCTAATTCGATTTAATTTCACTTGAAGTAGCCGATTTGAATTTTACCGAAATTGGCTTTACCAAATATGTTTTCTCAAGACATATGCAAATAAACCATTCGTTTTCCGCATTATAATTTCTAAGCATTATTTCAAAGAGCGTTAAAATAGGTACTGAAAATAATTTGGACGAAAAGAAAGTAGTTTTAGGGCGTATAGTAGGGATGCTCGATAACGAAAAAAAAAGATTCGAATCGAAGTATTGAGTTTTAAAAAAATCATCACCGATGTGATTGGATTCTACATAAAATTACATTTTTGACGTTTTTTTAAGAAGAATTGAACAAAATGAAGTCGTTTTCTCGACAATGGAACCAAATTTTTCTAAGGTTCATAATAAATTAAAATGAAACTAAGAATGATATAAGCTTTTTGTTTTTACACCCAGTGGTTTATTTAAATTACTGTGTTCCACTCTTTTATCATATTTTTTGGACCAGAATATAGAATGGACGACATTTAAGAGACTTTTTGGAAAATAAATCTTAAGCCTCAAATGTCAAACGAAATCGACGATTAATCGAGAACCAAATTATCGGTATCGAATATTCAGTAACGACTTCGATTTTCTGGATATCCAAAATATCTAATAGGAATCGTGCATCCCTACTCGATACCGAAAATTGGTATTGGATCGACGATTTTTCGAGAACCAAAATATCGGTATCGAATATTCAGTATTGACTTCGACTTTCTTGATATTCAAAATATCGAATCGGTATCGCACATCCCTACTCGATACCGATACTAGGCAAATTGGTATCGAGAACAAAAATATCGGTATCGAATATTCAGTATCGACTTCGATTTTCTCGATATTCAAAATATCGAATCGGTATCACGCATCCTTACTCGATACCGATACTAAGCTAATTGGTATCGGATCGACGTTTAGTCGAGAACTAAAATATTGGTATCAAATATTCAGTATCGACTTCGATTATCTCGGTATTCAAAATATCGGATCGGTATCGCGCATAATTTATTCGGTATTTTGACATACACCTATTTCTTTTTAATTAAATAATTTTTTTTTTATTAAATTCAATGCAACTTTTGTCCACTGTGCGCTGGCTAAGCCTTGTTTGAATAAAGTAGAAGTTTTGGCAAAGAATGTGTATCCGCGGGGTGTGGACTTTTTTGGGGACACGTTCGAGGCTGATGTTTGTTGAGCAGGTAAGGCAAAGTATTGCCAAATTGATGATCGATTGCGTGCTTAGAGTAGAGGTATAAACTTGAAGTAGGGACAAAATTCTAAAAGCATAAAAAAATATGCTTATATTTAAAAAAGTTTGAATGAAGTAGCTCATAAAACTAAAAAGGGAGTGAAGCCATTTGGCCGTTTCTCCCTGTCCTCCTGGAATAAAGTCGTGGTATGTTGGGAACTTGGATAATCAGGAGTTGATGGTAACACAATCGCTGACGATCTAGCACGACAGGGTGCCTCCACCCTGACTACATCTCCTGCGACATTCTGTGGTATTGGTTGGTCCACAATCAAAACACTAAGCACAAAAATAAATGATGATGATGATCAAAAAATATTTACAACCTTTACTAAACAGCCGCCGTTTTGTGCTGCTTAAAAATTAGTTTTCCACTAAACAATAAAATAAATGATGACGATGACGACGTCAAAAAATGTTTGCCTAAAATAAGCAGCAAAAACTAGGCATATATATAAAGTAACTACTATATAGTTTCTATTGAATAGATAAAGAAAACCCATCACTGATAATGATGGACAAAGATCAGCCTCAACTGTCAATAGATATCAAATATCATAACTTAGGGCATATAGACAAGAACGACGCGTCGTACTACGAACGTCAAACGGTTAACATGTGTACATAGCATTTGTAGCTAATATACTTAAACTATGTATGTACGTTTGTATATGTGTGTATGTATATATTGTACCAGGTAGTACTTCTCTAATATCAGGGTGAAGGCGAAGGCAAGAAAAAAAAAACACAAACAACCAAAGCCAAAGGCAAACAACAACAGCAAAGACGACAAAAAGAAAACAACAAACAGCTGAGTGATTTTTGCAAACGCAAGCGTATAAAAAAAAAAAAGCCTTTTGCCATTAACTCGAAAGAGAGTAAAAGAGCAAGAGCAAAAGCAACCGAAATTGAAACCGTTGCCGCTGCTGCTGCGCAGCTAACGTCGCAGCGCTGCCTCTTGTGGGTGAGTAACTCCAAAAAGCAGCAGCGCCCATGTCGATGGCGTCAGCAGCGGCGTGTTGACAGCGACGGCGCGTGCTCTCTCTGAGCAGAGCGCAATGTGCGATGGTGTTGTTAGCCTGACGACGATGATGATGATGACGATGATGACATCATTTGGCTTCACTGTCGGCGCCGTCGTTCTGGCAGCGCCGACAACAACAATAACAACAAGCGCAGCTAAACAGCAACAACTGGCATGACACCCAAGCACTAATCTGCCCCCCATACCAAAAACCGCACATTATATACTATAGTATATGGTTTGGTTAATGCAGTTCCTTTCGCGTGGTTATACATAATAGCTCTCTCTACCGCCACTTGGGAGTTGGTCATAATGATAATAGGTTATTGTTTCGAAAATAATCATTAGTTAATGCAGTTGTGTCCAAAGGGACTTAGCTATAGCAGGCATATAAGCTCTTAAAGCTGAGCTAAGATCTGTTTATGGATCATTTATCGTTTTTGTATGCGCTTATCATTCGTTTGTTTGAACTAGTTCGTAGTTTAAGTTAGTTCATATGCATTTTGGCTACACAGCACAGCACGGTGGTCAATTTCGCATAAACATCGTAAAAATATTCACAACTGTTTTGAACATATTTGATGATATTTGGAAATATTACAGCTGGATGTATGTTACAAAGAAAATTAAATGATGAGCTTAGCGATCTGAACTCTTATTTCAAGAGCGTAGACATAAATTATTAGTATGAGCTTGATTTTAACAATTTTGTACTCATTGTAGTAATGATGTTTATTCTTAATCTTCAGTTTCAGAGTATGTCTACTTTAAGGAAAATGTAAAACGAGAAAAGATCTTATAAATTCTGCCGCGAAAGAAATTTGTTCTGGGCTTATTATATTCTAAATTTATTTATGATCGGCTTCTGATTGTACAGAGTATGATTCGAATCAAAAAACTTAATGAAACAGTCTCCATATATAACCTAATCTGATTATAATCATTTATCGTTTTGAATTTGTTTATTATTTTTTATTTGAACTAGTTCTTAGTTCAACTTAGTTCATATGCATTTTGCCATCACAGCAGTGGTCGATTTACCCTAAATTTGCGTAAAAAATTTTAGAAAATTTTCTAACAAATTTGATATTTGGCAATATTACAACTAGATACACAGAGAAATATAAACAGAAATTCTTAATATGAGCTGGGTTTTTAAGAAGTGCTCTCAATTTGCTTATCATTTGTTTATTTGAACTAGTTCTTACTTCAACTTAGTTCATGTGCATTTGGCCCTCACTGTTGACTTTTGCCTAAATAGCATATGAAAATTTAAAATTTCAAAAATAAACTATTTCCAACAAATCTGATTCTGGAAATATTGCAGCTACTACACAGAGAAAAATAAACGATGAGTTTCGCTAGCTGAACCCTTATTTCAAGATCGTTTTCTATAGACAGAAATTCTTAGTATGAGCATGGTTTTAAGAAGTGGTCTCAATTTGCTTATCATTTGTTTATTTGAACTAGTTCATAGTTCATCTTTGTTCATATGCATTTTAGCCCAACAGTAGACTTTGCCTAAATAGCATAAGAAAATTTAAAATTTCAGAAATAAACTATTTCCAACAAATCTGAAATCTGGAAATATTACAGCTATTATAGATACGCAAAGAAAAATAAATTATGAGTTTCTCGAGATGAATTCTTATTTCAAGAGCGTCTTTTATAGACATAAATTCTATTCTTAGTATGAGCCTGGTTTGAAAAAGTGTTCTCAGTTTGCTTATTATTTGTTTATTTGAACTAGTTCTTACTTCAACTTAGTGGTCGATTTAGCTTGAATAGCGTAAAACATTTCAGAAATCGTTAAGCTATTTTTAAGAAACCTGATATTTGGAAATATTACAACTAGTTACGCAAAGAAAAATAAATTATGAGTTTCACGAGTCGAATTATTATTCCAAGATCGGTTTTTATAGGCAGAAATTTTTAGTATGAGCATGGTTCAAAAAAATGCTTTCAAAAACAAATTCGCACTCATTCTAGTAATGTTTATTCTTAATCTTGAGTTTGAGAGTAAGTCTTAAGGGGGTGAGGACCTCAGCCGATTTCCCATGTATTTCTTATGGAGGGCAAATGACCCATTATATCGGGAACGGCTGAACCAATATAAACCAAATTTTGCATACATTTAATGTAGCCCAGTTTACGAACGTAAGGATTATAATATTAAGGATATTAAGAAAAAAAGAAATTTACTGTCTGCATAATTGTCGATTTTGAAGATTTTTTAATCGATATTTTCTTCTCCACATTAAAAACAACGTTGAATTTTAAAATTCCCTCCATAGGGTAGCTTCACTTCAAATCAGACGTTCAAGAATATTATTCTTTTCAGAAGAAGCAAAAAACAAAAAGACTAACTTTTTATAGTCACTCTCATACGTATACTCTCTAACTTTAGACTCTAAATGTTGATTTGTTGCATTCGATTCTATATTGAGTCTATATTAAAAAGAAATTATAAAAAAAAAAAACGATTTTTGGTCAATTCAGAGTTGGTAGCCGTTAAGGAAAATGTAAAACAATAAGATCTTATAGTATAAATTCTAGCGTGAAAGAAACTTGTTTTGGGCTTATTATCTTCCAAAGTTATTTATAAATTTGGTTCCAAACAAAAAGCTAAATTGTATATTAAACTGAAATCGGTTATGAGCCTATTCCGTCCCAAGCAAAGCTAATATTTAAAAAAATATTTCAAGCAGATATATGTACCGAATTTTATCGGGATAGACGATTGCATTATATAGCGGTTATATAAGTCTTAAATGCTTATGGTCATATCCCCTGTATTTATTTAAGTATTTATATGAAATTTGACATTTATGTGTAGTTAGATCTGGTTCGCAAATATTGGCTATAAGTTATATGGTATAGTCTAAAGCTTTAACCGTCCCTTCTGCTTACCCACCGACTGAACTCCTAGACCTTAAACATGCTTTCAGATTTTTACTCTTTTTTATGCGTAAACGGATCTGGTTCGCAAATATTTGCTACAATCTTTAGGGTATTGCCTAAAAAAAAAACCTCAAACTCATTTTCGGATCATAGTAGGCGTATAGAAATGTGGCATATCGATTTTTTAATGATTTTCGATTATTTATCGATAATTGATTATTTAGTTAAACTTTTATTTGACATATGTCATAAATTTTAGAAAACGATATATATATATATAAAATAAACTAAAGAGATTAACGCAACAATAAAAGCAGATATGGTTCGTTAGTTCACGCAACAGAAAACTAGTTCATGAAATTATTTTTTATGAATATTGAGCGGGTCATCGCCTTTTTTGACTTTTTCAATTCTGTTCTGAAAAAGTGGGCGACTCAATTCATTTAAAACCCAAAGTTTCTTGGGCAAAATTGCTTGGGATGACCCAAAGAATAAAAATCGCTGTGAGATTTTATACCGAAAATAATTGAACCACCCTAATGAATATACTTTAGAGCTTTCAGAAGCAGACGTCTTCGACATACAGTTATAGAGGCATGAGTATGCCAAGTCCTTCATTTAAATATATACTCCTCATATCCCTTGCTAATAGATTGGGAGTGCCTTATTTTGACCATTGTCAGGAGGTAGAAGAAGAGGAAACAGTGAAGTGGAATACACGGAGTTCCCAACTTATTGCGGATGCTACTCAATTCGCAGGAATCAGAAAAAATAAGATTAACTCTTTCATAAAACCAACAGGGGGATTCATAGGGGATACAGGGGAGTAAGGATTAGCAGTGGAGTGAAATACACTTAGATCCGAACTAATTGGGAATGTTACTGAATTCGCAGAAATCAGAATAAATAAGATTATCCCGTTCATTACCTCAACAGAATGGTTCAAAGAAAATCCAATAATAATACGGATTAGCTTTAGTCAATCACTTCCATCTACCTACCTACCTATCGCTTGGGTACCACTTCGACTTAAGCAGACGCTTCGGACATGTACGTTATAGGGACAGGAGTAAGCCAACTCCTTTATTTAAATATACCCCTTATATTTCTTGCTAATTGGGAGTGCCTTATTTTGGCCACTGTAAAAGTTGTCAGGTGGTAGAAGAAGAGGAAACAGTAGAGGGGAATACACGAAGATCCAAACTTATTGGGAATGTTACTGAATTCGAAAAAATCAGAATAAATAAGATTAACCCGTTCATTACCTTAACAGAATAGTTCAGAGAGAATCCAAGGGAGTAAGGATTAACTTTAGTCAATCACCCGCACCTACCTACCTATCGCTTGGCTTCCACTTCGACTTAAATTTAAACCATAGTATAGTCATATCATACTCACAGCGTCTGCAGCATAATGCGCATTGTATCCTTGGCTGGATGTCCCGGAGTGCTGTTTAAGACATCAATAATGCTCTGCTGACTCTGTTGTCGCTTATTGGCGCGTGACAACATCTCGGTTAGCGCCTTTCGCTGTTGCTCCGTCAACGTTTCCGGATTATAGGCAAATGGCACGTCCAACTCTTTTTGCAAACGCCTAGAGTCCTCCGGCGTCATGGGACATTGCGTGAACACGGTAAACAAGTTCTCCACCGTCAAGGATACAGGTGGCGGCATGTAATTCCTGCTGTTTGGCATTGCTGTATGCGTATGCGATGGTTCCTCCGAGTTCCTGTCCAACTGCGATGCCTGCTGCTGTGATTCCTTATAGCTAACAAATTTACGTGAGTGCAAATCGAATACCTGCAAGTGCTTATAGTTCTGAGGCGACTGTGCCGCATTGGCTTCCAGCTCCGATTGCTTGGCCCCCTTACGCGCTGAGAGCATGGGTGAGCCCGTGGGCACAGGCGGTTCGCGCAATAACTTGCGTCTTTGCTGCTGGCTGCTAGGATCCATGACTGCACTTTCCGGGTATGACAATGGCGGCGGCTCGTCAGGCTGCATCTTGGGCACAGCTGGCGCTTGGCGCTTGCTTGAGGCTTTCTTTTTGCCTGCCGGCTGGGGCTCCGTTGTCAGCTCAATTTGTTGTAGCATCTGTTCCAGTTCCTTGCAGGAGTCTTCCATGGCCTGCTGCTCTGCTGCGGTGCGTTGACTGGCGCTAACTGGTGGTGAAGTAAAGCTGGCATCCGTATCTACAGCACGCTTGCTGCATAGATGCGAGTCTATGCGCGGCTTGACCGAACTCAACTTATTGCGCATTCGAGCTGGGGACAGTTGAGCGCCTGCCGAGGAGGACACATTGCTAAAGGTTGTTGGTAGGTAACTGGATGGAGCTCCACTAAAGTGGGCATGCTCGGCAGCATCTTTCTTGGTGCGAGTAGCTACTTTGGGCGTAGCACTGGGCTTGGTTTTGGTTGCAGGCTTGCGCGCCTGTGGTCTGGGCGCCATCTTTTCCTCCGCCAAAAGCGCTGCACGAGATTTCAGCAATGTTCTCTGCGGCGGCGGTGTCGGCACCGGCGCAGTTGCTGGCGCTGGCTTGGCTTTGCTGGACTGCGGCTTACGTGCAGTGTGACCAGCAGGCAGCTGCTTACGGTTTGTAGTGTGACCAGCCGTTTGTCGGCTTGGTGCAGCATGCTCATTCAAACTGAGATTGCCCTCGTCCGTGGTGCTGCTGTCACTGTGTGTGTGTGTCTTAGCCGGCTTGGTTGGAGGACGTCTCTCTCCGACGCTGCGGCGGCTGATGCTGCGCCTGCGCGCATAGTTTATCTGGCGCGGAGATTCCTCAGAGCTCGAGCCGTAGGAGCAGTCCGTTAGTTTCTTGTTGCGTTGTGTGGTTGTACGTGTTGTTGTTGCTGTTACTGCTGCTGCTGCTTTCGAGTGCTGCTTTGGTGGCTCAGTGCGTCGACTGCGCGGCTGCGCCATTATGTGGCTATGTTTTGTATGCTTGTGTGTGTGTGTGTGTGTGTGTGTGTGTGTGTGCGTAGCTGCTTGCCGCTGCTGCCGCTGTGTTATTTATGCTTGTATGTGTGTGCGTAACTGTTTGAGTCGCTGCTTGCTGCTGCTGCTCTGTTATGTATGCCTGTGTATGTGTGTGCTGCTGCTGTTGCTGCCGCTCCGCTGTCGACGTGGACAGCGCTCGGCTTTGGCTTTTGTGTTTAGTTTCTTTGGCGACGCTCGCCGGTTCGGTTGCTTTTGAAAGTTTGCTCGCGGCTGGCACTGTTGGCTTTTGCGTTCGGCTTTCGTTGCGGCAATTTAAACAGAAAAAAATTGTATGAGCTTTGTTAAAAAATTTTGTTGTTGTTTTATTTTATTTTTTTTTTTCACTAAATCAAATAATATTTTTAATAATATTCTTTTGTGTGGACTGTTTACGAAAAAATCACAATGTTAAATGAAGTTGTTGCTTTAAACTTTGATTTCGTTTCGAATTTGTATGATATATGCAGCAAAGCCAAGACGATTGAAAATTTTTTGTTTTGTTTTAAAGTGTCTTGTGTATGTGTGTGTGTGTCTAATATATATATTGTTTTTTTAAACAAGTTTATAAGCTTTAATTAAATAAAATTATTTCAGCTCATTTTTTTTCTTCATTTTTTTTATATGTACGCAGCGTTAACTTTTTGAACAAAAGTTAAAATTTTAAGTCAAAGCCATCATCAAACTTTATAGCCATACTAAACAACAAAATGGTAAGTTAATGCAGCAATATGTACAAATGTTTTAAACATAAATCACAAATACAAATAACACCGAAAACATGTTCGTAACGCCAACAAAAAGAGTTTCAAAACAAACGCAACAACAATATTTAATATTAATAACAATAAGCTCGAAAAGCAAAAGGCGAATTCAATTCAATCCAATTCAAATCAAATGCTGTCGTGTTCATAGTTTTTGTTGTTGTTGTTTGTTATAGCAATGACAAGAAATCCGCTGAAAACTAAAGAGCCCCAGAGATCTGTAAAAAATAGCTCCAAAGAGTTTGCAGCTTTTTAGCCGCCAGTCTGGCTGACGAATTTTTTAATGTAGGCGTATGCGTGTTGTAGGGGCAAACAGGTTGCGCATACGCCATGTTAGCCCAACTTAAACAGTCAAACAGTACCAAACACCAAATGTGTTTTATTGCTTTTTTTTGAGGCTTTGGTTTTTGGTTTTTATATATACTCTTCGTTTTAGTTAAACGCAGACCAGACTTTCACAAAAAATTAACAAAATGTTGTAAATTTTGCATAGGAAATAAAACACTCTTGGGAGTAGCCAGTGAAATAAATCTTAAAGACAAAACTTCCGTGATGTATGTTTACTATTTAATTGCATTCAGCTGGAATTTTTAGAGACATCTTTGCACATTTATTTCTGGTGTATTTTTTTAGGTGCATAAAATGTATAGCAGCCATGATATTATTTGTGTGAATACCCTCTAGTAGGCTATGACTTAATATGAATAAATAGCATATTCAAAAAAAAAAACTATTATTAATGGTTCACGGATGGGTCCAAAACTGAGCAGGGTGTAGGTATTGGATTCGTTGGACCCAACACCAGAATCTCTACTGCAATGGGCATCTGGCCCAGCGTCTTTCAAGCGGAGATTCATGTCATAGAGATTTGAGCCCTTAGTACCCTTCACAAGGGAACTAGAGGAGCAAACATCTGCATTTACTCAGATAGCCAAGCTGCTATTAGGGCATCTCCTCTAGGATGGTTAAAGAATGCCATAATAACCTCAAAACCCTGTCCTCCCGGAACAAAGTCGTGCTATGTTGGGTACCTGGACACTCAGGAGTGTATGGTAACACGATCGCTGACGATCTAGCACTGCAGGGTGCCTTCACCCTGGCTTCACCTCCTGCGCCGCTCTGTAATATTGTTTGGTTCACCATCAAACCCATGATAAACAAATAGGCTTCAGGAGAACATTGGAGCTACTGGAGCTCCTTACCGGGGCTTAGTCAAGCAAAATTGCTTGTCAAACTTCAGGATACGATCAAGACAAAAGGTCTTGGCAGAGCGGACTTAAAACTCCTGGTAGCATAGCTATCTAGCCACCTCACTGTTAGATATCTTCTGCAGAAAATTGACCTATAGCACTCTTCAGAGTGCAGACTCTGTCTCGGGGACGATGAAACCACCAGACATATTCCCTGTGAGTGCCCATCGCTAGTATGGGACAGAGCCTGTCACATGGGAAAGGAACGTATTAGTCCCTTCCATCTTAGGTCAATACCAACAAAAAACGTACTGCTATTCAATCGGAAAGCAGAAAGTCTTTTGCCGCAATTTATGGGTAAGGTACAAAAGATCTTATGGTCGTAATGCCCAACCACTTTGTGAGTAACTTTTAGGGAAAAAAAGGAGTAGTTATAGAGTAAGTGACTCTGTCTCCTGTCATCTTAATATCGCTTGAGTTGCATTGAAAGTAGTATTCTTTAATATCCCCTTGAGAAGCTAAGCTACATGATCATGAGGATGAATATTCTTATACAATGCACATATTAAAATCCATTTAATGAAAACTTATTATAATCAATTGGCGTTCTTCTTCTTATTTGTAAAACATGGGGCTTGCACCTCCAAGTCCGTCGCTCATGCTGCCGAAGCAGGTGGATAAGCCGCAGGGACACGGGTATTACTTGGAGAATGAATATTCCTCGGGTTTACTCTCACGCTTATAAAGAAATATTTGAGGGAGCAGGGTTCTGACAGTAAGTTATAAGCCTTAATTCAGTCCTAACAACTCTGCTCGCAGTGACAGGTCACTTTTAAATAGGCCGCTCCTAAACCTTTGAGCCCACTTAGGAGCCAAGGGAAAATATATAAGCCCTTGATAGCCGCTCATTCTGAGTACAGACGCTACGTTGTCGATCGCCACATGCTCGTGAAGCCATGATTCGCCTTCTCACATCTAGCTAGACCCCAGACCGGTTGTTCAGGGGGTTACCCAGACGATACTTGACTGGGAGTCGGAAGTTTGTGAGCTGTTGAAACCGTTCAGCAAAAGAATCATTTCTGGCCACTCTCAAGAGAATAGCGATCAGAAATTTTCCGCATTAGCATGCACTTCTGCGAACGGCTCCATCCTCCTTAGGTCTTAGTCAGAGAGATGTTACAGAAAGAATGAATAAATGTTCCTATAGAGACCACATATTGAATTCTATTTAGGAAAAACCTATTATAATCAATTGCCACTCTTGGTGTTTATTTATTTAAAACCTTTTTTCTTTAATCCCAAAAAATAACACATATGCCAAGTTAAAAGTCGATTTAATGAATAAATAAAAAAAAGAATGAATTAATGAATCAGTCGATCAAAGTCAGTCAAGCCATTTTATATAAAACACATATAAAGTATGAAGTCTAGATAAACCCTGTAGATCCCCCTAAATTTCTATATATTGCTTCCGGCTTTTACGTGTTTTAAAACATTTGTTGATAACCACGTCAAGCTTAAATTTTTAGCTTGGTGTTATATATTAGCTTTTTTACGGAGGCTAAAATTAAGACGAAAAAACCTTTAGCTCCAGAAGCTCAAAATCAAAGTTGAGGGCAATGAAAAAGATATGTTTATAAAAACTTGAAATATGAGAACGACCCGCCAAATTGTATGCAAGAAGTTGGGAACTGGATTCTAAAGAGATAGCTCTCGAAGTTCAATTAAAACTACAGACCGTTTAAGACATAGACCATAAACAGCGACTATTATATGGCGCTATTGGAGCGTTTGGAGGACGAAATCGCTATAAAACGATCCCATTTAAAGAAGAAAAAAGTGCTGTTTCGTCAAGACAATGCACCGTGTCACAAATCAATAAAAACGATAGCAAAATTGAATGAATTTGGTTTCAAATTGCTTCCGCATCCACCGTACTCTCCAGATCTGGCCCCTAGCGTCTTTTTCCTGTACTCAGACCTCAAGTGAATGATCGCTGGAAAGATATTTAGCTCCAATGAAGGGGTGATCGCCGAAACGGAGGCTTATTTTCAGGCAAAAGAGAATTCTTATTACAAAAATGGTATCCAAAAGTTAGAAGATCGCTATAATCGGTGTATCGCCTTCGATGGAAACTATGTTGAATAAAAAAATCTAATTTAGCCTAAAAAATATGTTTTTATATGTTAGCCTACGAACTTTTCAGCCCACTTGTTATATGACTAAGTTGATTTTTCTTTATCATCCTGACTTCTTTGGTATATATTTTTGAAGGTCTTGAAGTTTCCACTCAAGTATTACACATATCAAGAATTTTGACCTTAAATTCAAAAAAAGTACGCCCAGAACGATTTTTCCATTATATAATTAAAACTCAAATTCTTAAATCAAGAGACTAACAGGACATAAGAAGAAGAAGAATTTTGTTATAGATAGAAATTTTCAAAATGATTTTAAGAAACTGTGATCTGCATAAGCATTTCGTACTGATTGTTAACATGCAGAGTCCTAAGCGCAGAGAGAATGCGGTTATTTTTTAAATTAAAGAAAAATAGAGAACAAAGATTTTCTGCTTTTGAGAATTCCCAAAATGATGTTAAGAAAATGTGTTTCTAATAAATTGATTGTCAAAGTGTGGAGTTCCAATGCGCAGAAAAATTGCAATTTATTTGAAATTTAAAATAAATAGAGAACTAAAAATGTCTAACATTTCTAAAGCGAGGCAAACTTACTTTGAGCTAATTCGCAGCTCCATTTTCTATGAGCGTAAAAAACCGACAAATTTTGACTTAAGTCCAGACATCATAGCGAGTAGAGCATTTAAGCTTCGTAGCTTTTCCCAAAGCGTCTCTTTAGTTTTGTTTGTAGTTTGTTTGTATTATTTATTTTTTATGAGGGGGTCTCTAAAGAGTCTACTTCAAACTCTCGGTTACAAAAAAAAAATTCATAACAAGTGTTGTGCGTGGAATTTTTGTAGTGTTACTAAAAAAAATAAACTCTTTATGTTTTGCTGCCTACCCAACCATACACACAAACACACTCAGTCAGACTCATAAATGTCGTCTCTCGATATGGCCAACATTACCTTATAAGTATTTATGTTAATTACCATACTAAAAACAGTAGAAGAAGAAAAGAGAAGAAGAAGCAGCATCAACAGCTAGCAACAAAAACATTTGTGGCAGAAACAAAAAAAAAAAGTGGCATATAGTTTGTCAACTGGTCAGAAGGCGGGCAGCTTTTCAGAAATTAGGGTAAGTCGTATAAGAAATGAGACATATTAGTTTTGTTGACAGGTTTATCTATGAAAACTATTTTCGTAAAAAGTGTTAGGCTCTTAGGCTCTTCTAAGACGGATTCATTTCAGGCAAAATCAATCTCTTAATATTAAAAAAATTAAATCTATAAATTGGTTTGGAGGTCGATAAAGCACGGAAGCAGTTGATAAAAAGAGTATATTTAAAAAATATTGAGATTACCTTAAAAAGCTTCAAAGCGTTAAGTCCATATTGTACGATTATTTTCCAACTACAACTTTATACAGAAAGCTAGAGACTTGAATATTTCGTACATTAAAATTTTAATCATCTTATAATCCCCGCCTAAGCGGTTCTGAGTTATTCATGATTAAGTCTTTTAGATGATTATTTTAAAACAAAGATCTTGAAGGCCATAGAGGCACTTATATAAATATTAATTATCCAGATGATCGTTAAGCGATAAGTTAGCTGCATATTGCTGTAACACACAGCAATTGTTCATAATCTTCCTTTATTTGCCATCATCTCGATTATATGGGTCTCATCTCGACTAAATTAATTAAAATAATTGCTTGCGCTAGTGTACTCAGGCTTATTTAAGGCATCATTGGATTAGTGCCGCACTCGTTTATCACCTTCACCTATTTGCCATAATCCCGATTTGTTTTTGGCGTTATCTTAACTAGTACATTATAATGCTGTCTACAGCACTAACATTCTACCTCCGAAAATAAACTAGAAATGTTACTCAAAAGAGCAGCGAGTCTTCGCATGAACTTAAATAATTTTAAAACGTGTTTAGCCAAGTGTTAGAAAATACAAACTTTTTCTCATTTTAATTTAAGGCACTGTATCAGAAATTGTTCATCATCTTTAACTATTTGACATCATCTTGATTTTTGTTTGTCAATATCTTTACCAGTATAGTATCATGCTGTCTACAGCACTAAACTAGAAATGGTACTGAAAAAAGCAGCGAGTCTTACTACCAACTTACATATCTTTAAAACGTCTTTAGCCAAGTGTTAGAAAAGAGTAACTTTAGCATAATTTGATTTAATTTTGTATCAGCGCAGAAATTGCTCATCATCTTCATAAATTTGCCATCATCTCGGCTTTTCTTGGCATTGGATCAATACAGCGGTTATTCACCATCTACACCTGTTGGTTATCATCTCGATTTTTTGTTGACGTGTTGATCAATGCAGTAATTGCTAATCATCTTTACCTACTGGCCATCAACTCGATTTTTATGGCATTATCTTAACTAAGTTATCTTACTGTCTACAGCACTTACATTCAACCCATGAAAATAAACTAGAAATGGCATTCGAAAGAGTGCTATTTGATCTACAAAATTCTAAAACATCTTAAGCCAAGTGTTCATTATAGAAGAGACTATCTCCAGCGCAGGCTACTTAAGGCACTCCATCAATGCAGCAATTGTTCATCGGCTTCACTTTTTTTCCATCATCTGAATTTGGCACTGGATCAATGAAGTACTTCATCATCTTCACCTATACGCTATCATCTCGATTTGATTTTTAGCCTTATCTCAACTATCTTGTTGTCAATAGTTCTTACTTTTTTTGGCATTACCTTAACTATATTATCTTGCATTTACATTCGCTGAAAACGCACTTTAAAATGGGAAAAGCCATTCCTATTAATTTAAGTTTTACTATATGACCTACAATTTTTTAAAGAATCTTTAACCAAAGACTCGCTAAAGAGAAGACTATCTCCCATGCAGTTGGCTTTAAGGCAGATTTTAGCCATTATCTTGAAACTTTTGGCATCATCTCAATTCTGTTGACATTATCTCGACATAAATACAGGAGATAAGTCTTTTGCGATAGATTCTGAAAGTAAATGCTTAGCTCTAGCGCAGGATATTTTAAGGCACTCATTATCTTCACTCTTTTGCCATCATCTCGATTCCATTGGTATTATATCAATTTAAATATAGTCAATAAGATTATTGCGAATGATTGTGAGAGGTAATACTAATTCCTGCACAGGCGACTTTGAGGCATTGCATCCACATTGAATTTAGTCGTCATCTTAAAGCTTTTGTCATCATCTCAATTTTATTGACATTATCTCGAATTAAATATAGCCAATATGATATTTGGCATCGATTCTGAAAGTTAATACTTAAATCTAGTGCCAATTACTGTAAGGCGTCAAGGCACTTTGTCATTATCTTCAGTCTTGTCGCAAAACTTTTGTATCCCTGGTATTCTTTAATCGGGTTATCCATTAGGATGCTCACAATTATGTGAGCTGAACCTAAAATAAAAATTAGTTGATGAACCGAACTAGTAGTAGAAGTAGTAGTAGTAGTAAAACACAAAGAGAAAGACATAAAGCGCAAAAAATTAAAGCGAAAACTTCCAATTATAGACAAAATATATTTTCCGGCATAAGTTTTTTGCCATCATCTTGATACTATTGACATTATTTCTACCTAAATAAAGTGAATAAGATAATTGCCATCGTTAGTGAAAGTTAATACTAACTCCGCGCAGTCGACTTTAAGCCATTGCATCAACGTAGAATTTAGGCATAATGTTGACACGTTTGCCATCATCTTTATGCTATTGACATTACCTTCATTGAAATATTGACTATAAGTTCTTGCGATCATTTGTAAAAGTTAATAATTTGTGCAGGAATTGGTAACTCTACCATAGGCAGCTTTGAGGTATAAAGTCGCTTTTCTGTTATCTTCAGTATTTTGCCATCATCTCGATTCTAGTGACGTTATATTGACGTAAATATAGTCAATAAGATTATTTTGAACGATTATGAAAGATGATACTAGCTAAGCCAATAAGATATTTAACTATATCGTGAAGTTTGGTCATCATCTTCAGTTTTTGGCAGTTATCTTGATTTTCTTGACATTATCTCGACTTAAATGTGACCAATAAGATATTTTTAATCGATTTTGAATGTTAATACTTTGTGTAATAATAATTAAGTCTAGTGCAGGTTGTTTTAAGGCGGCACTTGATCATCATCTTCCATCTTTTGCCATCATCTCTATGCTATTGACATTATCTCGACTGAAATTTAGTCGAAAGAATTTTAACATTCGATTGTGAAAGTTAATACTTTGCAAAGAAATGCTTAACTCTAGCGCTGGTTGCTTCAAGGCAGTGTTTGAACGCAGCACTTGGTCGTCATCTTTAGTCTTTTGCCATCATCTCTATGCTATTGACGTTATCTCGACTTTAAACGCATAATCTCGACTATATTGACTTGCTGTCGCCCCATGTTATGTCTAGTTTATGCAAATAATATTTTGATAACATTGACCACATGAAGAGTATTCAAACTTTGTCAAGCTTGGAGCATATTTTTTAGCAGACTTTAAATTTAAATTTATTATTACTTTTGTGTCACATTTTTGGATAGTCGTGCGCCTAGGTGGGCGTCACTGACACTTGGCCAGAGGACAACTTTCCCAAAAAAAAAGCTGCTTGTTTAGCGCAACTTTCGCAACTCTGAGCAGGTAATATGTAATGGCTAAAAAACGAATGGTAGAAACAGCTGCTGGTGCAGGAATAAAAAACTATTTGGCCTAATCCCTGGCTAATCTTACAATGGCAGCGAGCCAGCCAGTCAGCCAGATAGCCAAATAGCCAGCAAGTGGCAAGTGGATACTTATTTGTTGCCCTAGGCTGCAAGTTGATCGCGCTAAGCATATGGAAATTACTAATACGTACAAATGGTCAGGGAGAAGGCAGGGCAAAGGCGGATCGTGTGAGCTGGTTAAGAGGCCCGTTGATTGACAGCTTTGATTGATGACTGATTCTGCGGCATGGCCGGCACACTGCCTATGTTAAATGATGCCAATAGCGGGCTACAATAGCTTGTTGCTTTTGGTTTACAATAGCAGCTCCCACAGTGCCCAGAGAGTGATTCCCCCAGGGCCGCCTCTGTCGTTATGAATCATCCGTACAACATTTTAATTATACTTATTCGAATAAACAAACTACAAATACAATTTTTTTTCATTTTTTGACTTATCGCTGCTGCTGCTGTGGAAAACTATGCCGGCAAATTGTTTACATAAACGTATATATATATTTATATGTACCTATTTATATGGAAGTAAATTTAAAGGGAAACTGGAACAAATAATGTCCCCAGGCGGTTAACCTTTGAAAGACGCAATTAACTGATAAGAAAAATAAAACCATGCAAATATAAAATACAAAAAAATAAAGTTACAGTGCATGATGCTGTGAACGATATTTTTTCGTAGAAAAATAAATTTATGCAAGCTGCTAAAAATATTAGTACTTGGTCACACACTCGAAAAAAAAGGGTCACACTCACAGTTCAAACAAAGATAAAAAAGCTAGTTTCATTCAAAAATTTTTAACAATGATTTTTTCCATTATTTTTAAATTATGAATAAATATCTATTTTAAATCTCAGTACTTAGACTAAAAATTCTTAGAATCAGCTAAAAAATATAAATTCTTAGAACTTTATAATTAATTGCGAAGAAGAAGATTCAAAATTTCTGTTTGCAAAAAACAATACTTGAAAAAGTGTTTTTCGCTAAATTATACAAAACTTTAAGGGATTTAAGCGGCACTGTTAATCTAAGTACGAAGAAAAAAGTTTATTTCATTCAAGAATTTTTAACAATTTTATATAACCAATTATTCTTAACTTTTTATTTTTAATTTAATTCAACATGTATTTGCTTTTAATTTCAGTATTAAATTCAAATATTATTAGAATAGAGCAAGAACAAAGCCTGTCTTAAAAGAGAAACATTTTTAAATTAAGCATTTTTGTCTTAGAAACTCTGTAATTGATCGAGAAGAAAAAGTTTAAGTTTCTGTAAAACTTGTTTCTTGAAACAAGAATTTTTCCCTGAGGGACTTAAGAGTCACTCTTAATTTAAGTTTAAATCAAGTTAAAAAAATGGCGTAAGTAAAGTCGGGCGCGGACGACTTTAGGATACCCTGTACCACTAGCTTGTAATAAAATCCGGTTTCTTCACAAAAAACCAAAAACAAGAATTTTTAAGCAAAAAATTTTTTTTTGACCGATTGTTCCTATGGGAGCTATATGATATAGTCAACCGATTTCAATAAAATTTGACACAGTGCTTAAATAACTTAAAAAAAATCTGAATGCAGAATTTAGTTCAAATATCCTTACAAACAAACGAAACACATCGAATTTTGTATAAAAAACGTTTTTTTGGACCGATTGGTGCTATGGGAGCTATATGATCTATTCAACCGATTTGGATTAAATTTAGTACAGTGCTTAGGAATTATAAAATACTTACGAATATCAAATTTGGTCCCAATATCTTAACAAACAAACGAAACACAACAAATAATGTTAAAAAATCGATTTTTTGGAAGATCGGACCTATGGGAGCTATATGATATAGTCAACCGATTTTGTTCAAATTTGGCACATTGCTTAAGTGATCTAAAAAATTTCCAAACGCCAAATCTGGTTACGATATCTTTATTAAAAAACGAAATATAGCGAATTTTGCTTTAAAAAAGTTATTTTGGCCGATCGGTCCTATGGTAGCTGTATGATAAAGTCAATTGATTTTGATCAAATTTGGTAAAGCGGCTGGGAACTATAAAAAACTTTTGAATACCAAATTTGGTTACGATATTTCCATAAACAAAGGAATTATTTATCTAAAACTTTTATTCTTTTTCGAGGTCGTCTGAAACACCCCTGTATGAGCTGTATAACTTAACCCCGATATTAAAAAAATAAATTAAGCTTGTCTCCTATGGAATAATATGGGATCTAATGCGAAAGTTTGGTTACTCTAGCACTTACCAACTCTGAGATCTAGGCGTTTAAACGAACGGACGGACGGGCGGACAAACTGTCGGACGGACGAACAGACGGGCGGACGGACGGACAGGCGGACATGGCTATATCGACTTGTCTATTCACCCCCATCATATTTTAGGTTGGGGTGTTTCCGACGACTCCTTCTGTATGTAACATACATTTTCGTCTTGCACAAAGTCAATATACTCTTTGTACCATACGGTACAGGGTATAAAAAGCCAGTGACGTCATAGAGTCGACTAAGTAGAGCGCAGCTGCGCTTGCGTAACCTCTTTTAGTTGTATCATGTATAATTTTCTGATAAGGCATACAAAATAAATCAAATTTTTTAAAAATTGTGCTTATAATTCACAACATGTTTACACATGTTTCTAATCATATGAATTCGATTCGAGCACAGTAAAACATGAACAGCAGGGTGTAGAACCCAGCAAATTAAGATATCCCTGGGTCTACACCAAAAATGGCCAACTTAGCTGCTTGGCAGAAAAATTTAGATATGCCTACCAAGCAGCTATAATGGCTAACTAAAAAAAAAAAAAAAAAAAAAAAAAAAAAAATAAAATAAAAAAAAAGGAACGCTTAGTTCCCGTGCAATTTTCGTAAATAAAATTGTACAATTGTACATAAAATAAAAGAAATAAAAAAATAAAAAAAAAATAATAAAAGAAATAAAAAAAAACACGCAATTTGCGTAAATAAAAGTAGAACTCACTGGGCACTCACACTGTGCAAATTGTTTCTTTAATTATAAAAAGAACTATTAAGGACAGATGAGGGGGATGCAGTAGAGAATGCCAAGGTGTTTTTAGAGCTTCCCACAAAGAGTAAGAGATTTTAAGTAGTTAAGGGAACTAATCTAAAGGTTCACAATTGTCTAACAATGCTTCGTGAGCGCAATGTGTACTTTACTTTTGAAAGTACCGAATATGAAATGGATCTGTATGGGAAATCTCATCAGTACAATTTTTATTAAGTCTACCAAAGATTCACGATTTTGATAAAATTGCTACAAATATTTCATCAAAATCCCATTTACCTAACTCTCAGTATGGCATGATCTCCTCCAGGATGGTAATGCCCTTTTCATAATTATCAACTGTAGTAGACTTTGAATTATCAGTTTAACAAAAGAAAGTTGTAGTAGACTGTGAATTATTATTTAAACAAAAGAAAGTTTGAGCACAAAATTAATATTTTAAGGCTGCAAGTTTTTGTAATTTTAAAAAACAGAAAAATTTACAATGGAAACTTTGACTGAAGAAAAAATTGCCGAGTATAGAGAGGCATTCTCTCTCTTCGATAAGGATGGCGGCGGCACAATTGATGCCGAAGAGCTTGGCACTGTCATGCGCACTCTGGGCCATACTCCCACTGATTCGGAGGTCGCTGCCCTTGTCAAAGAGGTTGATGTCGATGAAGACGGCGTAATTGACTTTAACGAGTTCTGTGCAATGATGTCAAAGCAAACAATCGAAGGCGACTCCGAGGAACACCTGCGCGAAGCATTTAAAATCTTTGATAGGGACGGCGATGGGTTCATATCACCAGAGGAACTAATGTTTGTGATGAACAGTCTTGGTGAAGAACTAACTGATAAAGAGGTAGAAGAAATGATTGGTGAGGCTGATACAGATGGCGATGGGCTGGTTAGCTACAAGGAATTCGTAGCTGTTATCAAGCAAAAGTAGAAATACAATATGTTCCAGTAATACAAATACAATATGTTCAAATTTTTCAATATAAATAAATGTAGAGTTTAACCAAGTTAGCGATTTTATCCATTCTCTCAGCTCGTCGTGAAACATTTTTAAAACTTCTTTGATTTGAGCCTAGTGTTCAATCGCGGAGATTTTAAGACTGCCTCTTTTTTAAACCAACCCTTGGCCCTAGAGCTTTCATTATTTAGAGCTTAGGCAACACCGAAGCAAAATTGGTTTTATGCTGCCGGATACAAGAGACCATTGTTTATAGTTTGTGCCGCCCAGAGAATATGTCCGGGCCCCTATCAATTTGTCTTAATTCATGAAAATTCGTATAATTGTGATAAAGTGTGAGATAAACATAAAAAAAAGTAAAGAATGGATTTCTGAGAGCATTGAAGCTTTGATAAAATCATAATAACATTCAATATGGTTAAAAAAAAATTTATGTTTCGGAGCTCTGGTAGAATGATAATCTTTTATACAAAATTTTCGTGTCACAATGTTAGTTACCATTCTCCTCCGAAACGGCTGGACCGATTCTAAAGAAATTTTCTGTGCCTATTGGGTAGGTCTAAGAATCGGCCAACATCTATTTTTCATACCCCTAAGTGGTAAGGATTGTCCACCCCTAACATTTTTATACCCTGTACCGTATGGTACCAAGGGTATATTAAGTTTGTGCAAGCCGAAAATGTATGTAACATATAGAAGGAGACGTCGGAGACACCCCAAAGTTACCTAAAATATGATCAGGGTGAATAGAGAAGTCGATATACCCATGTCCGTCTGTCCGTCCGTCCGTCTGTCCGTCCGACAGTCCGTCCGTCCGTGTGAACGCCTAGATCTCAGAGATGGTAAGAGCTAGAGTTACCAAACTTTCACATTAGATCCCATATTATTCCATAGGAGGCAAGTTTATTTTATTTTTTTGATATCGGGGATAAATTATATAGCTCCCATGGGGGTGTTTGAGACGACCTCGACAAAAAAAAAGCGTTTTAGATGAACAATTCGTTTGTTTATGAAGATATCGTAACCAAATTTGGTATTCGAAAGTTTTTTATAGTTCCCAATCACTGTACCAAATTTGATCAAAATCGGTTGACTATATCATATAGCTCCTATAGGACCGATCGGCCAAAATAACTTTTTTAAAGAAAAATTCGATATATTTCGTTTTTTAATAAAGATATCGTAACCAGATTTGGCGTTTGGAAATTTTTTAGACCACTTAAGCAATGTGCCAAATTTGAACAAAATCGGTTGACTATATCATATAGCTCCCATAGGTCCGATCTTCCAAAAAATCGATTTTTTAACAAAATTTGTTGTGTTTCGTTTGTTTGTTAAGATATTGGGACCAAATTTGACATTCGTGAGTATTTTATAGTTCCTAAGCACTGTACCAAATTTAATCCAAATCGTTTAACTAGATCATATAGCTCCCATAGGACCAATCGGTCCAAAAACACGTTTTTTATACAAAATTCGATGTGTTTTGTTTGTTTGTAAAGATATTTGAAATAAATTTGGCATTCAGATCTTTTTTTAGATATTTAAGCACTGTGCCAAATTTTATTGAAATCGGTTGACTATATCATATAGCTCCCATAGGAACGATCGTTCAAAAAAAATATTTTTGCTAAAAATTCTTCTGTTTTTGGTTTTTTGTGAAGAAATCGGACTTTATTACAAGCTAGTGGTACAAGGGTATCCTAAAGTCGTCCGCGCCCGACTTTACGTCCGCCATTTTTATTAATTGTAGAGAGAAATAATTTTGTATAGCTTCGCAGAAAATATGGCATTGCCGGTTCACTTTGTATATGGTAGCTATATAAAATAGTGACCCAATTTCGATCAAATTTGCTTTACTAATATTTTATTGTAGACTTAACAGTAGTGTGAAGTTTCATCAAAATTGCTTCACTATTTCTTATAGCTTACATACAAAAGTTGGTACTCGTTCACTTTATCTTCTTTGCGTCACCTTGTAAAATTTACCCCTTCATAGAAAACAGATCACAAAATATATAGAAATAATTTTGTATTGAGCCAATTCGAAGTTAAATTAGGTTGAACTTCTTTTTGTGAGTGGAGAATACGCAAACTTTTTTTTGTATCTAGCTCTTATGATCTCCGAGAGCTAGATAAGGACTAGCAGACAATTTCTCTATGAGTCCTTGCTGATTTCTTAGCTTAGTTTTATTGGAATTATTCCCATAATTTAAAAACCTTGATCTTCTGGAAATAAAAATGACAACAGGCGGCAAAAATCTCAAAAAATATCCGGATATCCGTACACGAATCTACAAACCCAAAAATATGAAACAAAATTTTGAAATAATAAAATTACACATTTTATTTTAGATCACAGTTCCATATTTTCCCCGTTTCTTGGTTTCATTTAATATTTTTGTTGTTGTATATTTTGTCAGTTTGTTTGTTTGCATTGCGTTTCTGCCCATTAAGCGCTAATTTTTCTTAAAATTGAAGAAAAAAAAAAACTATTGCTCTGTATATTGTGTTTGTTGTTGTTGTTGTTGTTATAATTGTTGCTATGTTTTCTTTATGGGGAGGTTTATTCAAGCAAACTTATTTAAAGTGTTTGTATGCGTATGTATGTGTGTGTGTGTGTGTGTATATATACGAGTTTGTTATGTACATGTGTGTTGTTTTGTTTAATTCAATTCTAACTCTAGCGATGATCTAAGTGAGACGTCGCTGCTTCAATACAAACACACACAAACGTCCATAAAGATACATATAAACATATTATATAAATTTCTATATATACAGTATGAAGAAAAATTATACGAACAACTTTAATTTTTGTTTTGAGTAACTTAGAGCGCACAGTTTGCATAATGTTGAGGTGGGATTTATTAATTATTGCAAGCATTTGATAACTCTTTTTGAAACTTTGGATATTTGAGTGGAAAATTTATAAGGCAGCTTATAATTCCTTCAAAATGCTTTGAAGGAATAAACAAACAGTTAAGAGGTGGGAGTAGATTAGATAGAGCCCAATATGTAAATCTAAAATCTACTAAATTTTTTCTTCACTAACTCTTAACTGCATTTTTTAGGAAATTTTCTACAGATAATGAAATTCCCGTTCCAATTGCTGTGCGAACAGTAGTTACAGAGATATCGGTAGTTAAATGAAAAAGGATCCTTTAGTGTTCAAAGTTCAATATCTCAGAGAAAAATGGTCGTATCGGGGTCCTAAAAAAAGCATATTGAAGCTGAATAATCAGGATTTGTGATCCATGCATTGGTGTAGTTCATTGCCGTAGAGTTAAAAACAAAATGTACAAAATCTAGAAAAAATTTTCTTCGCGCTTCATATAAAGATTGCATGAGAACCGGAACTTCTAAAAACTTTTCCCCGAAAAATCTGAAAACTAGAATTTTCCAGCTTTAAAAGCTTCATTTTTTATTTCCTGTCAGACCATTTTTCACTGAAATACAGCCTGTTGAAAATCACCCAAAAATTTAAAAATTTTTATATATTTATATTACGATATTTTGTTAAAAAAAAATATGATAATTTATAAAAAAAAATGGAGGACGTAAAGTCGGGCGCGGACGACTTTAGGATACCCTGTACCACTAGCTTGTAATAAAGTCCGATTTCTTCACAAAAAACCAAACAAAAGAAGAATTTTTAAGCAAAAATTTTTTTTTGACCGATTGTTCCTATTGGAGCTATATAGTCAACCGATTTCAATAAAATTTGACACAGTGCTTAAATACCTTAAAAAAGATCTGAATGCCGAATTTATTTCAAATATCTTTACAAACAAACAAAACACATCGAATTTTGTATAAAAAACGTGTTTTTGGACCGATTGGTCCTATGGGAGCTATATGATCTAGTCAAACGATTTGGATTAAATTTGGTACAGTGCTTAGGAACTATAAAATACTCACGAATGTCAAATTTGGTTCCAATATCTTAACAAACAAACGAAACACAACAAATTTGGTTAAAAAACCGATTTTTTGGAAGATCGGACCTATGGGAGCTATATGATATAGTCAACCGATTTTGTTCAAATTTGGCACATTGCTTAAGTGGTCTAAAAAATTTCCAAACGCCAAATCTGGTTAGGATATCTTTATTAAAAAACGAAATATATCGAATTTTTCTTTAAAAAAGTTATTTTGGCCGATCGGTCCTATGGGAGCTATATGATATAGTCAACCGATTTCGATCAAATTTGGTACAGTGATTGGGAACTATAAAAAACTTTCGAATACCAAATTTGGTTACGATATCTTCATAAACAAACGAATTATTCATATAAAACGCTTTTTTTTGTCGAGGTCGTCTCAAACACCCCCATGGGAGCTATATAATTTATCCCCGATATCAAAAAAATAAAATAAACTTGCCTCCTATGGAATAATATGGGATTAATGTGAAAGTTTGGTAACTCTAGCTCTTACCATCTCTGAGATCTAGGCGTTCACACGGACGGACAGACGCACATGGGTATATCGACTTCTCTATCCACCCTGATCATATTTTAGGTAACTTTGGTGTGTCTCCGACGTCTCCTTCTATATGTTACATACATTTTCGGCTTGCACAAACTTAATATACCCTTGGTACCATACGGTACAGGGTATAATAAGGCATTTTTTATATTCAATGTTTGGTAGGACTTGTGCAAATAATTTATTTTATTTTATTTATTAAGCATATTACTATTATTTTTTAAACTACTCCGTTGTTGATCGTAAAAAATTTTAATCAATTGTAAACTTTAAAACAAATTTAATTTTTTATAAGAAGACCTTATTTGCGCACTCTTACGAATATCCGACAATATATTTAATAGATAATGTTTTCATTAAGATGATAAATGAAGTAAAAAAAGAGATTACTGTAAAAATTAAGATTTTTTTATATTTTCATTACAATTTTATATAAAAAAGGCTTGAAAGCCGGCTTACGTTGCTCTGGCTACAAATCTTTTATAACTTGCAATTAAATTCTATTTCATAATTATATTAATAAACAAATAATTAAAAATACAATAGAAAAAAAGGTATTTTAGTTATTAAATGTTGAAAAGTCAAGCCCATTAAAGTATTGGAATAATTCTTATAAATCTAAGTTGTTTATACCATAAAAATCGGCAAGGACTCAGTAATAAATTGTCTGCCAGTCCTTATCTAGCTCTCGGAGAACATAAGAGCTCGGTACAACAAAGGTTGCGTATTATTCACTCACAAAAAAAAGGTCAACTTAATTTAAATTTAAATTTGCTCAATACATAGTAATTTCTCTCTACTATTAATAAACATATTTCGTGCTCCATTTTTCATGATGCGGTAAATTTTACAAGGTGACGCAAAGAAAATAAAATGATGGTACTGATGGTATAAAAAATAGTGGTCACTATTTTATATAGCTACCATACAAAGGTGAACCAGTACCATCATTTTACAAAAATTGCGCCATATTTTCTGCGAAGCTTTACAAAATTGTTTCTCTCTACAATTAATAGAAATATTTCGTGTCTATTTTCCATGATTGACTGAATTTTACAAGGTGACGCAAAGAAGTGTGCGAGAAAAGACGAATGTGTTAACATTATAGAGATTAAGCTAAGCAGTGGTTAGATCGGAAAGAAGTTTCTACCACTTATCCTTTTTCAAGAGAAATAATTTAAGTTTAACCCTCCGTCGCACACCTCTTTTGAAACTTTCGGACGCACGCCTATGTATTTACATACATTTACATGGGAATTTACCTTATGTTTCGGCTTAATTATACGCCAATCAGGTATATTTGCTTAATTACTCACTGTTCTAAATCTATTTGGCATATGTTGAGAAAATTAATATAACATATGAATAAAGTACAAGGAAAAATATTTGGATTTGGAAAAAAAAAAACACTTTTTTTCATTTTTTTTATTCTGATTAAACTCAATGTTGTTCGAACAAAAGTAAATGGATTTGAATATATTTCATCATAAATTATAATGCCAGCCCATTTATGGACTTTTAGAAACGCATAGAAAGCAGGTATAATCGACTTTACTATGCTGAGTAAAAATGTTTTGAGGCTAATATCTATAAAAATAATTATATTTTAATGTATAGCTGAATTCAGCACAAGTAATTAAAAGCAATATTTGAAAACCAATAAATTATACGCTATACAATAAAAATTATAGAGTAAATAGACATTAAAAAAACAAATTTGTATAGAGTAGGACCCAAAAGTATTGGAACTGAAACCAAGTGCGGATGCAGGATTTCGTCTTAGGGGGTTCTTTCATTTGAAGTATATATGAAGTATGTCAGAGCTCGCAAAAGATAGTCAATGAATGAATCCTTCAACTTTCATCATCATAATCAATTCCTTTATCTCCGGTTGGAGCATAGGGCCTTAATAAAGCACTTCCACCTTGGTTTGGTTTTGGCTACCAATTTTAGCTCGTTCCATGGAAATGAAATGAAGTGCGAGTGCAGGGTTGGATCTTAAGGGGGTTCTTGCTTTCGAAGTATACATAAAGTATATCAGAGCTCGCAAAAGACTATCCGGACCCGAAAACCCCACAATGGATCCGCCACTGACTGAAACACTCAAGCGCCAACAAAATAGTCGGATAACCTGGATGTAGTAATGAAGAGCCTATCGGAGAGTTTAATATTTTGTCCAATCCCCTGCGGGGAAGTGTAGATTTAAGAAGAGTTGATCCACGACACAGACTCTTGGAATGATTCGGGACGACTATGGAAATACTGCCAACAAACGCTCAATAGTATCATAATGTCATAAACTGCTTCGGAACTGCTCGTCGTTTTCGACGAGCTGGTTCCGCATTAATTTCAATTTGAAAATGGAACGAAAATGAAAACGCTCCTGGAGTCAAACATTCCTCTGATTGCTGATGAGGCAGGACTTTCCGTAAATTTGTTCATACGAAAGGCGTGCGTTAAGTTCTTAAAGCGCTGCTGACGAGAGAGTTTCCCTTTAAGCATAGGGCTGCCAAGTTGCCACACCGTCTTTATAGATCTGACAATACTGGACTTCTTACTCTTTCTTTGGCTCAAGCAAAACCGATGCAACTCCTTAGAAGACATGCAGGACCAAGGGACCCCATCTGTGAAGTGGATGCCTTAAAGTAAACTACAGGGTTATAGGGTGCCTTATCCAGGACTTTCACCGATTTTTTACCGATAAGTTCAATACAAAAACTTTGGTTAGATAGGGAGGTCAAGGTGGCAGTTGGAACTTAGCATCCCAACTCATATAGGCCAAGAACAGGGCCTTTGTGACATCGATATCGGGAGTAAATGATAAGGATAAAAAAGAGATAGGAAAAATTAGGGAAATAGGAAAAGTGGAAAGTGCAGGATCAATCTTAACATGATAATAAAACTTTTTAATACTGCACTACATACCAAATTGTAAAAAGGTTAAAACAAATTTTTCTTGGTTGATAACACTAGTTTACACGAAAAATAAACCTTCGTAAAAAAGTGTTTTTAGGGTAATTTTGGGTCGAGAAACACGAAAATTACATTTTTTTTAAGCACCGTTTTCGAGATTATAACGAAAAATCTGTTTTTGGACACTTTTTCGTTAATAACTCGTGAAGAAAATTATGTATTGTATCGACATGTAAGATGAATAGACCGAAAGGTATTGATGTGCTTCTTACAGTAAAGTATAATTTCTACAGATTATGTAAAAATTATTTAATTTACAAGCAACCAAAGTTGAAAAGTTAAAATATTCGACCACTTTTCGAAATAACAAATTTTTAGATTGCTTTTTTTTGCGGGAAAAAATATTTTTTAAATTATCTTAAAACTTCAGATAAAGGGAAATCTTTTGTGAATATTTCAAATCTAAGCTATTTTAAGGTAATACAAATTCTTCAATTCATTCATAAAAATATTTTTAAGCAATATTTAGAAAAAGTCGTTGCTTCTGATATCTTTTAAAAAATTCTTTGGTTCACCCTAAAGTTCTTAAAAATATTTTTAAGCAATATTTGAGCAAAGCCGTTGCTTCTGAAATCTCTTTAAAAATTCTTTGGTTCATTCCAAAGTTCCGAAAAATATTTTTAAACAATATTTAAGCAAAGCCGTTGCTTCTAAGAAAAAATGAAAACTATCGAATCACTCTAAAGTTTTTAAAAATATTTTTAGCAAACCGTTGCTTCTGAAATTTCTTTAAAAATTCTTCAATTCATTCTAAAGATCTTAAAAATATTTTTAAGCAATATTTAAGCAAAGCCGTTGCTTCTGAAATCTGTTGAAAATAACTAGCGGTTCACTATTAAAATTTTTTACTCATCAATTTTCAGAATTATTTTTATTACGGAAAACAAAAAACGATCTTATGCTTATTTCAAGTCTGAGATATTTTAACTCATACTTTTCAACTAGCTTTTTATTACAGAACATTTTTTTAAAAATTACCCTAAGCTTTAAGCTGACAGAAAAATCTTTTACGAAAATTTCGAGTCTTAGATCTTTAAAATCGGTTGAGAATTGTAAATACTACTAACGATTTTCTATGCGTTATGCTAAAGTTGTGCGTATAATTTTTCAACTGACTGTATATGCAAAATGTTCTCCATAAGATACGCATGTATGTGTGCGTTTGCGTGTGTGTGAGTGAGTGAGTGAGTATGTGTACATCTGGCGCAAACTTTAAATAAGCAAATGTAACAAAAACAACAACAAAATCAACAACAACAACAACACACTGCCCAACTGCCAAAGCAATTCCCCAGCTAATAAATTAATGTGCGTTTAATTTGGGCAAAATTAAATTAGAGAGAAAAAAACCAACAAAATACAACAAAACACAACAACACGTAATGCATTAGATTAAGCAATCCCCCCCGGCCACAAGTGCACCGCCCCCGCTCCATCAAAACTGACCCCTTGGAAACAATTGCGAAATTACTATTTAGGCACTATATTAACCAGGTGCGGATCTAGGAGGGATTCTTTACTTGCAAATAACTTTTAACCTACTTTGGGGGGCTTTGGGGAGCTGTAAACCCTTCCCTGCCACCCGCCACTGTTATGTACCTTCAGTAAACAAATAAACAGTGCAAATTTGTGGCAGCTAATTGCCAAATTAATGAACCTTCTTAAAAGTTATTTCTCTTAATTTTTATTATATTTTTTTATTATTTCAACTCAACTTGGTTCGAAGCTTTAATAGCTGCACATGCTCGAATATTGCACTTGACCAAATTAAAAAGCGTGGGTAGCTTAAAGAGTTCTAGCCAAGTTAAAGGCAACAACCAAGCAGCTTGATGGAAATTTTGGAAGTTAATATAATATATTGTTAAGAGGAAAGCTTAAAAGTTTGTTCTGCTTTAAAAGCTCACATTGGTATAGGGTGGGTCAGTTGTTGGTTTGTTTGTTAATTGCATTTGTTCCAAAAAAAATTGTTCGAAACTACTAATTATGTATGAAAAAAAAATATACTTATACTTAATAGCTGTTCTGTCATCCATAGAACGAATAAATCACGCTGTTAATGGTCCATAGGCTTCAATTATTGCGTAATTTAAATCTTGTAAGCGTGCAAATGCAGATTCGCAAAGATCTGGATGCAAAGTGGTCCGAGCACCTCTGGCGCCTCGATGTTCTCGGCGGTTCTGAGCACTGGCCTCAATTATGTTTTTTTTTTCATAGAACAATTATTAAACAATATTTACCACTTTTATGCGTTGTTCGTTTGTTAAACCATCCATGACTAAAATTTAACAATTTCAAACATAACACATGTCGAAGAGCATCCACTTTGAACGAGTATGTTCCGAATTATAAGTATACCACCGATGGCCCACCCTATAGAAATACAAAAGTTGGTGTGTTTTGATAATTTTATGTCCCTACATTTTGTGATTTCCGAGCACTAGAGAATTTATAATATTTAAAGTAATTAACTGGGCAAATTTCTTACTTATAAGCTATAACCTGGATCTTTTGAAAATGTATGTAAAATGTCCGCAAGAGTATGCATGTTTAAAAATTAAAGTAAAATCTCGTTTTTTTTCTATCGCAAGTCTTTTTTCTTCTTCTGTCATCCTCGACTCTCAGTGGAGCATAGTGCCTCGACGATCCTCTAGTAGCAAACTGTATTACGGTATTCACGGCAGATATCATTCCATGAGTACCTGGCTGCTTGTAGTTCATGGTCAATAGATCTTCTCCATGTTTTTGCTGGCGCACCAACGCAACGACCTCTCCCCTGAGGTTTCCAACAAGGTGCCTGTCGAACGAGGTTCTCGTTGAATCTCCGAAGGATATGCCCAATCCATCGTCACTTACGCTCCTATACTTCTACTGGCGCAGGTTTCTGATTAGTCAATATATAACCTCAAGACGCTCAAATGATTAGTAAAGATCTTTTTAAGCTTTTTCAAGAGATTTCGAAAGCAACAGTTTTGCATAAATACTGCTTAAAAATATATTTAAGAACATAAGAGTAAATTAAAGAGTTTTTCAAGAGATTTTAAACGCAACGGCTTTGCTTAAATATTGCTTAAAAATATTTTAAAGAACTTTAGAGTGAACCAAAGAATTTTTCAAGTGATTTCAGAAACAACGTCTCTGTTTAAATATTACTTAAAAATATTTTTCGGAGCTTTAGAGTGAATCGAAGAATTTTTCAAAAGATTTTAAAAGAAAAGTCTTTACTTCAATATAGCTTTAAATGATTTTTAAGAACTTTAAAGAGAACCGATGAATATTTCTAGTGATTCAGAAGCAACGGCTTTGCTTAAATAGTGCTTAAAAATATTTTTAAGAACTTAAGAGTAAACTGAAGAATTTTTTCCAGAGATTTCAGAAGCTTAAATATTGCTTAAAAATATTTTTACAAACTTTACAGTCGGAGGACTTTCGAGAGATTTCAGAAGCAACGGCTTTGCTTAAACATTGTTTAAAAATTATTTTTCGTAATTTTGGAGTGAACCGAAGAACTTTTCAAAAGATTTCCGAAGCAACGGCTTTGCTAAAATATTGCTTAAAATTATTTTTAAGAACTTTTGAATGAACTGAGAGTTTTTTCAAGAGATTTCAGAAACAACGGCTTTGCTTAGATAAATTTTCACAAACAGTCTCTCGATTAAAGAGTCAGTTGTCACTAAAAGTAATGAATTACTCTTGTGCTGGTTCTTTTTTTTCCAGCTAGAGTCAGAGATACACTTTTGTTGGATATCGTTCGTTAGAGTAAAACCATACAGTCGATAAATCTGGGGTTTGTCTTCTGTCTTGATCTTATGTCAGCATTCTGAAACAACCCAATTGAATTTCTTTAGCTTTTTTTTGCACCAAATGAGGAGTCTTTTTTTGGAGCAATCGGCAAGTGCCTAGTTGGAACTAATGCCCAGAGATACCTCTCAAACTCATAATATGATAGCTTTTGAATTTGCTTTATCATTTCGTTTAGCGATGTTTTCGGCGATTATGACAGATTTTCACAAAATTCATCAGTGAGCGATAATCGGCCGTGACCGAATTCTGCAAACCAGCTTTTTATAGGGGCATAATGTGAGGTTTAATTACCAAACATCGAATGAAGTTAATCGTTGTAGTCTTGTCAAGAGAGTCCATGAAAATGTTAACGGTTCAATTTAATTCTTTCGCAAAATAAAATATTTAAAGCTACTCTAAAAACTACAATACTTCCTGAAAATAAAGCTATTATTAAAACTTTAAATTTATTTTCATTTGACCCTATATACATAGATCTTATCGATAAAGTTCTTAGAGTACGTCCTGCTTAAGTGCTTAAACTTGGCTCTAACCAAGCAGCAACATAATATCAAATTATTGTTTCGGAATACGACATAGATAGAAAGGGGCGTCACTTTGATAGCTTCATGTATAAAGATTAAATAATCGTAAGACAGTCAACTGATATGGTTAGATAACTTTAACTGGAAATGCTGATTCATAATTTCTACAAGTTGTTATTTAATTAACTATAGATACAATAAAGCTTCCGAGTAGCGAAATTAAAAAATATAGTATTTATTCGCTTAGGTTTAGGTTTAGGTCAACAACTGCCAAAATCTTATACAACTGAAGAAAACAATTTTTTTCTGGGTACATTAAATAAGGCTTATTATAAAACAAATTTATATCATTTTAAAAACAGTCACGTTTTCTGTGACGTCTTATATCCTATAAACTTTGTACTTGTATAGGTTAGATAAGATTATTTGCTATTTTTGGCCTTATGTTCCACCTTGGGACTCTAGGAAATAAATATATCTATATTCTATAAGATTTTTATCGGGTTATCTAAGACAATATATAGCATGATTAATAAACATCAATACGGTAGTAATGCACTGATAAATGCTTACGATTATTGTCAGCTCGGTTACTTTATTCGGGTTGTTATTATAAGTTTAAATAAGTACCTCTAAATACTGTCTAAGGCGGATCTGGTTACGTTTGCTGAATACTCGAAATGGTTTTGTAATAGCAGAGACTTAGGTGATTAGAAGTACCTAATAGTTCTTGATTTTCTTCTTATAATCCATTCCTTAATTAGGCATCATAATTTGCCACAATGGTCTCTGGGTGATCTTAGCTATAGTTCTTAGCTATATTCGGCTCTAAAAAAGTCACCAGGATTGGTTTTTTTAGTCAATTGCTCTTAGCTATTAGACTCTTATTCAACCTGACCGGCATGGTTGGCCCGAACAGTAGGTTTGATCGCTCATAGATTCATTACCCCTACCGAGCACTCTTACCAAGTCAAGGTGCCATTCACCGAGATAGCTTACACACAAATAAAAGTGGGGCTGATGAAGACGTCACAATCGGAAGGTAATAAACATAATTTGTTCAACCGACCCCAATATGAAGGGCCGTAGAGAGACAATCCGGGCCCAGGTGGAAATGTATCGGCCCCTTTATTACAGTACGACAGTAATAACACTGGACCCCTAAGAAAACTCCGGGCCCGGGGGAAACCCCTATTACCCCTCCCCTCTCATGGAGACTGCTACAAGCCAACTTATTACCGGCACAAAAAAACATTCTAAACTCGAACGCCAAGTCCGTTTTATTCTACGGTTGGGAAAAATGGAAGGCAACAGAGGTATTATTATCCCGACATGAAGTTCTTACAAATCGACGCCAAAGAAAAACTTTGTGAATCTGATGACCTCAGCACATTTCAAAGACAGATCTCTGGCTGCGCACTGATCTGCAAAGTACAAGATATGTAGAATTAGATTGGATTGGGTTGGATTGCATTGCATTACGACGACCTGGTTGGAACATCATAAGGCAAGCGCTTTGTTGGAGCTCTCAAGGTAGAGCAGACGCGAAGGATTCCCAGTAGCGTCCTGGAAGAGAGCTTTGGACAATTATTCCTGGAACGACATTCACAAATGTTCACAATAAAGTTAGATAAAAATTAATTGTTGGGGCTCCATGCTCCACTTATGAGATAACAAATAAATCATCGACAAGGAGCTGTGTCCTAAAAGAGATCTTCGGGTAGCCAATTACTTCAGGAATGACATCTACACAAAAGTTCACAATTATGTTTAAATTAAGTGGATTTGTTAAGGCTCTATGCTTCACTTATGAGAAAAGAAATAAATCAACAGCTCGCTGAACGTTCTTTTGGGAAAATCGTTAGACTTGGCCAGACGTTTGGATAGATCCGCTACCAAATTGAATTTAAGACTACTAGTAAGAATATAAACTAGGCGTCTCAAATGATTTAATATACCCGATCTACTCAGATTTTTGTTACTTATGTACTGGTTGAAAGTCTATTAATCCGGTTTTAAGAAAAAAATTCCAAATAATTTTTAATTAGCAACTTTTTTTTATCATATTATTTATATGCAAACTGTCTCTTGACATTTAACAAATTTGGTAATATTATAAATGTAACAGGTTTGGTTACGCTCCAGTGAGCTACGTCAATTTATATTAACTAAATTATATATATTACATAACATTATTTATTACATTATTGCTTTAAACTCTACAAGAAAAATAGAGTATATGAAATCTTTTTAGACGCCTAGTATCTCTGCTAATCTCTAATAGGTTAAACGCTAATGTGTTTTCATGACCGAATTTGAAAACTTGGTGACGATAATCGCGATACTTTACCCATCGGTTCTATTAAATATATAGTACACAATATTGATCAAATGTAATACGTTGCTTGGGAACTCCAAAAAACTTGCGAAGACTTTATATTCATAAATAAATGAAAAATAAAGGAATTTAAGGCTAAAACTATTCGTGCCCGATCGCTCCTATAAGGCCTATAAAATACACTCGTAGTAACCCAAAATTAGTAAATTTTTGGCCAGTATTAAAAACCTCCGAATGCCAAACATTGTTAAGACATTTTCATAGACAAAGGAGCTTTAAGACTTTGGTTTTTTTTTCGAGATGTTTTGGAAGCTGTATAATGCAAATCCGGTATAGAAATAAAAAAGGAACTTACTTCCCATGTAATTTTAGGTCGAAAGTGTAAGTCCTGCGTGTGATATTTCTGAGGTCTACAAAAGCAGTCGGACTTGTCTATGTGGACTTCTCTAGTCATCCTCTTCTTCTTCTTAGATTCCTTTGCCCCAAGTGGGGCATTTTGGAAGCTGTATAATACAAACCCGATATCGGAGCAAAAAAGGAACTTGCTTCCCATGTCATTTAAGAGGATCTAGGTCGAAAGTGTGGAGGATCCTGCGTGTGATATTTCCGAGATCTACATAAGCAGTCTGACTCATCTATATGGACGTCTTTAGTCATCCTCTTCTTTTTCTTAGATTCCATTTCCTCTAGTGTGGCCGCACCGTCATTGTTTGAGTCCATGTCATTAAGCATTTCATAAGATTTGGAAAGCTTTTATTTTTATGAGTGATGAGCTCAAAGACTGATTTCCAGTTTAGGATAATGACTTATTTTTGAAGTCTGAAAGCTGCCGTTAAGCATTTAGGTTTCTCAGCCACCTTCTTTTCTGCATACTCCGGACCAAAAAGCACGCAACTCCCAGCATAACCTGAGTCCAAAAAATATGGCTTGGACAGCCTATTTTGGGGGTTTGCTAAGGAAGTTTCCTATCTCGAGACTGTTTGGTCCGGGGAAGGTATTTCATATACCTCCTACCTTCCATCTTTGAGAGGTCTTTCCCTATCCATCGCCTAGGGATCAGCTCTGTAGGGATTTCAGTCTTCCCCCGAAAAACTGTAGTCATCCTTATCGTAGTTTAAGTTACTTTGGGGTTTGTCTGATCTCTCCAACTCTATGTAAAAATTTTTTTAGCTGGTGCAAGCTTAAAATGCTCGTTAGACCTAAAAAAACAGGGTGTTTAAGTGTAATACAATCCGTGCTACATAAGCGACATAGTCCACTATCCACTATGTCCATTTTGTTTAAGTGGCTGTGGGCCTACAATGTCCCGTCAGAAGGCCCGTCAGGATTCTCACGGTGATCTTCCCGTCAGTTACCATGACTTTGAACCTCTTGAGGAGGGTTTTTGACTGTTTATGCCCTGGTATCTGTGCCCAGTGAAGCAGTCGTTTGTTATTCTTCTCTATTCTTAGTAGGTTCCGTACCACGTGGTTACCAATCTCATAATGTGGTTCAGGATTGATTAGCGATGTTGCTGCACCGGTCTTTGCAAGCTTATCTGTTCGCTCATTTCTAGGAATGTTATTACGTCCTGACCCCTTCTTATGGTGAGCTTATTCCTGGATACTTATTTATCCAGTGACGTTCTCACTTCTTTGGCCAGCCTTGATGTGATCTTGGCTTTGCTTAATGCCTTTATTGCTGCTTGACTATCAGACAAGATGGACATATTGTCGTGGTAGTTCTTTTGTGTGTCTGCCTAGAGATTCGTAATATTTGGTCCTGGGTATATATAGAGATTAGTTAAATTCTAACTTTACAACTGAAGGGTTGAACTTTAAAATAATTAAAAATATTTTAACAATATAAAAAATATTTTGATTAAATATTTAAAATATACATATTTTAGTTGTAAGGCTGTCAACGCTAAACTCTATATATGTTTTGTAATTAGTTAGTTAATAAATATTTGAAATATGAGGGAGAGATATAATATTTAAACAATAAAATAACAAAAATCTCATTGCTTTAGGAAAGACTTTGAGATATCTTATTATATTCGATTAACTTTGATTAAAACATTGTTTGTTATAAATTTGTTTTTAAATTCCGGATTTTGGTAGTCAGAAAGTTATCTAAATATCAAGTTTGGTCATCCTAGCTGTTATATTTACAAAGATCTAGGTGTTTCATACACAGAGACAGACATGTCTGTAACAATAATTTTTACCCAAGTAATCATATGGATAATAACTTTGGAGGGTCTTCGGCGTCTTCCTCTTTATAAACAATTAGCTAATCGAATATATCGATTTATAGACAATCGCTCTTGCTATATTTAAACCCAAATTTTATACGTTAGTTAATTTTGTTAAAATTTACAAAACTTTAACATACTCCTAGTGTGTTTTGGGGGCAAACTTTTGAAACACACCTCGCGTACGTAACAGCAACAACGGCTGCTTATTGTATAATTTGGCTTATAAATGATTTTACGCTGATGAGTATATTAATTTATTATATAATATACATTTTTATGTACATATATATATACCTACATATATATAGAAATATTAATAATTATATTTTCGTTCTTTGTTATGCGGTTTGGCATTTGCATTAAATTACGTAAATTGTTGTTATCGTTGGTTTTTGTTTTTTTTTGTTGTTTTTGCTGCTGTTGCGGTTTATGAACCTGATAAAGTTGCAAAAAAAAAAATGGAGGGAAAATCAAACGGCATAGATGATGATGACAGATGTCTAAGAGAGTTCTAGCCCGCATTAAGATTAACATTTAACATGAATCAGCCATAATAATAATAATAACCATAAACCCTCCATATGAATGACCCTTACGCATACTTAACGTATAATAAGTATACGACGTGATGCGCATATTAATGCAAAATAATTATTATTTTATTTTTGTTGCAGTCGGAACCGGATTCCATTTGTCACAAATGCAATGAGGTCATACAGCAGCGCATTATCACAGCGCTGGGCAAGACCTGGCATCCGGAGCACTTTGCCTGCAAGGACTGCCAGAGACCCATTACGGAGGCTACCTTTAATATACAAAATGGCGAGCCCGTGTGCTCTGAATGTTTTGTCAAAAACTATTCGGGCACCTGTTATGGCTGCAAGAAGCCCATCTTGGAGGTAAGTCGTCATCAGACTATTCTGGATAGACCCACGCAACAGACAATATTTGGACAACGGCGTCATCGATTTAGGCCACCATGTGGTGGTGCTGCGCAAATCTTTTAGAGACGACGACGACATTCAACGCCCACAGCGCTTACATGTTCCAAATTTACAATGAGCATGAGTCAATGTCAAATCCATAGCTATGGGCATCCAATAAAAATGGCAAATAGTTTGATTATGACTCTGACTATGACGACGGCGATAAGATTTTCACTGCTGCACTGCATCGAAATGCAAGCAACTTTTGCCAATGATCATTAAATAGTAATCATTATCAGCGCTGATCATGTCCGTCCCCAGTCCGTCACAGTCCGTCCCAGTCGTCTCCGACATGAATGAAGACGACTTTTGTCGTCTGTTTGCCATAAACTTTGGGGCTTTATGAGCCGCCGCACAACAAATATTGTAATTAATATTGTCAGCATTTATATTTCTATTATGGCTCTAGTTGTTGTTGTTGTTGCTATTGTTGTACTTGCTGCAAGGTCAACCATGACATGGGTGTGGGTGTTGTTCTAGTGTGCGTGTGTACCTGTGTGTATATCGAATGCGCATTCGATATGGCTTTGATAATGATTGCATGTATTGATTCCAAATGGCTTTTTTAATTTCCAGCTGCAGCTTAAAAGTATGCAACAATAAATAATAATATCGGCACATATTTATTCATATATATATATTAGGTTTTTTTTTATTTATTGACAAATAAGGCTCTTTATTCAATACGTGAGATAAACACATGGTGCAACAATTGGCAGGTAACGTTCGTTCTTTCGTTTCTCTTTGAAATAGAGTGCATTGGCTTAACTTTTGTATGGTAGCTATATGAAATAGAGCAGCAATTTTAAGCAAACTTTGCATAAATGTGTAGACTAATTAAAATACATAAAACAGCCTAAATAAATTCTTACAATTTTTAAAAATATCATGACCGAACTTACGTCAGTTTTAGTTTTATCATTTATGTCCAGTTTGATCAAAATTGATCGACAATTTCACATAGCTACCATACAAAAATTGAACTATCGGGTTTTTCAATAGGGACACTACAAAAGTAGACCGATAGGGACAGCCAACGACGCCATATTTTTTTCCGTTCTCTTGACATTTCTCTTCATTAAGGTTTGCCATTTCATCAAGATATACGATCCAACAAATCGAAATTATTAAAATTTACTACCGAAATTCGGACTTTAAGAGCGCTACGTCCAATTTATGGTCGTCATAATTGTCCTGCCAGATCAACAATTGAGCGTCTAGTGGAAAATTTGAATCCACAGGCACAGTACAAAATGTTCCCGTGCCAGTGAGACAAAAAAGTGCCCGTAGTGTCGAGAATATTGCTGCCGCTAGCGCATCAAGTGAGGAAGACCCAAATAGATGCGTAGACTTATCTGCACTGCAAAAAAATGCCTAAATAAATTCTTCAACACTTTTTTGTAATTTTTAAAGTATCGTGAACATATTTATTTCAATAGTATTTTGTTTCTGCCAAACAGTTGCATACAGTTTCATTAAAATTCGTCTTTTTTTTTCATATAGCTACCGCAATTTTAATCAAACTTCGCATAAGTTCTAGACTTCATATTGGTATGTGTGTATTTTTATACATAAATGTATGGTATTGGTATGTATGTATATATACATACATGACAAAAAAAGTTTCCGGAATTCCTCATTTAAAACGCGCGCGTTAAGTATTTTTCAATATTTTCAGTTTCTGTATGTTGGTAGGACTGTACTTAATAACTATGGCAAAAAGCCGGGATCTGTCAACCAGTTTGTTTAGGGCAGCTGTTAATACCAGTCCAAATCATTAGTGCTCGTCTAAGTTT